>JARHVA010002768.1:1082500-1437500 GCA_037957365.1 Torreya grandis
GGTGACCCTAAATATTGATTATTATATAACCATTAATGGTTGCCCCTAAACTATTGATGGTTAAGGTTTTGCTTCGATAAAATTATTTCCTCTCCTTCACTTCAACTAACTTACACCTTCCACTACATCTAATTGGGGTAATCCATTTCTTGCCTCTTCAAGAGTGACCTTCTCCCCCATAACTAATAACTACATTAGGCCTAAATTCCATGTTGGGTCTATTAGCCATGGGATTATGTAGGCAATGTCCTCTTCCTTAGTACATCAGGAGATAGCTTAGCCACCCCCTACCCAACCAACCCACCCATTTTCCCATGTCCACCTCTATGTTGGCACCTTTTTAAAACTAACCTATTTGCAAACTATTATGATGACCCTACTTTGGTCCTCATAACTACCTTTACCAATTTTTTCCATGTTAAAATTTTACATTATTCACCACTTTATACATGACCCAACCATGTATGTTTTCCTCAAGATAACTTACTACCCTAGATATCTGAGTAAACACCAACCTTTCCTAAGAGATTTGATACACATGACCTAATCTGACATGACTAATGCTAGGGATTGATTACCTTGTAACTTCTCCTAGAACCTAAACTTATTATTACCAACATTGGCACCTTTTTTCTTTGTGATAATTAGACTATTGCATTGAGTCACACCTTGTGCACATATTTGCATCTCATATGTACACACCTAACTCATAACCCTTATTTTACCACTTATTAAGCCATGACCCAATTATGGTTTTCCCTCATCAACTCCTAATATGAGGGGGAATACCCTCTTCCCATACTTGGGGAAACCAAACCCTAGCCATCAACACTTTATTTTTGTTCTATGGATTTTTGACCTAAAGCCACATAATAAAAGGGGGGAAATGTAGACACTCAAAAACATCCCCTCAACTAGTTTTCAATGTCACATCACCTTGGACCTATTCTCAACCATTAGTTAACTATTTACCTAGTTAACTTAACCTTAGACATATTTTATACACACCTATCTACATTTTAGAATATCCCCTCCTTTAACCCATTTTAACCCTTTTGTATGTAGGGTTCAATCATCAATGATTGACTAACTATCGATAGTTACCCTTAACCATCAATGGTTACCCTTAACTATCAATTTTTAGGTCCCTACTCTTGAATAACTAAAGCACATCAAGCTATGGGTGAGATTCCAAGGTAAAAGTAGAAACTTTACCATGCACACCTCATAGCTTTCCTTCCCCCAAAATGACATCTTTGTCTTGACCCAACTTAGTAACTCTCTCTCTCCGTAGTAGTTTTGTGCTATAAATACAAGGCTCCTAGAAGAGACGAGGATCTAAAATTTGTATCCAATCTCTCTTATTTTCTTTGTGTAGGTACTTAGCATCTTGAAACTCTATTCATGTGACCTTTTAAGGTTTAATTACTATCATGCTCCCCAAATTTCTTTAGGTTTTTAAATTATCATTCATTTAGCATCACATAACTCCCCTCCTTTTGTTTTTAGTGTTTTCTTTCCTTATCAAATTTTTATACCTTATTATTCTCTCCTGTACACCACCCCTCACCCCAATTATCCATAATATAACTCCTACCCATTAGCCATTTCATCTTTAGCTTCATCCCAATTTTCACAAACTTCCATAAGTAACCATCTTCAGTTGTAGCAACCATCATCAATTACCCCAACCATCACCAGTTACCTAACCATCATCAGTTAGACACAAATGTTGTAGGTCACACCCAACCACTGATGGTCACTGTCAAAAAAAATAATAGATTTTTATTTTTTCCCCTTTTCACTAAATCAAACCCCTATTTCTATTATTGACCCATCTACAGACCCTAATTATTCCCTTTGAACCTAACCTTGGTGTATTTGTGCATGGTATTGACCCACCATTGCTACATTTTCCATTGAATAGGTATATCATTTATTTCCTTGTATATGAATTTTTGTTCTTATCATTTTATTATCTTCCAATTTTATTTTTAGAACATTTTTGTCATTATGGGAGTGGATTGATAGCCATTCAATGGAGCTTTTGCTTCTTGGATCTAGCATTTCTAGGTAGCCCACCCTTCATACCCATCTAATAAATAAGTTTTGTTTAGTGTGGTCTTAATTAAGGTGTCCTTCCTCACCAAAATAGAATTCTCACTTTATTTGTTAATTAATGATCATGAAATTTACCATGTATGTACCCCTTATCTCTTATTTCTTCCCCTTTTCTAAAAGCAAAAAAATCAATTAAAAAATAAATTTAAATAGGCACTATACCAATCCAATGTTGGTCTGGATAATGACATAGGAAAGGTATGGATGAGAAGAGCATCATCATGTAAAATCAATTAGTATGAATGCCTAAATGCTCTTAAATGTTATTGAGGGTCTTATTTACTATTAAACTTGGTAAATTTTGTAAGTTCTCACTGAGTCAAATAAGGTATGATGGGGACTGAAGGGTGAATAGGCTTATTAAAAATTGATCATAAGATAAGAGATTATCAGATTTAGAGATGGATGAATCAAGAGTATTCATCTTGTCCATGATCAACTTCATTAAGTCTATTTGAGGTTATTGGGATGTGTAGTTATATGGTATGTTTTGTTGAGGTTGGGCAATGTGTGAATAGCTTGTAGATGGCTAAGATGACTCCATGTAATGGTATGTGGTATTTTTAGGTTGGGTGGAAGATATCTATATTTATGTGGATGTTAATGGTTGGGTAGAGGTGGGTGGTTGAATAGTGGGAATATGCCTTTGTGGGTTATCAAGATAGCTAAAGGTTATGTGTTGGGTCAGAGTGGTGGTTGGGTTAGTGGCTGATGGAAGGGTGGTGATTCTCGTGATGATTAGTGGTAACATTTAGGGTATGGACACCATAAGTATTGGATGTGGAGTAGTGTTTTATGCATTGGAGGTAATTAGAGGAAGATGGGTAGTGCTAAAGGTAGGCACTCCTATTACAAGGGAGTGATTAGTAAGAGGTATAAGGGTAGTGGTAGTTTGGGTTGGTAGGTTAGTTTTGAAATATTTATTGGTTGATGATAACATTTATGAAACTAAATTTTGATTAGTCCCCATAGTAGTGGAGGTATTCACCATGATGTGGAGAGGCATGTCATAAGGCAGATCTATGGGCGGGGTTGAAACTAGGATTTGTAAGACATGGTTCTTAGGTAGTGTTGTAAGGATACATGATTTTTGTTTATGAAAGTGGAAAAATATGCATCTCTTGGGAGTACCTAACTAGGACTTCCAAAAGAGAGGGGATTTTATAGGTTTCAAAATGTGTTCCATGGATGAATAGGTAGAAGTTGGTGATGGTTGATTTGGTGGTGGGTTTTATTCCTTGAGGTATTTTTGTTGTTGGAGAGTGAAAACCATATGATAAGATAAGAAAATTTTGATATATTCTCACATGTCAAACAAATAGAAATAAAAAATACTCAAGGTAAAGAATGCATCCACTAAGAGTGCATTAAATCCAAGTAAGATAACCAAGAAAGGGTAAGGTGATCCGCTAGGTGATGGAATCCTAGTTGGTACTTTTATAAAGTGTGTTTTGATGTTTTATATGTAATTTTTTTGGTTTGTGTAACATTTGTGAACTATGATTAATTTATAATGCTTTTAATTAAACTAGGTGAGCTAAAATCAAGCAAGCAGTTAATGTATGCACTCAATTTTAACCAAAAGATTTATTTTTGATTTCTTTGAATGAAGACAATAATAAATAAAATATACCTAAATTAAACATGAAAATTCAATCCTAATCCTAGTATGAATTATTTTTTATTTCTTTTTATAAATGCAATAAAATTTAATTTTTTCTAAAAAAATGCAACTAAAACTTTTTTGTAAAGAAAGAAGCTTAATTTTCTAAAAATATAACTAAATTAATTACACTAATTAAATTTTTAATCTCATAAAACATATAATAACCTAAGAAAACTCAAGGGTCCCATTGGTCATCCCAAAATGTTTCTATCTAATTTTCATTTTTTCTTAAGTGTGAAAAGAAGAAACTAGTTAAGAAGGGTGTGTAGAAGAATACTTATTAAATGTGCACATTTTGAATCTATAATTTTTGATAAATCCTATTTGGATAGACAATAATTAACTTAAATAATAAATCACTACCATAAAACTTGTTGGTTAGATAAGTAGTTGGGTGGATTTCCTAGCATGAGCTAGATCCTAGAAGCATAAGCTTTCTAGGAGGCTGTCAATCCCCCTACTTTTAACACTTAAGTTTGTGAATAAAAATGAAAGATACTTTAATTTAAAACAATATATAACTTAAATTTAAAATAATAATAATAATATCAAATAAATAAATTAATACAAGAAATTTAAGTGATTTTAAAACAATGACTACTAATACTGAAAATTAGTCAAAACAAGGCTATGATTTTGGTTTGGAAATTTAAGAAGGGATTAAAGAAAGGTGGTTTGGTTGATTGATAAATGGTAAGGTAATAAAAAGTCAAATATTAAAATGGGATAAATGGGTTAATGGTTGATGAAGTAATAAGGTAAGTAGCTCAGATGGCCAAAGGGGAAGAGGATAAGGAGGGTAAAAGTGGCAAAGGTGTGAATGGATAAAAAATGGCAAGGGAGAAAATAGATTGAGATAATGAAACAAAAAAGGGAGAAGAAAATTCATAAGTCAGGATGAAGAGATTAAAATACAATGGGATGATAAAATAAAATCAAAGAAATGAAATCAAATATTACCTTCCAAGCTTGAGGAAGAATGTTGGTGTTGATGATGTTGTTGAAGATGTCTTGAGGTAATTTTGGCAGAGCTTTGTTGCTTTGAATTATTTTCCTCCAAGATGTGGTTGAACTTAAAAATGATGACATATTCCAAATACCTTAAACAAGATGTTAATAACTAAAGACTAACTTCCCACTTAACCTTGGGAGGAGGAGAGGGAATATTTAAAGCATTTGTTGTGAAGAATCATGCCAAAAGAGGGAATAGTAGTAGTATGGCACCATTTTCCATGTCGTGCATAAATGAGTCAAAATATGAGGTTTTTTGGATTCCCACCTTTATCATGGGTCTCTCATTTGGGTTGGTGTGTCTCTCACCTTGCACATGAATCTAATTTTAAATGGGAATCATGTACATGGGTTTAAATGAGGACAAAAACTTTTCACCTCCCTTTCTTGTATTCATTCAAGCACTTAAAGATATGTCCCACAAAATGTGGTGCCATTTTCCATGTGTGTGAATGAATGAATCAAAATATGAGGTTGGTAATATTTACACCTTGATCATGGGTCTTCCATTTGGGTTAAAAAGTCAAAAATGGGTACCCTTTGTCTCTTCCAAAGCAATAAAGAGGTAGGTATCTCATTTTGAAGGACATTTTCATATGTGAAGGCAAAATACATGTTGAATTATGGTGCCTTAAGGGTAAATTAACCATATTTGAATGGGGGACCCTTGTGATGCTTAAATGAGGTCACTAATATCCTTGGGAAAGGGTCCCAAGTGGGGTATGATGTCCCACATCAATCCACCTCACTTCTAAGCTATGTCACTTGCCATATCACCTCTCAAATCACCTTCCATGTCACTTTCCATGTCATCATGTAGTGATAGTGCGTCCCATAATGAATAGTAATTTTGAATAATACTTTCAAATAGTATTATGTGAATACGATAATAGTGATTTTTTTAGGTTAGGAGGGGTTGTTTAAGTGTTAAGAAAGTTTATGGGGTCTTTATGGGGTCTTGAGGCATTTAGTCATCAAAAATTGTGTGTAGTTTTCTAGTGTCTACAACTAGTACTAGTGTTTTCTTTAATGCCTTGTTATTTTTCCTCATCTATGGCTTCTACTTCTTCAAAATTTTCCCCTTTATTTGCTTCTTCTTCTAGCTTGGTGTTATCTTTTCCATCATATTTCTATAGGAGTTATTTTTTAAACTTGTCCCCTTTATCTATTTCTCCTTTTTATGGATCCTCAATGAGAACCTCCTTAGGTTCCTTCTCAATGCCAGCTTATTCTTTCCTTACACTCTCCAATTATTCCTTTAAGGTTTTGATATCACCTTCTTTATCTCTAGGTATCCCTTCAGTAGTAGGGTGCACATGTTCTGTAGCTTCCTCTGCTAGGCTGGTGTGGGAGTTAGGTGCCTCTTCTGATGTTTTTTTCTTTCCTAGGTTCCACAATAGTGGGAGCCTTCTTCTTATTCTCTTCTTTGGCCTTCCTTATATTCTACCTTATTTTTTTCTTTCCTCTTCTTGGCCTATACCTTACACTTTTATTTTTCTACCTTTCACTCCTTGACCTTGACTCTCCCAATCCCTTCCTTTGTCATGCCAACCTTTAAAATTTCTTTTCTTCTCTTTTCTAGCTCTTATGCCTTCTTAATATCTACATTGCTAAGGCCAATATTCCTCTATACTTGTTTCTTCCTCACCTATTCACTTTGAGGTGGTGAGGGAGTTCTCTCACTAAATGAGGTGTCATCTTGTTCAGGCATAATGTACATGACTTTCCCAAATCCTACCTCCTTATCCATCTCTTCTTGCTCATTTTACACATCTTATGCCTTTATTTATACGAGGGTGATGGTGGGCATCGCAATAGGAACTTTAGATTATTTTTCTTCTCCTTTGAGATATAAAAATTCCTTGGCACAAAATTCACATGATTATTTATAAGAGCCAATGGAGAAGCCTCATCACCATAGGCAATATTCAAATTGGTGTGCTACTCTATCTCCTCAATTGTCTCCTCCTTCTTCTTATTAGGATACTTTTTATTCTCAGTTGACACTATCATTCTTTCATCATTGATGTTGATGGGGGGTCACTAATATTTTTGGTAATGGGGCCTTTCTTCCTTGCCTTCATCTCATATTATAACCTATAGATGTGCCAAAGTATGGTTTCTTATTAAAGGGGGTGGATGTCAGTATGATTTGAATCATCCTCTTCATCCTTGGTCACTTTTATCCCTAGGTGCACAAAATAACACCACAACCTATTCCTCTTCATGTCTAATTCCCTTACTAGGATATCTAACTACTACACAATTAGGATCCTTTAGAGTGTGTCCCTAAACTATTTGTCCAAGAAGGAATATGGGATCTTTAACTAGACCATCTTGTTACCATTATTCCACACCAAGTACACTATGTAGAAGTGTTACATAACAACAAAGGTCATCATTTTATACATGCTCTTGAAGAGCTCTTTAGGGATGCACCACTCTAGTCTAAATGCTTTTATGTACTTCTCACACGAACCCATCCCTTAATTTTTGTAATTTTTAGAGAAATAAAGGGGGAAAGTGAAATCCTTGTAATTTTACATTAGGGAGTCATTCTGCTCTAGGAAATCCATAGATTGTCCTCATCCCCATTTGGTACTCTGATCTCCTCCATGATTATTAAGATTATAATGGACCCCCACATGAAGGTCCCATTTGTCATGTGGTAATCTAGCACATTTTTTACAAAATCCTCTACTATAAATTTTGAAATATTAAAATTTACACCCTATGCCATATGATAGGCAATATAAAGGTAAGTTTTGGTGATGTCAGTCCACTAACTGTTAGGGAAAAGTTTTAAACTTATGAGGCACACTGATGAACTCATAATAAGTTCCTTATAGTCTTTAATTGGGAATATAAATCCCCTTTATAATAATTCAAGAGATTTAGAACATGTTCTACCTCTTCATCATTGCTTATCATCTAGTGAATATCTTTTATGGCGTTTAGAAGCATGATTATCCTTCTTATTAGGTGTGCTGAAATCCTCATGTGCTTCCCTAAAAAATATAAGTAGTTTCCATGTACTTACAAAAGAAGGAACTACATGAGTTCCTCTCATTTTCTAAAAAATGATAACTCATAAATTTTAGTTTTGTTAGAGGTGGTCAATCTATCTTTTATTGAGACATCAAACAATGTTGTGCCCTTCTCTATTTTGTTTCCTCTATCAACCATCCAATCTAGTCCTAGGTATTTTGCATGGCTTGAGGTATGGTGCTTATACTCCTTCAACTAGTAGGTGTGTATAAAATAATTATTATGTTTCCCTATTAAGATTTATGGGGGGAATTGCATCACCTAGTAGGACATCTTTGTCAGTGCCTCGGTATTGAATTATGCAATGTTGAATCCTTCTACTAGTGGTGTTATTATTCTTGTAGTAACCTATTTTAAAGGTGTATATACTCACTTTGAATATTTTTGTGCCTATTTTTAACTTGATCCTTTACATGTTTTTCCCATTATAAATCTATTAGTGTTGAAGCATGATAGGTTTGGTTTATCGAAGCCTTAAATGGTTATTGGCTCATTATAGTTGTAAGGTCTATGACTGTACCTTTGGTATTCAAGCTTCACGGGCCATTAATGACAACCTAGGTGTAAAATCTCTTTTATGTTGACTAGTTCCTATAGAAATATCTTCCCACACCTCTCTACACTAGTCTCAATATGAATTCAATTTCTCCTAGATCACAGTCATTCACTTTTATTGCCTATATGTGCTCAAATTCTCACTTTGGTAGGGTTTTTATGTTTCAACTCTCTGGTTCACTAGATTTTCTCTATTTTACTCTAAGTCTCAAGTTCACATAAAGTTTGTAACCTCACTTAGTTGACTACTTATTATTTTATACCCTACCTTTAGCTACCATATTTAAGTAGGTGTTTTAATCCTCTACCACTAACGTATTTACTATAGACCTTTATTCCTCTGCCATTACCTCATTAAATGTTCTTAATGGTATTTGTATCAAGTGACATTAGTTCAAATAGTCAATTCTTGCTCCATTATAAGTGGAAGTTAGATATCCTTGATGATTATACTTCTACGCTTTATTCACTTGGTGTGACCTTCACCTTTCTTCTCCTCAGTTCCATCTTCTCTTCTTGTAGTGCTTCTATTTCAAGCATGTTTTTCTATCTTGTTTAGTTTCTTACACTTCATCTTGACTTGGCCTATCCTACCCCATATAAATCCATTATGTTATCCCTCCAATGCTTGATTCTCCTCTTTTGGTTCTCTTATGCATGATCATGTTATGAATCTTCACTTTATATTTTACACATGACCATATTATGTATCTTTACTTTCATCTTTTGACCTCTATAAT
The DNA here is from genome assembly GCA_037957365.1 of Torreya grandis. NCBI lineage: Eukaryota > Viridiplantae > Streptophyta > Pinopsida > Cupressales > Taxaceae > Torreya > Torreya grandis. Next base: position 1,091,642 of record JARHVA010002768.1, read on the forward strand.
GTGATTAAATGATGCACCTTATTTTGGTCTCTAAATTCATGTGCACTATCATCTTGTGCATCTTTGTCACATGGCTATTATTTCTTCTAAGTCTAGAAACCTCCTTACACCCAAAAATTTTGGTGTCTAGCTATAGGTGCTTATAAAGTACATTGATTAGACTACCCTAACTATAATCATGTGTGGAATCACTAGATTAGTTCTTCCTTGGTCCTCAAAATGCCCTATAATTTATATTTTACACACATAGATATTATGCATCATCCTCTTTAGTCTTGTGAGTTTCACACACTAACCACTTATATTTATGGCCTAGGTTACTTTATAAAGTGTAAGGTATCAACTAAATTTATTTTAATTATGTGTGAAAGGTGAGATGAAATTATACTTAAGGGCTTGAAAGTGCCCTGCATCTAGGATCTAGCATACAGGGGTCTGGTGCACTCTTTTTGTCTAAAGCTAGTAATCCTCCCTCACTCATAATCTTAGGTGTCTAGCCTTAGGCACTTAAATAACATAAGTGTTTGACTCACTCAACTAGAATTAAAATGAAGTGTTAGTATATTTTCTTGATGGGCTTCAAAGCACCACTTCTTCATTCTTTACACTACTGCCCAAAGAAAAAACAAAACAAAAGGAATTGTTTAGCTTGCACCGTACATTATTTTGGTCATCTCAAATCAAACTAACTAGTGACCAAGAAGTTATTGTTCTCATGATGCAAGTTCCATCCTATTACCCATATGGATTCAACCTATTTCCATTGAAATGGCTAGGGAGCATTTCTCTAATTAATATGCACAACTATCATCTGCTTATATCGAATATGTGGTGGATGATATAGGGGCCCATACACCTTATCTATAGTTTACTTAGGAGTTTTAAGTACTTGGAGTCATAGAGATAAAAAATTATACTTCATTTAGTTCTTTGTGCTTAATGTGCTTGTCATGTTAGAGCTTCTAGCATGCCTTCTTGATCTACTAACTCCATCTTTCTTGGGTGCACTTTTTATCTAAGCTTTCCAAGTCTTCCAACATTGTGTTCAAATTATTTTGGTTATCTAAGCAACCAATTTGTGTAATGTGCAATGATGTCACCATGAACTCTATTGATATAATTACCTCAACACCAAACACTAGTTAGAATGGTGTAACCTTATTTAGGTGCTTATATATTGTGTAGTATGCCCATAGTACCACTAATACTTGATCATCCCAATCATTGATACCCATGTCACATATATTTTTGAGGCATATTATTAGTATTTTATTAAAAGCCTCAATTGTGTCATTTTCTTGTGGATGATAAGTGGTCATTTTGTGGTGCACCACCATATACTCAATCAATAATATATGCATCATTTCATTGGTAAAGTGAGCGACCTTATCACTAGTCAAACTGAGCAAGAACCTATATCAACATATTATGTTTTCCTAAATAAATCACATGACTATGTTATATATGTAGTTTTTTGTTGATGTAGCCTTTACTTGGTAAAATAATCTATAGCCATCAGAATATACCTTGTACCTATGCATCATGATGCAAGAGTTATCAACACAACAAGATCAACATCCATTTTTTGAATAGTACCTAGGTAAGAATGGGGATGAGGGTAATCTCATCCTAATGGTTAGGATTCCCTATACACTAGCATATGTCATATACCTTGGCATAGTCCTTTATATCTTAGAATAGGCTTAGGCACCATAAGCTTGATTGAAACACTTTTTATGCCATTACATCTCTAGCATAATGTCCTCCTACTATTCCTTCATGTGCATATCAAAATATGGAGTCTCTTTTTTTTCTTTAAGATACATCAGTGTAACACTTCATCTCTACTTAGTTTATACAGTTCTTTACTAATGAGCTAAAATGGGGTGGTAATAATTGTTAGCTATTTCTTCTCCTTATTTGTCATAGTCTAGGGCATAACTCTAGATGTTAGAAAGATGGCGATCTCTACCAAATATTAGGGATGCAATGGACTCTATACAATTTCACATCTAGCATGTTCTCCTCAATAGGTGATACCACATCACCAAAATTGATGTAGGATAAATGGTCTGACCCCAAGTTTAACTTTCAAAACTTAAAAATAACACAGAATTGGAACTTCTAGAAAAGAATTATCCATATAAATATGTGCCTATGTAAAATAGGCTTGTTCATGAGGTACTTGAGCACCTCATGATTAGTGAAAAATATGAATAGGGTTACCAAAAAATATTGTCTATTTTTACAAGGCATAGACCATGGTGAGTCATTTTGTAACTCTACTCTATTGGGGTCAATTTTTTGCTAATGAAGGAGATCAGATGATCCATATTACCTTCACCAAGTTACACCAAAATGGTTCTAAATACAAATCTATAAGCATTGACATGGACATGAAAAGGTGTTGTCTAGTCAAGGAACTATAGAATAGGCACATTAGTGAGTTTTAGCATCAATGTTTCAAATGCCTCCTATTGTGCTATGTCCCAATATAACATGTCATCCTTATACAGTTGCTCCTCTAGAGATGCTAAAATATTTTCATAGTTCCTTATAAATTTATTATAATATCCATAATGGCCAAGAAAGGGGTGAACATATTTCTATGTTGAAGGAGTCTACAGTTGGATAATGATGGCTATATTTGTGGGGTCAACAAGTAAACCATCTCTGTAGATAATATGCCTGAGCAAGGTTCCAAAGGGTGTCATTAAGATTCTATTTTTTAGGTTCAAATATATTTATAGTTTCCTACACCTCTAAAAAATGAGGTGTAGGTTATCATAATGGTCCCTTATGAGGCCATACATGGTCTAGTCATCAAGCTATACTTGTTATAATCTATGAATAAAGTATTTGAATGTGGTGATCATCACTTTGGAGAATATGGTTGGTGTATTATTTAGTCCAAAGGGCATCACATTATAAGTAAAAAAACCCCCATTTAGTCACAAAGGTTGTTTTAGGCTTATCCTTCTCTTTTATCTAGACCTGATGGTAGCCCAAAAAACCATCAATGAATGTATAGATTTTGTAGCCTACAATTCCATCTAGGACCTTATTGGTGAATGGGGTCAAGAAGGTGTTAGTGACACAAGAAAAATTCAAAATTTTATAGTTAATGGAGATCTACATGTACCCATCCTTTTAATAATGATAACCATTGGACTCACCCATTCAGATTCCTATAAAGGGTAGATGATGCCTACAACCAATAGTCCATCAATCTTCATTTTAACCTTAGTGTGGAGATTAGAGTTCATTCTATATGGGCACTTATTGACCAGTCTCATGCCATCTACTAATTTTATGCTCATTTTACCAAGGGATGGTTGGGTACCCTTCATGTCTTGGTAGTTTTTTGGGAACAAGTCTTGGAATTCCTTTAGGAGGTCCACAATTCACGTCATCTCTATATCAGACTAATATGAATCCAACGTGGTGATCTTTGGCTCTCCCTCCATGCTAATGTCTACCTTGGTATTCTTGAGTGGTGTGTGGTAGGGATCATTCCTCTCCTGATGGGAATATTTTACATGCCTTATCCCCTCAATTATTTCTATTTTAATATGTGTCATATCTTCTTCATTTAGGGTGTTATCTTCTACATTGCACATAATTTTTTCTTCCTGTCAAAGCCTTCCAACTACACTCCTAGGTTTCATAATCCTCTTCAGTCAAGTCACTATTAAATGCTTTCTCTTTAAATAAGGTCAAGCATGATAGTAATTTCTCCCTAAACATATATCTAAGGTGTTATTATATAATGGTAGTGTCCTCAAACACTGATCTATGAATGATTTGTATTGGATCAAGTAGTTCCAAGTTATACAAAGAAAAAGAGAAGTTGTGCATGAACCTCTCATTGATTACATCCAAATTTAATATCTTATGATGATTTTAATTTAAAATTTACTATTCTTGTACCCATGTCTTCAACTATAGAAGATATGCACCCATAGGTTTGTTGGCATGTTCTCACCATATAAAATCCAAGTTTCCTCATAAAAACATACATGCACTACTGGGTCAAAGTCACTTGAGTAAGTAGAAATATAGAAGTCCCCATTACTTTCTTTAAACCTATTACATATTTATGTCTTTAAATATTACCAAGTTGGCAAGCTAGGCCTTTATACTACCCACCAATAAGTAATAGTTCTCCTTAAGGTTGGCACTAGTGTGCACATTCTGTCTACTTCCTTAGGGATGCATGATTCAATATCATGGACATAGTTTTCTATAGGATTATGTCCTTTATATTTCAAGAGTGATAAAAAATTTCCTTTACTCAGACATAACACCTTCTTCCCCTTCTTTTTGGTGCAAGGGACCCATTTCTTATCAGTGTGATCAATTTGAATCAAGCCCATTCTAACTAGTTTTGGTACTATTGATCATACTAGGTATCACCTTAAACCAATAATTTCATAAGCCTCTACAATACATCATTCATGGGATACATCATTTGTATCTAAATATGACTATCCATCATTGTCACTTAGGTTAATATTTTCAATGCCTTGTTCCATGATATTATAAATGTGGTTGATCTCATCTTTAAGATCAACACTTTCCACATAAGGGGGTCTTTGGTCACTTGAAAGGGGTATTACCACCCTCTCCTTCCCATTATTGAAGGTCATATAGTGCCTCTTAAAATGAATGTTTGCATTGTTTACATAATACCATGTCCTTCCTAAGAGTGCTAGGTAGTTATCATGCTCAACCAACTTGATGACCTTAAAGTCGGTGCAAAAATCAACACCCATAATATATACAATGGTGCTCTTAAGGGTCCCAATGGGTTTCACTCTTTTTTTATTAGCCATGAATAACACATGGGGGGAGACCTTAAGTATGGTTTCCCCATTTTTCCCATGCATTCTTTACTAAAATGTTGACTTTGGTGTTAGTTTCCATTAGGACCTCAAAAAATGACCATCCATCGATGGTGGAATTCACTAGTAGATCTTGGTCATACTCTACATTCTGATTATCCTTACTACATGCACTAGATCCATATGTATCAAAACAACTTCAATTATGTGGGGCTCAAAAAATTCACTTGGTTTTCTTCCTACGTGATCTAAGAGAAAATTTTTTAGTAGGGGAATCATCTCTTCTATTTGTAGTAGGTGCAAGATCTCTGTCAGCTCTTGTACTTCAACCTCCTAGCTATCTTGCTGTCTACACAAGATGATAGCCTATGATTATAGATATATGGGTAGCTAGAGTTCTCCCTAAATTTTTTTTATTACACTCATGACTTGTTTTAGGACATCATTCTAATGTGTAGGGTCAGGGTAGGGTGCAAATTTTGGCTTAGGTCATGTTATACACTTGGTGCAACTCAATTTGCCATATTCCAAGCACAACTCTTATGTTGGCATATTTGGTGGCTGAGTGGTGAGCCCACTCTATGTGGTCCATTCACCTTGATTGGTTCTATGTGGGTTATATGTGGCTTTACAACCCATATTTTGACCTTTAACTCTTTTTTTACCATTACGGTACTTTTGTATGCATCAGGCCATCCTTGAGTTAACTTTATATACAAGTCTAGTTTTTTTTTATCACATGTGGTCCTTAATAATACACACATGTTGGATTCATGGGGTATTCATGTTGAAAATTCTTGGTTGAGCTACACTTGTAACATGATCATAATGGTGATATTCCTCCATCACATCCTCTAACTTGCCCTCAAGTGCCTTGTTGATTCTCATAGATGATATTCTATTGGACATAACTCTCATTTCTTTGGGTTACCTATGCTCTAGATTATGTATTCACCTACCTTGTACCTCTTTCCATGTTCTAACACATCTAATCAATCACCTGATAATCAGTTGTGGTGTGGGTATAGGCATCACACAACTTATAGTAAAGAGTTGTGTTAACTTAACAAGCATGTTGAAACAATGGGTAATTATAAGAATCATGCAATTCATGACAAATTTCATAGCCAAGGAGTAATGGATGAAAATTTATTCATGGGTATTAATTATTATTGTGGACATTTGACTCATAGTTAGTGCACCATAACCCACTTTAGGTATCATGTACTAACCCAACTATTAGCTTCAGTAGTTGCGATGCCATGGACATAATTTCTACCCAAATGAATGGACTAATTCCTATGTTATTACTCCAAACTAACTTTGTTTTAAGTATGGATTCAAGTGCTTCATGAGGTTTTATGATTATTTTCATGGACAACACTTGCCTAAATGGAACTACCAATCCCTAAATGAATCATTACACATATTGGGAGGGGTGGATGTCATATGAAAGCTTAGAGAGGATATCCAAAATAGTGTCATAATTTTAAAAGGTATATTTACTTAGTTTCTCATAAGGAACTAATTATTCAATAACAAAGCTATTAACTAACTTAGTAAATTGATCAAAATCAATGTCAGTAATAGGTTCAGTTACCACGCTTGTTACATCTAGAATGGGATCCAATGCATAAGATTGTGCTATAGGTTCAAAAGGGGTAGGTTCTTCTATTGCATACTCAATGGCCAAATTTTATAGGGACCTAATGAATTCACACTCATTAACTGATGAGATCAATCTTTAGTTTCAATGTTTCTCTCTCCTTAGCACTGTTGCAATTCAGAAGATCCTTCCCATGCCCTTCCCACTCGTTATGGGTCCTGCCAACATTTATAGGTTTTATATACTATATTAGACTACTCCTCTTATTATAATTATGATTTCATATCTCTCATGAGTTAGGTTTCTCATCCCTATCCATCACACTTCACCTACACTTCCCTTTCCCCCTTCTGTGATTACTCATACATGCAATGAATTTAACCTTCCATCTTTATGATTTTTCAAGTGTAATCCACCCAAAAACAAATTATCTCTGTACTAAACTCTCTTATGCCCATGCCTCTTGGTTCATAAAAAAACTCATACTCTACTTCTTCAATACATGAATAGGTTGACACTATGAATTCTAGCATGTAACTATTTAGCGTGTCATTCCACCACTTGTCTACAACTCATGTCTAAATAACATCTAGGGTCTTGAGCCTTTCTAAGATATCTTTTTTCCACTCAAGTTTTTGGTAATAGCTTCATATTTTATGGGTTTTATAGGATGCCAACCATTAGTACACATGCTCAGGTAATTCATAAAAGGAGACTTCATACAAAGCACTATACAGGTTATCTTGGACCTATTTCCTTAGCTTATACCCTTGGTAGGTTGGATGGTTATGTATGAAGCTATATTCTGTTTGTTCTAGCTAATGATAAATATTCTTGAGTGAGAGTTAGAGAAAAATTATGTTATAATATTATATTAATAAAATTCAACATGGGTCCTAGCAATAGAACCAAAATGTTGTAAAAAAGTTGAATAATCAACCCATGTGCTTAGTTATGTACTTATTCAACTAACCAAGCCAAGTCTCAAATAGTTACAACTAGGTGTAAGCATGTCATATTCCTATAATACGTAAAATTTAATCACACTACTACACTGACATCAATCATATAAGGTGTAAGCCTTATGAGCTTACCTAAAGCAAAATAGAGAAGGGACCAGGGATGTGTTGGGATAGTTGAAACTTGGTGCAACTTATAATTTGTGGGACTTGGTCATTTGAAAAATAATCTTTGATAGGTTCATTAGTGCAAACCATTCTAGGTAGGGCCACTAGGCACACGCCTATTCAAGGTGACTAGTCCTAGTTATAGGGGCACAAGTTTATATTGGGTTAGTTATAAGACCTTCAAGGTCACTTATCTTTCTATTTATAGTTTAAGAATCATTTAAGTGCTTGATGGGTCAAGGGGAAGTGACTTAAAAAAAAGGGTTTCATTCCCAAGTAGTGATCTCGATGCAAGTGTCTAAACTTGGGCTCATGCCTATTCCACAACCTAGGTTATTTTATGGTTTATTATCAGGTCTTTACTTAGCATAGAGATGTCATTGATGCCAAGAAAAAACCTCTACTTGATAAAATGTGCACATAATGAAATTATACTATTCTAACTACTACATTCGAGTCATAATCACAATATCATGCCATGACCATATGAATTAGATCAATACTTGTATAGATGTAATGCCAGTTTCATTAACTAGAGTTAAATTATACAGAGCTCATATATATATATATATATATATATATATATATATATATATATATATATAAAGCAAATACTCATATCTAAGTTACTAAATGCCCAATGACTTATAAATGATCTTAGGTGATATAATCTACATCTTTAAGGCATTTATACTATTCAGTTATACTATTGATATTCATCAATTTTGGCATATCTTCATTAAGATAATTCATGTATTTATGTTCCACTTCCAAGCTCATTTTAATATCAAAAGGAAGCATCTTTGTGCTAGATTTGATAGGCATGTGCTAGGTTGGATGGGCTTATACCATGTGTTAATCTATCACTGGGGGTGATCATTGCACTAGCTCCACTACATCACCTCCTACATTCTTCATCTATCATGTGAAAGTACTCATGAAGATACCCCTAAAAATTGGGTGCTATGCAACTGCCTACCAACTGGAATAATATCTATGAAGACTCCTCCAGTTGGCACCAAAAGTACTAAAAGAGAAATCATCCACCATGATTGCCTCATGCCTAGGTGTTCATTGATTTAGCATGATTACACTACTTAAGTTGAAAAGGGGCCCAAAAAAGGTCTCGAAGCATGCTAAAAATCCTCCATGATTACCTTTAGTTCTTTATGAAAACCACCCATAGGTGAAATTGTAGTACACATGGAAGTGAATATAAGACATGAGTAATATGCATAGTGGATAGCCTTACAATCAACATTATAACTCCTATCAATATTAAATATGATCATTTTCACCTTGAAGTGCCTCAAATAGGTCATGTGTACCATTCCAATGTGTTTGATTTCTTGTAAGGAACCTGCATATCTTCATCAATGGTGCATGATTGTGTATATAGTTTGAAATAGTTATCACAGTCAAACATATGATATTTGAACAACTCAACATGATTTATTATGTTTCTAATGGTTTTTTAAACACCTTAGAACTCCTTAATTCATCTCTATGACTATTCTTTGGACCTTAATACACCATGACTGTAGATGGATACTTGTAGGAATTTGACTATTTAAAACATGACTGCAACTTTATAGATGTGAAACCTTTGAAACTAAGCCTAGAAAGAGAGGTGATAAAGAAGACATAGGAGACATTGAATAAAACATATCACCCTTAGATGAAACCACCAAAAGGATGAAAACCCTTTGTAATTGGTGAAACTTAACTGTAAGTCCATTAGTGGACTCAACCTATAACTTAAGAAGTTTGAGCTCATAAAATCACCTCCAAACATGAAAAAAAGGATGTTAATCATGAAATAAGTATACTCACATCTTATATAATCAATTTTATCCATTGGTTTATATGGACAAACTTAGACAAGAAGAAAACCTGTAGGGTGTGGGGATTAGCAAGCAAAATGAAATAGTCAACTTATAAAAGATGTTTCATAAAGCATAGGTGGCCAATCCTTGAAATAATACCATAAATGTGAACTATACCAAGTTTAATAACACCCTAAAAGATAATTTGACATGAAACCTCTCCTACTAGATGTACTATGAAGAAACCTATTGACTAGTTTTACATGCCTAATGGAGATATGGAGAAGTGAAACACTTTTCAATCATTTTTTAGACTTTAAAAGTAGATTAAATGTGTAAGTGAACTTAGGGAAGATAAGTGGTCACTACATGAGCTTACCACCTATGCAACACTCCTCTATAGGTCGTACAACTACCAAAACCTCCTTTTCATCTATTTTCTTGATTTCAATTGGGAACCTACACATTTTTAGATAAAATTGACAATGTTGCCAAGTTTATAAAATATTTGAAAATGAAATATATTTAGGAACACTTATATTACATAGGAGACCATACAACCTCCATATGACTCAAATATGCACTTTAAGTGACATGAAATGACTTAAGACTAGATTTAACTATGACCAAGGTTAATAAATCATTAAATGGCATCAAAAGGACCATAACACACCCTACAACATTATAATAGACCCATATAAAACTTTTTTACTATATGGGGTTTATCTATTTTGACTTGTGGTAAAAATAGTCAACAAGGACCTCAACACCATTTCCTAATCAAACATTCCATTTGGATGCATTTTGGGGCAAGAATCCACTATTGGGTGTTATATGGGGTTCAGGATGTCCACGATCTTAATGATGGTTTATAGAGTATTAACATCAAAAATATAAAAGATGGTTCATAAAGCATAGGTGGCCAATCCTTGAAATAATACCATAAATGTGAACTATACCAAGTTTAATAACACCCTAAAAGATAATTTGACATGAAACCTCTCCTACTAGATGTACTATGAAGAAACCTATTGACCAGTTTTACATGCCTAATGGAGATGTGGAGAAGTGAAACACTTTTCAGTCATTTTTTAAACTTTAAAAGTAGATAAAATGTGTAAGTGAACTTAGGGAAGATAAGTGGTCACTACATGAGCTTACCACCTGTGCAACACTCCTCTATAGGTCGTACAACTACCAAAACCTCCTTTTCATCTATTTTCTTGATTTCAATTGGGAACCTACACATTTTTAGATAAAATTGGCAATGTTGCCAAGTTTATAAAATATTTGAAAATGAAATATATTTAGGAACACTTATATTACATAGGAGACCATACAACCTCCATATGACTCAAATATGCACTTTAAGTGACATGAAATGACTTAAGACTAGATTTAACTATGACCAAGGTTAATAAATCATTAAATGACATCAAAAGGACCGTAACACACCCTATAACATTATAATAGACCCATATAAAAAAAATTTACTATATGGGGTTTATCTATTTTGACTTGTGGTAAAAATAGTCAACAAGGACCTCAACACCATTTCCTAATCAAACATTCCATTTAGATGCATTTTGGGGCAAGAATCCACTATTGGGTGTTATATGGGGTTTAGGATGTCCACCATCTTAATGATGGTTTATAGAGTATTAACATCAAAAATATAACTAATTTCCATGAAATTTGAGTACATTGACCCCTCCATCTTCCCCCAATAGTTTGGGATCCCGTGTAGAAGATGTGTGCAGAGAGGAGTGTTGAAAGGTGACCCTCAAACTTTCTTTTGTCCAGTTTTAACAGATTAAATTCTTAGGGATTATTCATAAAATTTATCCCCTTAATGAATATAATTATTTTATGTATTTAAATTCCATAGGGGTACTTAAATTTTTCCAAGAGCCCTGAGCCTGAGCCTTTTTTATGGTGAAGGGTATGAATGTTTGAAGGTGCACCTCGAGTTAGTTATCCTAAGTTTCATGACTTGAGTAGGGTCATAAGACCATATTGAACATTTATTATACTTCCCTACACTTTAAAATGTTGAATTAGCATCTGAAACACTCTTCCACATTTCTCATGGTTATCAATTTTCTATGAAGTCTTGAAGATGCTTCAAGATGGTAGTAGGGCTTAAGACTTGGCTTGAAGGTATACCTCATTTGGCTTACCCTCAAAGGTGTCTAATTAAAATATTTAAATATTATCACCCTAGAGGTTGTGTGAATACATTCACCATCACCTAATAATTATTTATAAACCCCTTATTAAGCCTATCCTGTCTGTGAGCTCTTCTAGACCTTAAATCACTTACCTAGCCCCAAAATTGACTATCAATAGACTAAGCTAGGTTTGAGAAAAAATAGTGGGTATACCCATTGATTATGTGACATAAATTTAAGTATGGACACCTATAAAAACTAATAATGACCATTTTACTAAATTTAAAGGCCTGGTCATACTTATAGGGGCCTCAAACAATTATTTTCTCATGACTAGTTATAGGTTGTCTACAAATCCGAGTGATTGGTAGTATGAGGGATTCTAATAAAAACTTAATTTATTTTATTCTAAAATTATTATGGAATTAATATTTTGATCATGTGACTTAGGCCTAGTGACACCCTTATGTATTAATTTGTCAACATCTTTTTCCTTCATATGCTTTCTCCCTCTTAGGCTTAGGGTTTATGCCTAGTTAGGCCTATATTACCCTCATGTCTATGTTCAATGTCATTTTATTTTGGTGGGGATATCACCAAGATTTATCCTCTTTTTTTTTTTTAATATTTACCCATCATGTATAAATTTTATCTCTTACCCCATATAAGATGTATAGCTCAATACACACCAACAGTGTTGTGGGCATTCACTCACCTAGGTTGACTATCTACAGGGGTCTAAAAAATATGTTTCTAAGAGATGAAGGTATTTTTATCCATTTGGAAAATATTGTGAATATATCTCACATTATCACCCATCTCCTTTATATATCCACTTTTTATTCCCAGGGGTGGCCCATACACACTAATCTTGAAGGTTCTTACTCAGTAGGCTCAAAATGGTTTCCTGTAGGTTACTATTTATTTCCTCAATAGGGTGTATGGACACATAAGTCTATCCTTATATGAAATTATGGTATTTAGGCCTGATTAATATGTTTTAAGCTTAGAAAGAGGGTTATATATCTTGATGGGGATGGTAATGGAGGAATATGGGATTTGAACATGGAGTGGAGGGGTTAAACTATAGTGAAATGCTAGTGAAAGAGTCATGAAATGGTATGGGTTCTCTCATAATTTTAAATGAAGTATGGGGACCTGCCTAAGACATCCCATAAGGACCTTGGAGATACTAATATGTATACCTATCAAGACATAACACTTTAAAGGTGGGAAAAATACATACACAGTTAGAAAGTAAAACTTAAGACTCTCCAAAGAACCTTAATATTGGCTAAGAAACCTTAACTTTTGCTAAAGTGAAAGTGGAAAGATTTGGAGGAAATAAATTGGTTTCAAGGCCTATGGGGATAACATGGAGGTTAAGAACATACATATAAGGATATAATGGTGACTTATCATGATTTCAACACTCCATTTTAGGTTTTTTACTATGTTTGAAAGCTTTGACGGCACTATTAAACAACACATAGTCCTTTCATAGTGAACCTAGATGTTTATGTATCCCTTCCTTTGAAAACATCATGAGATGATAAGAGACTGATGTTAACATCAACTTGGATAAAAGATACATAAGAAATTTTGCAACATTTTATTAGTCCTTCAATACTGTCAACATTCAAGTGGGATAACTCAACACTCCACTTTACCCTCAAAATATACTTGTAGAATATATACCATGCTATTTTAGGTGTTTCTCAGTTCTATAATTTCACACATGTGTTCCAAACACTAAAAAAGTAATGATAAATTTCTCCAAGACTTGAGGAGTTAGGAACAACCATTAGTTTATCCAAACAAACCAAAAAATCATCAAAATTGTTTTGCTCTTTTTGCTTTGTGCAGATGTGAATGATGACCAAGATCCTTAAGTTCTTAATAAATTTTCATAGAGATTAGGGAACCAATCTTGAAACAAATTCCCATAGATGAAATGTAACCAAGTCTACTTTCTCTCGCCAAGATCTTGGGTCTTCATTCTCTCTGTTTTGTACAGGTTGAGCAAAAAACCTAAAGTACTCTCCAAGCTTGCCAATGATCTTCATGGGAAGGTGGATCAATTTTGATCTACTCAATCCATAAAGCACTCCATTTTATTCTATACATGTCATTATTGACTCTCCATTATAGATCCCTAACTCCACATGAATTAATTTATATTGTATGGATCCATACCATTTAGAAAACCTCTAAAATCTATAAATTTTGTAGCTTTTGACATGTTTTAAACCATAATCCACTATTAATGGGTAGGGTGGAGGGAAATTAGGAGTTAGGAAATGTATTAAAGTGTATGATATGAATTAGGGAAGTTGAAAAGGCATAATTTAGCACATGTGGGTCCCATTAGAGGTAATTAAGCATTGACCTATGTGGGGATGGGTTTTAATAGTGCATGAAATTCTTTATTGATGGCCTAATGAAGTATATGAAATATATTAAAGGAATTAATGGTGGTTTAGTGGCCCATTAGGGTCAAATAAGGTATAATTATGGTCAAAAGTATTACCTTTAAGACACACACATGACCATAAGAAGACTTAATAAATGGATAACATGCTAATACATATGAGGAAAATTTTAGGACCTATTAAGGACTTAAATTGGGTTCAAATATACTCTCATGATGTTCTTAAAATCTTTAAAATGAACATACCTTATATGATTGAGAAAATTAGAGGTGTTCATGATTCTTTACTAGCTACCTTATCAACTCACCTCCACCATGACAGTCTTGAATGTTGAATATTCATCAAAATTAATGAAATATCTTCAAAAATACTCAAAAATTATATAAACACCTAACTCAAGTTGAAACATGAGGTTATGTGAGTCATCAAGCATCTTATAACATTATAAGATAGTGAACCTATTTGAATAGCCCTATTTCACAAGGATGTATGACAATTATGAGAACTAGTGGTGGATTAGGGTTCTAAGACTTTAGTTTAACCAATTTATATGTCTAATACTATAAAGTGGTCAACATTTCTAGTGGTTCAGCTGGCTTGAATATTTTTCTAGTTAGGGGAACTCAGAACCTCTAATTTTACTTTTCATGACTCGCAAGTAAATCTTGACTGTATATAGACTCTGCCTAATACCTTTAAGACTTTAAAATTCAATTAGACAAGACAAGACACCAAAATAGAGACAAGATAATTCAACACACATAATGAATTTTTTTAATACAAATCAACAACTACCAAACATATGTAGAAGAACTTAGAGGAAAGAGACAAATACTAACTACTATATACAAGATGACTTGGTACTGACTTAGAATAGTACTTGAAGAACATCTCATTGACAAGGATGGGGATTTATTAAAAATTTAATTTTTATAAATAGAAATCATTTATCCCCTTTAAACTAGTAATTACATATGGTCCACTCTAAATACTTTCAAACTTTGAGTGTTTACCTAGTTTAGCATGATCTTCATCCCACTTAAGCACTATGTCTCCTAGTTAAAAGGTCTTGGATGAAGATATCTTATCAAATGTGTTAGTATAGGTATAGGTAAAATATGATTTAATATTATTTTAAATTATTTTTAATAAAAAGGAGAAAATAGGTGTCAAAAATAAGTAAAATAGTCTACAAAAAGGAAGAGTCATATGAGGAAATTGAAGAGTCATGTGGAAGATTTTATAAGAAATTGTATGGGAAATTGGAAAGCAAACCATTTTGAGTGAATAAGAAATAAATAATTTGGGTCTCATATTGGTCTTTGTTATTTCCCATATTTAATAGTTTTACATGTAAATTTCTTGTTGTTTTATATTCTTGCCATTATTATACTACTAACAATGGTGTAGCTTGTTATGTGATTAGAGCCTAGGCCTAAAAATATCCTTTCCATTTGAGTTGTTTGGTACCATATTTTGATATTTTTTATGAAAGTAACTATTACATGAAGCTTGATGGTTTTAATCACCTTACATATAAATAAATTAATTTTTATATATTTTATTTCCATGCATTGTTATGAATTTGCAAAGATAGAAATGGTGAGCTTGAAATATTTTTCATGAAAAGGCCAGAATATACATTTTTACATATATGATAGTTAGAGAGGGTTTTATTGTGCCTATTACTATTTAATTAATTGGAACTAGTTCAGAATCACTCAAAAAATTCTATTTAGACTATAGAACAAGGCATTCAACTGAAAGAAGAAGATCTAATCTTCTATAATTTGTTGCATGCATACCCTGATTGAATTTTCCTATAGCTATGATGGGAATTTATTAGCTACTAACTTGATGAGGAGTACCATAACAAAGATATGGATCATGTATCAATAACATGGGTGTGACGAGAGGAAAACATTTTTTATTAAGAAGATGCAAGCAACATGCTAGTTTTATTTGGTGGTTTCTTGTATTTTTTAGGTGAAGAAAGTTTTTATTAGTCAAGAGAAAAATATTGAATTATACATGGATGGAATTATAGTGCATGAGAATGGAGTGATTCAAATGAGTAAGTATACAAACTACATATGGTGATACATGGAGGTGTTAAATATGGTTACAAATACACATGATGTTAGAAGGTGCACAAACTATAAGCTTTCTATCTGATGACCTAACCATTATGGGGGATTATTGAGGGTATATCAATTCTATTTCAATCATTGTAAAAATGTCCATTAGACTATGTAGAGCTAAACAAGGGTAACACCATTCATGCATGCACATGTCACCAATAAAGGTACCAATCCAAGTGACTAAGATGGGTCAAGTTATTAATGTATGTAAAATGGGTGTGTTAGGTAAATAAGGTGGTTTATATGAAGTGTTTAAAAACTATTATGTAGTCTAATTATTATATTGATGTGGAGAATGCTCAATTAATTATACTTGCTTTATGACACTTTGTGTTGACTCTTCAACCTACCATGTGAATTTACATGGTACATATGACTTGGCTTCTTTTTAATTTTTTTAATTTACTCTTCCACACATGTTATGAATTTTAAAAGATTTGGATAAATTATTTATGATTTTTGAAAAATTATAAATGTATTTGAAGTTAGAGTTGTATAAGTGGATGAGCTCTGGTATGTGAGGCCATGGAGAGTAGGATTAGGCATAGTGTAGGTTCTCAAATATATTTGTAGTGGATCATAAGTTTTAAAAACTTGAAGTTTTAGGGATTTTTTATCTTGTAACAAGACACATTTTAAGTTGGGAAGAGTGTTAGTAGGGGTTTTATGTCTTAGGATGACACACATTTCATGTTGGGGTAAGTGTTAGTAGAGGTAAAAGACAAATATGATTTAATATTATTTGTAATAAAATGGAGAAAATAAGCATAAAAAAGAAGTCAAATAGTCTTTGGAAAGGAAGTAATTTGAGGAAATTAAAGAGTCATGTGGAAGATTTTATAAGAAATTGTACAAGAAATTGGAAGGCAGAACATTTTGAGTGAATAAAAAATAAGTCATTTGGGTCTCACATTGATATTTTTTATTTCCCATCTTCAATAGTTTTGCTTTTAAATCTATGGTTATTTTATATTATTGACACTATTCGAATACTAACATTGGTGTGGTGTGTTGTGTGATTAGAGCCCAGGTCTTAAAATATTCCTTCTATTTAAGTTGTTTGGTACCATATTTTGATCTTTTTGGTGCAAGTAGTTATTTCATAAAGCTTGATGGTTTGAATCACCTTACATATAAATAGATTAATTTTTATATATTTTATTTCTATGAATTGTTATGTATTAATAGAGATAGAAATGGTTATCTTGAAGGATTTTTAATGAAAATCTTGTAAGATAAATTTTTCCATATATGCTAGTTAGTGAGGGTTTTATTATCCCTGATCCTATTTCCTTAGTTATAACTAGTTTAGAATCACTAGAAAATTTATATTTGGACCATAAAACAAGGCATTTAACTAAAAGAGGAAGATTTGATCTTCTATCATCTATTTCATGCATACTTTGAGTTAATTTTCTAACAGCTACAAGGGGAATCTAATAGCTATCAGCTCAATGAGGAGCACCATAACAAAGATATGGCATAGGTATAAAAATATCCTGGGTATGAGGAGAGGAAAATAATATTCTATTAAGAGTATGTAGGCAACATGATAGTTTTATTGAGTGGTTTCTTGTATTTTTTTGGTGAAGAAAGTTTGTGTTGGTCGAGAGACAAATATCAACCTTCACATGGAGGGAATTCTAGTGCACAAGAATGGAGTGATGTAAATGAAGAAGTCCATAGATTAAATATGGTGATACATGGAGGTGATGAATATGGATGAAAATGTGCATGATGTTAAAAGGTGCATAGACTGAAATCTTTCCATCTGATGTCCCAACCATTTTGGGGAGGTGTTGAAGGCATAGCAGTCTTATTTTTGTCATTATACAAATGTCTAGCATCTTATGTAGAGCTAAGCAAGGGAACAAAGATGGGTCAAGTTATTAGTGCATGTAATATAGGTTTGTCAGGTAAATAAGGTAGTTTTTATGAAGTTTTTAACAACTATTATGCAATCTGGCTATTATATTGATGTGGAGAATGCTCATTCAATTATAATTTATTTATGACAATTTATGTTGAGTCTTAAACCTACCACATGGATTTGCATATCATGTAAGACTTTGATTATTTTTAATATTTTGTATTTACTCTTCCCCACATGTTTTCTATTGTAAAAGATTTGAACAAAGTAAAGTATTTATGATTTTTTTAAAATTATAAATGTATTTGAAGTTAAAGTTGTAGAAGTGGACAAGCTCTAACATGTGAGGCCATGGAAAGTAGGAGTAGGCATAGTGTAGGTCCTCAAATATATTTGTAATGGATTAGAAGATGTAAAAATTGGAATGTTTAGGCCCTTTTTGTCTTGGAATGAGACATATTTTAAGTTAGGGAGAGTGTTAGTAGGGGTTTTGTGTCTCAGGATGAGACACATTTTAATTTGGGGTAAGTGTTAATAGATTTAAAGGGAAAATATTATATAATATTATTTTCTATTATTTTTAATAAAAAGGATAAAATAGATGTCACAAATAACTCAAATAGTGTTTGGAAAGGAAGAATCATTTGAGGAAATTGAAGAGTCATGAGGAAGATTTTATAAGAAATTGTATGAAAAATTGGAGAGTGGACCATTTTGAGTGAATAATAAATAAATCATTTTGGTATCATATTGGTTTTTGTTATTTTCCATATTTAATAGTTTTTCTTCTAAATATCTAGTTACTTTATATTCTTACCACTATTCTATTGTTAACAAATTGATCTCTTGACTTGGTGATGACTGGACCACATAATGTGCATAACACTATCCCTTGTTTATTCCTACTCTCTCAGCTCATTCATTTTTACTTCCATTACATTTTCCTCCATGAGCTCAATTTGGTGTCTAATCTCCATGGTTGAAAGTTCAAGGGAAATGGGATATTTTGCCTCTCTACCATAAATAATGTGATAAGGAGATAGACCAATATACCTCTTAGAAGTGATTAAATGAACCCATTTTACATGATAATACCAAATAATAGGTCATTATGATTATCATAAGACTTTAAGGGACATCAAAGACTATTTCATAATCAAACAACTACATTCAGATGCAATTGGGGTAATAATCCACCATCAGGTACTATCTAGGGTTTATGAAAGGTTTAGAATGTCTATCATATGAACAATGGTTCATAGAGTATAGATGTCCAAAATAGAACTAATTTCTATGAACATATATTAAATTAACACCTAAATATTACCCTAATATCTTAGCATCCCATATATAAGTTGTGTGGAGAGGGGAGTGTTGAAAGGTGAACCTCTAGTTTTTTGTTGGCCAGTTTTAGCATTTTAACTTCTTAGGCATCATTCATAAAATTGAGCCCCTTAATTACTATAATTATTTTATGGATTTAAATTCCATAGGGTTACTTAAATTTCCCCAAGATCCCTGATCATGACCCTTTTTTTGGTGAAGGCTATGAACATTTGAAGGTGCATCTCGAGTTAGCTATCTTAAGCTTCATGACTCAAGTAGGGTATTAGGACCAAATTTACCATTTATTCCACTTCCCTCCACTTGAAACTACTTAATTAGGACCTAAAACACTATTCCAAATTTTTCATGGTTATTAATTTGCTATGAATCCTTGTATATGCTTCAAGATAGCAACAAATCTTAAGACTAGGATTGAAGGTTTGCCTCCTTTAGATTACCCTCAAAGGTATTTGATTAACATATTGAATTTTTGTTACCATAGAGGGTGTGTTAATACATTCACAATCATATTATAATGCTTTAGAAACCCATTATGAAGTCTATCTTATCTATGAGATCTTCAAGACCTCAAATCACTTACTTAGCCACAAAATTGATTGTCAATAGACTAAGCTAGGTCTGAGACAAAATAGTGGATATACCCACTGATTGTCTAACCTAAAGGTAAGAATTGACACCTTTAACCACTCATAGTGACCATTTTTACCAGATTTTAAGGCCTGGTCACACGTATAAGGGCCTCAAATAGTAAATTTTTCATGACTACCTGTAGGCTACCTTCACATCTAAGTGATTGGTAACATGAGTGGTTCTTAGTAAACCTTTGTTATGAACCTATGATATCTCTTCTCTTTACTTTGTGCATTTATTAGTTTCTATGTATGCATATGCTTTTTAATTCATCTTGTGAGCATTTTATTTTATCCCACATTTATGGGAAGTAGTAGTTTCTTAGATTAGAATTCATATATAAGTAAGTGTTGAGGCCATTGAAGGCATCCAAAATAAATTTGTATTAAGATTTATCAAAGGAGGTTACCCCCTTGAAGTGATTTTTGATCAATTCAATATTTTCAAGTGTTATTTTAAATTTCATTTATGCTATTAATTATTGCTATTTGTGCATTTTTATTAATCATTGTAGGAGGAGCCTCTCATGTAGTATCAGAGCGCTTTCCAAGGCGACAAATTTTTTTAGAAATTTTAAACTCTATTCTACTGCTAATTTCTTTATTGAAATTTTATCAAAAACTCCTAACTCTACTCTACTACATAACTCTATTTTTCATTACAATCATCTTTTTTAGATCAGGGTAAAACCTGACTTCATAACTATGGGAAGTGCTTGGGTGAAATACCTAAAACTCATTTTAAGGAGTACCATAAGAACCCTAAAGTAGCTAGCCCATCGAGAGGACCTGCTAGTAAAATGGGTAACAACCCCTTCCTAATTGAGTATTTCTTATTTTTGAGGAAAACCAAGAGCTATTGCTGAGAGATAAATCCATGGCCAAAATTTTTTTAGAGAGTGGTACTCGCATAGACAACATTGGTGGCTAGAGTGATATCTTTAAACCCTTAGGCAACCATTAAAACTTGGGGTCCATTTCTATTAGTTTCATAATACTACCAAAATATTATTAGAAATACCAATAGAGTATGAAAAAATTACCATAGCAGATCTGTAGACTTATTTCAAAATATTCCCAATAGACATGTTTTATAGAGGACAATAACTAGCAACAAAAATAGAAATAGAAATAGGAAAAAAAATATTTTTTTATAATATCTCTCCATTTATAGCCTTGTTTATCCTCAAAATTTACTTGGACACCTAAAATTCCATTCCTTACATTTTCTTCCTTGAGGTCCCATATCCCAATTCCACTCCTAATTCTCATAAATCACAAATTTCCTTTTTTGGGGGTTTTCCCATAACTTCTATTTTTGTCCATTTGCCTTGAAATGTTTCCACTATGTTCAACATCTCATTCTACTCCTTTGTCCCTCTTTGGTCAATTTTATAGTTTTTCCATTTTCACTCCTAAAATTTCCCATGCCTTCATCAATCATACTCCCACTATGTAAACAAATTATTAAAATCCCCTTTACCCATTCTATTTTTTCCCAAATTCAAAACCTTCCTTACTAAACATGTCTTAACTCTAGTTTTCCTATCCATTACAAAAAAAAAAGAGTTTTTTTATTTAGGTCATGGTAGTAACCTGAACAAGATAAAAAACTATGGAGGATGAAATTACTACCCTCAAGACCCACATCAAAGGTCTTGATGAAAACATTCTTGGCCTCAGTCTTCAACATGCCCCTATAAACAATAGATGACATCTAGAGTCTTATTCAAACACTGTGTTTTCTTCTTCTAATAATTATTATGTGTTGAAGCTTAATTTTTCTCGATTCAATAGTGCAGATCCAACTGGATGGATCTATCAAGTAGAATAATAATTTAGTTTACATAATACTTTTGATGCCAATAAGGTTCTACTTGTATCTTTTCACTGGAACTTAAATCCCTTCAATTGTATCATTAGTATAATAAGGCTCATGATAAACCCATATAGAACAATTTTTGTAACCTCATTTTGTAATGGTTTAGCCCTACTACTTTTGATGACTTCACTGGAGCACTCACTAAACTCCACCAAATAGGAAAGGTGATATAATATCAAATTGAATTTGAAAAACTAGCCAATCATACAAAAGGATCGTCTGATGAATTATTCAAGAGTTAATTTGTAGGTGGACTGAAGGATGTAATTCAATCTAAGGTTAAAATGTTCTGGCCTAACATGATGATGGAAACCTTAGGGTTGGCAAAGTTGGTAGAGGCAAAGACACAAATTAGTAATGATTCAAATCTAATTTTATTTTATTCAAAAATACAGCTCCACAATGATCTCAAACAACACTAACCCCCAAAACCACTCTTATCAAGTGTTTGACTAAAGTAGAGATGTAAGCCCATAGAGAAAAAATACTATTATAATTATGATGATAAATTCATTTAAGGACATCAATGTGTCAAGCAAAATATCTACCTATTAGATGTGAACTCTCCACTTAAAACTAAATATTGGGAAGATGTTTAGGATATAATAGATTATTCGGAAGAAGTCAGTAGATTATAGAACTTGCTTCTCAAAAAGACCAACCACATATCTCTCTCCATACCTTAGTAGGAGTGAATACCCCATAAACCATGTGGATCAAGGGTTACTTCAAAAATTTCCCTCTAATAATACTCATTGATTTGGGTAGCACTCATAACTTCATTGACCCTTAGATCACCAAATAGGCTGATTATTTTATCTATCCTTGTTCAAAATTTGAATTCATGATTACCAATGGGGGCACATTACCTTGTAAAGGGAAGTGTCATAATGTGTGTATCTATATTGGAGATTATACCTTGTGATCTAACATGTTTATCTTACCCTTAGGTGGATGTGATGTTTTAGAAGTCAAGTGGTTATGCACACTTGGACCCATCTTATGGGATTTTGCTAAACTTTGGATGTAGTTTTTAGATAATGGGAAAAACACACATTGAAAGGCTTACAACCTATTTCTCTCAACATCATAAGTTCACATCATATGGAAAATATTCTTAAAAATAATTCCTATGGTGTCATTGCCTAGCTCCATTCCATTCAAATACAACCCTCTATAGTCTCCACTACTCCTAACTTCCAAACCATTCCATAGAGGTATGCACGTGTGTTTACCAAACTAGTGGGATATCCACCTTCATGACCAGAGGACCACCATATTCAACTCCTTCTAGGAAGCATTCCTCCTAAAATTAGGCCTTATCACTACCCATTTTACTAAAAGATCTAGATCAAGATGCTTATTCAAGACTTATTACAGTGAGGCATTATTCACCCTAGTATCAACCCATATTCTTCTCCAATTCTCTTTGTCTAGAAGAAAGATGGGTCATGGTGCCTTTTCATTGATTTTCATGCACATAATCACCTCAAAATCAAGGATATATTTTTTATTCCTATTATTGATGAGCTTCATGGCACTCACTTTTTCTCCAAGTTGGATCTCCATTCTGGATATCCCCAGATCCAGCTTCATGAGGATGATATCCCTAAAATAGATTTTTATAGTATGGCGTCCACTATGAGTTCTTGGTCATGCATTTTTGCTTCATTAGTGCTCCTTTAAAATTTTAGGCATTAATGAATAAAATATTTTGACCCTACCTACAAAAATCCATTTTGGTCTTCCTCGATGATATACTTATCTATAGTAAAACATGGTTAGAGCATCTCTAACATATTAGCTTTCATTACAACTTCTCTCTGACCATCATCTTTGTGCAAAATTTTCCAAATGTTTTTTTGCCCAGGTTGAAGTGGAGTATCTTGGGCATATTGTTTTAGACCAAGGGGTTTGGGTGGATCTTTAAAAAATAACTTTTATGACAAATTGGCCACATCCTCAAACATTCAAGAGCATCCATGGTTTTTTAAGGCTAACTAGATACTATCACAAACTTATCAAAGATTATGAGAATATTTTAGCTCCACTAATAGATATGTTGAAAAAGGATGATTTTACTTGGACACAAGCTATCGAGTGTGTATTTGAAGCATTGAAATAATTTATGTGTACTACACCTATTCTAGTTATGCTAGATTTTACCAAGACCTTCACTATTGAGAGTGATGCTTGTGACCATAGACTAGGTGTTGTTCTCCTCCAAGAAGGATGTCCTATTGCATTCACTAGCAAAGCCCTTCCTGGTAAGAATTTAGTTCTTTGTACTTATGAGAAGGAACTGATGGCCATTTTACATGTAATATAGAAGTGGTGGCCATACCTATTGGGTAATCATTTTTCATTAAAACTAATCACTAGAGTCTATAATATTTTCTATAACAATGGGTCTCTACCCCGTCACAATATAAATGGGTCAACAAACTCATGAGTTATGACTATGAGATAACTTACAAGAAAGGTAAAGAGAATATTGTGGCTGATGCTCTATTTCTCACCTTTGTGGATCAAGCTTATATTTCAGTGATTTCCATGACTATTCTAAATTGGTTAGACACTGTAAAGCATGGGTATATCAATGACTCCTCAATATCTCAAATCATTCAATAGTTTTCCACTAACTTGTTCATTGTACTACATTATTCTTGGAATGGTGCTTCTCTATGATATAAGGGTAGTTTGGTGCTTCCCCAAAGCATAGATCTATAGTACATTATATTATATTAGATCCATGATTCTTCATCCATAGGGCAATTAGAGTTTCTCAAAAACTATGAGTGGGCATGACTTAACTTATTTTGGAATGGAATGAAAAAGGCAATTCAACAAATGGTGGTTGAATGTGATACCTATCAATACCACAAGGGTAAACCAACACTCATCCTAGGTTGCTCGAACCCTTTCCCATCCCTAATAGGATTTGGATAGATATTTATATGGATTTCATTGAGGGACTCCCTAAATCTATATGTGAAATAGTGATCTTGGTTTTGGTTGATCACCTCTCCAAATATAGTCATTGTTTTGCCCTCAACCATCTTTATACCACCTTCACAATTGCACAAATTTTATTAGACCAATTTTTTTATCTTCATGGAATTCCTTCATCCATTGTCTCAGATCATGATGCAAACTTCACCAACCATTTTTGGATGGAACTATTTAGACATATTGGCACTCAACTGAAGACGAATTCTAGGTATCAGCGATAAATAGATGGACAAACTAAAGTTATCGACAAATGCTTAGAAATGTTCTTCTATTACTTAACCTTAGAAAAACAACATTAGTGGGAAAATTGGATCCCTCTCACTGAATGGTGGTATAATAACTCCTACCACACTTTAGCAAAAATGAATCCAAATGAGGTAGTCTATGGTCAAGCACCATTAGTGCTCCTTCTGGACAACCTTAATAGTTCATCAGTATAATTAATTGACATGATTCTCTAAACTTGGGATCAGATTCTTAGTACCCTATGGGAAAATATTCATATGGCACAAAATTTAATGAAAAAATAGGCAAATCAACACCATTATGAGTGCACTTTTTAAGTAGTTGATATGGTTTTTATTTGACTACAACCCTATAAGCAATCCTCCCTAAAACTCAAAGGCTATTATAGGCTCACTCCAAAGTTCTATGGTCCCTATAAGGTTCTTTAGAATATTGGGTTGGTTTCTTATAAGTTAGAGCTCCCACCTTCTTCTTGAGTTCACCCAGTATTTCATGTCTCTTGTCTGAAGAAAGTTCTTGGCATAAACATCAGAGTGTAGAATATTTTACCTAAACTTAAAAATTAAATATCCATTCCTATTGAGCCAGAGGTAATCTTAGATAATCACACATGATAATTTCACACTCTCTTCATCAATGAGGTTATAATTCAATAGCATAGAATACAACTAGAGGATGCAATATGGGAACCACTACTTCAGACTCAACACCAATTCCCACATCTAAAGCATTGAAGACAAAGATTTTTCTAAGAGGGAGGGGATGTTATGAACCCATGATATCTCTTCTCTTTACTTGGTTTGTTTGGTAGTTTCTATGGATGCATATGCTTTGTAAGTCATCTTGTGAGCATTTTGTTTTATCCCACATTCATGAGAAGTAGTAGTTTCTTAGATTAGAATTAATATATAAGTAAGGTTTGAGGCCACTGAAGGCATCCAAAAAATTATTGTATTGAGCTTGCTCAAAATAGGTTTCCTCTTCAAAGTGGTCTATGCTCAATTCAATCTTTTCAAGTGTTCTTTTATATTTAATTTGTGTTGTTAATTCCTATTATTTGTGTATTTTATTAATCATTACAAGAGGATCCTCTCAACCTTTATTTCTTGTATATAAAATGATTATATAATTAGGATTTTGATCATGTTACTCAATCTTAGTTACACCCTTAATTGTTATTTTATCAACATCATTTTCCTTTGTATGATTTCTCCCTCTTAGGATTATGGTTTATGCCTGGTTAGGCCTATATTACCCTCAGGTCTATGTTTAATGTCCTTTGATTTTGGTGGGGTGATCACCAAGTTTTGTCTCCTTTTCAGTTTTTAATCTTTCCCCTTCATATATAAATTTTTTTTCTTACCCTAAACAAGATGTATATCTCAATACACACCAACAATTTTATGGGTGTGTCTATCTAATTTTTGCTTTTTCCTAAGTGTGAAAAGAAGAAACTAGTGGAGAAGGGTTGTAGAAAAATACCTATTGAATGCACACGTGTTGAATCTATACTTTGTGATAACTCATCTTTGGCTAGGAAATAATTACTTTCAATTATAAATAGCTACCACAAAACTTATTGGTTAGAAATTAGTTTGATGGATTGCCTAGCGTGAGCTAGATCCTAGAAGTGAAAGCTTTCTAGGAGGCTGTCAATCCACTTTCCTTAAACACTTAAGTTGGTAAATGAAAATGGAAATATTTGCATAAAATGATATAAAATGAAACTAAGAACATAAAATAACAACAAATTATTTAATAAAACTGAATGCTTTGCTTAGATGGCTAAAATAAAGCAACTAGTTTAAATAATGCTAATGCTGAAAATTGGTTAAAATAAAGTTGTGGTTTTTTGTTTGGATTGATTTGATAAAAATAAAAATAATGACTTGGTTTGGGTTAGGAAATGGTTGGGATTGTGAAGGGAAATATGTTCAATAAAACAAAAGGGATACATGGTCAAAAAGAGGGCCAAGAAGGCAAAAGGGCAAATGGTCAAAATGAGGCCAAGAAGGCAAAGGGGCAAATGGTCAAAATGAGGCCAAGAAGGAAAAGGGGAAAAGGGTGATCAAGAGGGAAAAGAGATATGGGTGAGAGTATAAAATTACAAGAGGATAAGGAAGGAATCAAGTGAAAGAAGAAGGCTAAAAGGAAAGGGATAAAGAAATTAAGATAGTTAAACAACAAGATTACCTCAATGCTTGAAGATGTTTGATGATAATGATTGGCTTGTTGAATATCCTTGATAATTTTGGTAGCGTTTCATTGATTCATGATTTTTTCCTCCAAGATTTGGATGAATTCCAAAATTATAAACTCCTTTAAAAACCTACAACAAGATGTTAATAACAAAAGACTAACTTCCAACTTAACCTTGGCTGATGAAAGGGGTATTTATAGCATTTTTTGTGAAGAATCATGCCAAAAGAGGAATAGTATAAGTATGTCACCATTTCTCATGTTGTACAGTAATGAGTCAAAGATGATGTAGGTGGGGATTCACATTTAGGTTGGTGAGTCTCCCACCTTACACATGAGTCTAATTTTGAATGGGAATCATGCACATGGGTTTGAATGAGGCTTAAAGACTTTTCACCACCTTTCTTGTCTTCATCCAAGTAATTAAAGAGGTGGAACACCAAATTTTGTACCATTTTCCATGTGGTGCATGAATAGTCAAAGATAATGTTTGTGGAGATTCCCATTTGGGTTAATAAATCAAAAATGGGTGCCCTTTGTCTTTCCAAAAGCACTAAAGAGGTATGTATCTCATTTTAAAGGATAATTTCATGTGTGACATGTTTAATGATGTCCCCTTAAGGGGAAATTTTTCATATTTCAAGGGGGGTCCTTTTGATGCTTAAATGAGGTCATTAAGCACCTTGGGAAAGGGTCCTAGGTGGGGTATGATGTCCCACATCAAGCCACATCACTTATAAGCCATGTCACTTATCATATCACCTTCCATGTCACTTCTTATGTCACTTGACATGTCACTTATCATGTCATATGCCATGTCATCATGAATAGTAATAATGGGTCCCTTAGTGAAGAGTGATAGTGAATAGTGCTTTCAAATAGTGATTTTGAATAATATTATGTGACTAGGAGAATAGTAATTTGGTTGGGTTAAGAGGGGTTTTTTAAGGGTTATGAAGGTTTAGGGGGTCTTTAGGTGGGTCTTGAGGTATTTAACCATCAAAAATTGAAAGTGTATAATTTTTTAGTCTCTACATTTTGCCCCTTTTTATTATGTGGCTTTGAATTAACAAGATGAAAAATAAAAATAAATCACTTGGTCAAAGGTCAAGGTAATTCAAGTATGGGAGGAGGTGTTCCCCCTCAAATTGAGATTTGATGAGGAAAAGTTGAATTAGGTGTAGGTTTGATAAGTATTTGGTGGGGAGGCACTAAGTAGTACTAAAAGGTAGATAGACATGTGAAATGCCAATGGGTGAAAGGTGACTAAGCATGGTATTCAAGATTGTGAAAATACTAAAGTTACCAATATTAATAAAAATAATTTTAATCCTAAAAGGACACATGATAGGGATAATCGATCCACATCATTGGTTCTAGCTAATCAACTTAAGACTATTAAACCATCTAGGTAGGGTTGGTGTTAATTTCAAGTATCTAGGGTAGGAAGTGCTCCTATGAAACAACATAATTGGTCATGTCAGGAATGAGGTGGTGTAAATTTTAAAGAGTTCAACATGGTAAGGTTAGTCAGTGTGATCAAAAGTCATCATAAAACATGCTAATGGTCTAGGTCAAAAGCAACCAACATCAAGGTGGATGTGGTGAAATCATAGGTGTATTGGGTATGGGTTAGAAGGGGATGGATAAGATAACTCTAGATGCACTTGATAAGTGGACACTACCTACATAGTTGTATGGATAGGAATCCAAAAAAATGTTAGGCTAAATTTAGTTATTTTTAGGTGGGGAGTGTGAGTTAACTCAGTTGCTCCAACTTAATGTATCATGTAGTTAGGTCTAGCTGAAGGATGTTAGAGAAAGGGAAGCTCCAAAGGGTGGAAAATATGGGTATGAAATAGTTTTCTGATTGGTTTGGTAGAAACAGTGGATGAGATTACTTAGGATGTAATTAGATGATTGTATCAAATATTAAAAAAGAATTGTTAGCCATGGATAATCATGGTTAAGCATGAATTTTTTTCCACCATTAACAAAAAGGGAGAAATATAATTTACTAGGAACTAGAAAATCTAAAACTACTTGAATTGTCATGGTGACTTGATAAGTTATTTCATCACCATCCAAATAATCTGTCATTATGTACACTCCATAACAATGTCATTAATAATATATGCAAGGGTATTATTCAATGATTTAGGGAAGCAAATAAGTAGAGTGGGTACACAAGAAGTGGTAAAGGTTTGAACCCTTGAGCCAGTGGGGCCCCAAAATAAGTAAGCATTAAGTTTTGAGGGAATTTAGGGAAAGGCTCTAAGGGGTTTTTGAATATGGAGCAAGGAAAATTATATTAATATTAATTAAATGAGGGAGTAGGTTGTGGATTTTGTGTATTAAATTAAAGATGTGAAGGACACAAATAAGCATACAAGGAGATGTACATAGAAGCGGCATAAATAGTTACCATACTCTGAAGAGGTGGAGGTTAAATTGGATAATATAAGGGAGATCCAACAAGGGATGAGGTAAAGACATACTAGGAGATGGAGGAAGAGATAGGTAGAGAATACAATGAGGTCAAAAATAAATACTAAGGTAGAAAAGGATAGATGGAAATAGGCATGAGCATACATATAAAAATAAAGGAAGGTAAAGAAGAAGAAGGAATGTCATCAAGGGAGACAAAAATGAAATGGAGAAAATTGAAGAAAAATAAGAGGTAGAAGATGGGGGGGTGAGGGAAAAGAAGTGTAAAAATCATGAAGGGTAAGTGGAGGATGGGAAATATGGGGGGCCATGAAGGTTTTAAAAATAAATCTTAAAATAGACCAAGGAGAAAATATTTTGGTGATGAAAATGAAAAATATGGAAATAAATAGAAGAAAGGAAACATGAAGAAAGAAGAGTGAAGTGAGGACACAAAAATGATGATAGGAGAGTGGATAAGTGGTGGTATCTTGACCAAGTAAGCATGGATGATGACAAGTAATGAATAAAAGTAGATGGTGGTTTTGGAAATTAGAATAGGACGGAAAATGGGAAAGTGGTTAAGAAAAATAAAGGTAAGTGAAGGATGGGTGAATAAGAAGATGAAGAGATAAGGTATGTGTCAATCAACTTGTTGGAATATGTAGAAAATCCAAAAAGGGTTGAGGTGGTGAGGATATAGGTAGAGAAGTAGAGGAAGAGATTTTAGGAGAGAAGGGAAAACAAAATAAAGGATGTAGTTGAGCTGACCTTAGTAACGAAGCAGTGCCTACATAGTCCAAAAATACCTCAGGATGATGTAATTCTCCCAATAATTAGGGAAAAATAAAGAGGAAGTATTAGGTGATGTTAAAATACAAGGATGCTAGGAAAAATCCAAATATTTACTAATATAGGATACCCTAGAAAAGATGACATTATTAACAATAGAAGTTAATGCAAAGGAAAAGGGGAGGGTAATTATTTATTAGTGGTTGAATTATCCTTAGAACTTAAGTAGTGCCTACATAGTCGATGGACATTAGGCCAATGTAGTTCAACAAGGGTTGGGTGAGTTAGCTACCCCAATTTGATGGACCACATGGGTTGGTTTGGGTAGATGGAGAAGGTGTTGTAAAATAATAGTTTTAGGTTTTGGTGAAGGTGACAATGAAAGTGCATGGTGTAGATTGGTGAATAGTTACCATAATGATCCCACATTTAGTAAGATGAGATACATGGATGGGTAAGGTAGGATAAATAAGAAGGGAACACAATTATAAGCACTAAAAATGACCTTCAATGGAGCTAATCCATAGAAGAGGTTCTTTTGTGTGGAGGTTTCACCTTCTAAAATTGTGCAAGGGTAGAAACCTAGAGATAATGTTTACCACTAGAGCCAAATTTTAGGAGGTGGGCTTCTATCAAGATCTAGATAGTCAATTTTTCTAAGGTTCATCACCATTATGAGCCAAGTTTTAAGGGTGGTAGTGAAGTGATAACCTACAAAGAATTTATTTGATGGCTAAGTAGATTATATAAGGAAGGTGTGGTGACCGATAGAGGATGGAGCTTTCCTGACCTAAGAGCTACATGGGTAGGCTAGATAAATGGTGGCCATGTCTATATCCTCTATCCTAGTAACTTGGAATTTATGACTTGGAAATCTACTTAGAAGAGGTATTGGTATAAGGGATCTATGTGGTCTAGGATATTGGTTATAAATTTGAAGAAGGTGACGATTCCCCTGCCATAGATGAACTCTTAGTTTAAACTATTTCTAACTCATTTTCACTTTTTACATTTAGAGGAAGTCAGAAACTAAGGTTAAATGGTCAGGGGTTAGATGATACCCAGATGAAGTTGCACACCGTATCCAAATGTTGAAGGAGATCCTCTTTGGCTCTGGAGGATGACACCTGTAGATAAGAAAGACTTAAACAAATAAAATGTTAGATAGATATATGGTGGACTACCAAGCAAAGCTCGGTCCTAGAAGTGCAAAGACTTCCTTGAGGGATGACAGTCAACTTATTTGATAAAAGAGTGTTGCAAGAAAGAGAAATGATGAAAGGCTAAAGAAGAGAAATAGATAACACATACCTAATTCCTACAATCTACCTCTCACAGTCGCTGACACCGGTTAGTCTGCCGTCATCAGTTGGTCAATGTTGCCGATGTCGGTTAGGCTTCCAATGTCAGTAGGGGCAATGGGCCTTGATGCTGATGTTGGTAGGGGCAATGGGCCTTGGATAGGTTTTAGGTAATGTCTATGGTTATCAGAGTGGTCTGGGAGATTTAAAAGGGTTATGCAAGGATGCAGGACAGTGGACATAGTCTTAGGAAGGACAAAAGTAGATGTTATGTGTGAGATGAGAGTTAGGATAAGAAGAAGGCTTTTTAGTCTCTCTAGGAAGAAAGCCAAGTTTAGTCTCAATAGTACTTAGAAATAGCAAATTGACTGATTACCAATCCATTCTAGAGATACTGAATTATAAACTAGAATAATACTTAGCTCTTGGTGGAGAACCAAAAGTGTAGAAGACTTGTTCTATTATGGCTGATGTAGGAGACCTCATGCAATGGTGTGGAGTGAATTCTATAGAATTTATTAGCTTGGAGAGTGATGATAGAATGCTAATGCCTCATCCAAAAGCCTGCCTTTGATATGCAAGGAGTTAAGGAGCAAGAGAGTTTGGATCCCGAGAGCAAGATAATTTGCATTCAATTCTGCAGTCGAGGTCAGAATTTAGTTTTAAGCAACTGACATTGGTGATACCACCAGTGTCAGACCACCAGTGTCAATCAACTATTAATTGATGTCAGTGGCTAGAGAATGGAAAAAAATGTTATTTTTAGCCTTTTGCCCATTCTTCCATCTGCCAAGTTCAGTTGTCATTGTTAAACGATCCAAAGGCGAGTTTAATAGGTGCAAGAATTAGTGGGGGAGTTAAAATTAGGTCTTAGGTAATTATGATTAGTCATAGGGTGATAAATGGTCTAAGAGCTAGAAATCCAAGGTGAGGTGTTTAGGGGGGATTATTAATTTAAAATAAGTATTTTAAATTAATAAAGTATAGGTTAGGCATGTTGAAATTAGAAAGGGACCAGAAGGGGGGTTGATACTATTTTAGTGTCTACATTTGCCCCTTTTTGTCTTGTTGGTTATTCTTGACAAAATGTAAGACAAAAATAGGAGTAAGTTAGCCCAAGTATGGGATAAGGTTGGCTATTCTAATGAACTGCAAGAAAAAAATAGGAGTTGGTTGCCCCAGATGTGGGATGAGGTATTCCCCCTCAAAGCGGGAGTTGAGGGATGGTAACCTAATATAGAGTGCCGAATTGATAGATAGTGGATGGGTATGGTGAAGTTTGAGTGTCAAAGTTGCAATAGTTGGGATTACACGTATACCACTTCACGTGATAGATAGGTTAAATTGTCATAGTCAAAGGTTGAGGAGTGATAAAATTGAAGTAACTGGGCCCCAACTTTTAGTCGTAGCTGATTGGGTTATTCGATCCAAGCTGTAGCTCCAATGGTCATCATGTTCCAAGTTTCTCAGGCTCAAGAAGTGCTCTTGGAAAAAATGAAAATGTCACAAGTAGTGGGGATCAATTGGAGTGTGATCCGATACTTATGAGGGTCATGGACAATTTGCTAACTATTCGTGAGGTAGCATATGTAATCAAAACAACAAAGGCATAGTTGTCTCAAAAGTGGTCATGGTCTGAGGAGATAGTTGTGATCTCCAAGGTCATTGGTCAAGTCAAGTTGAGTCATGGTATGATCTCAAGTGGTGTGTGTTGTGGTCAGGGAGATGTATGTGATCTCCAATGTGCCCCATGAGAAGTTTAGGTAACTCACTCAGTGTCAGGGCTGATTGTTTGGTCATGATTTTGGGTTGGTATAGATAGTTGGTCCATTAGCTGGATGGATGAAGGAATGGCTGAGCTAACCTCAGAAGACCCCATGTCAACTGAGTGTTGCCTACATAGCACCTATTTGAAGGGCCTCAAGCCAATGTAGTTCTCCCTAAAAGGGAAGAAGAGTGTAGGTTATGGATTTTGTTGGTTGAGGTTAAGTCATGGTTAAAGGTGAAATAGTTTATCCATCAGGTAGATGAACAAATGAATGTGGTTGAGCTAACCTTAGAAGACCCCGTGTCATCTGAGTGCTGCCTACATAGCCCCTATTTGAAGGGCTTCAAGCCAATGTAGTTCTCCCAAAAGGGAGGAAGAGGGTTGGTTATGGATGTGGGTTAGACTAGGTTAAGTCATGGTTAAAGGGTAAAATGGTTTGTCCATCAGGTAGATGAACAAATGAATGGGGCTGAGCTAACCTCAGAAGACCCCATGTTATCTGAGTGCTACCTACATATCCCGTATTTGAAGGGTCTCAGGCCAATGTAGTTCTCCCAAAAGTGAGGAAGAG
Organism: Torreya grandis; assembly: GCA_037957365.1. NCBI lineage: Eukaryota > Viridiplantae > Streptophyta > Pinopsida > Cupressales > Taxaceae > Torreya > Torreya grandis. The sequence goes on from JARHVA010002768.1 coordinate 1,125,833, forward strand.
TGTCGATTATGACTGTGGGTTGGACTAGGTTAAGTCATGGTTAAAGGGTAAAATGGTTTGTCCATCAGGTAGACGAACAAATGAATGGGGCTGAGCTAACCTCAGAAGACCCTGTGTCATCTGAGTGTTGCATACATAGCCCCTATTTAAAGGGCCTCAAGCCAATGTAGTTCTCCCCAAAAGGGAAGAAGAGAGTCAAAGAGGTCGATAATTGGTTTGGTCATGTGAATGGTTTAGCACTTCCCATATGTCTAATGGTACATGCTTGAAATGATGAGGATGATGATGATGTTACAGCCTTTTCCATATTATGTGGTGTATTCTGTAGCATATGTTATGTGGTTTTTCATCCTTAGCAAGTTTCCATATTCATGATGGTGTATGCTAAGAATGAAATGAGTATATTTATGCTTCAGCAAGTAATGGTTTATGCTTGACATAAATTGTGTGTGGTCGATAGTTTCCATGTGTATTATTTTCCATAGAAACTAGTGTGAATGGGTTATGATGAGTTAGGATGTCATGATGTCATGTTATTGGTTTGGTTTGGCTTGAATTGGTTTGCTTGGGTTTGGTTGTATGTGATGAAGATGTATAAGAAGTGAAAGGCATGTTGCTCTTTCATTAACAAGGACCATAATGATAGCATAGATAGGGTTTTTTCAAACAAAAGCCCCGTTCATGCATTACATCATTGACCATTGTTTTATGTTAAAGAAGTAGTCGAATCACTTGACATTAAGTGAGCTCAAAATCCCTTGAGTATGTTGGGGTAATAGGTTTGATTATATGAGATGTGAGGATAGTGAAACCCTTTTTAGCAAGGATAACTCTACCCCTTTTATAGGTGACCCTGAGAACGATTATAGGGAAGTCCATGACTTAATAGTTTGTCAGTCAATTTTTTTTTGGTAGACTATTTAATGCAGGAAGTCTACGTGGGGATGTTGTTTGGTTTTGTGGTCATATGTGAAGCTGATCGATGTGGGAAGCTTCTAAGAGAGTGTTGTTTGTAGCAAAATTTGGGTATAGCCATCCTTCGAGGGAGTGGTCTATATTTTTCTTTGTATGTTTTAATAGTTTTGGACAACTGTCCTTCAAGGGAGCAGTCTATCAATTATAGCAATTATGTAGCTGTCCTTCAAGGGAGCAGTCTACATTTATAGTTTTATGACCTTTGAATAGGTATCCCAATATTTATATTTTTTTTTTACTGGACTTTTGGTCACGGACTTGGCTATAAAGGTTTTGAGGTTTCCCTTTTTAGTAGGACAAAGCATTAATGCAAAAAAGATTAACTAATGTTTATAGGAAAAGAAGGGAATAGGAATGAGGATGATAGGGGTTGCTCAAGGGACGAGCTCAAGTTAAATATCAAGTGAATGAGTACTTGATTAACAATAGAATGGTCATAGATGCAAGGCATTAAGGGGCTTAGGTTCTGGCTAGCCTTCAAGAGAAGATAGATGATAAGTCCCTAATCCATACTTGTGTGTTATGATATAAGGTCTAAGCCAATTAGGAGCAAACTTGCCTCATTTACTTCTTTCCATATTGGTCATGTGTTGGTTTTTTTTGAGGACAAAATCTCTGATTTTGAAATCTCGTTCTCTTAGACTTTTGTTATAAGCACGTTGGATGTGATTTTGGTATATATGGAGATGGTTGAGGGCAGCAAGGTGACATTTTTCAAGTAACTCAAGTTGAGCCAACCGATCTTGACGAAAGTCATCGTTAGAAAGTATGTCCTGTAAAGAGATGCACAAAGAAGGTATTTGTATTTCAAGAGGTAGGATAGCCTCTATTCCATACACTAAAGAGAAAGGTGTAGCACCCATAGGGGTTCAGATGCTAGTGTGGTAGGCCCACAAAGCGAAGGGAATGTGAATGTGTTAATCCCTTCTAGTATCGTTGACCACCTTCATTAGAATTTTGGTTAAGATTTTGTTGGAAGCCTCAGCTTGCCCATTTGCTTGTGGGTAGTAAGGCGAGGAGAGGCTGAGCTTAATGCCAAATGAGTCACAAAGTTTTTAGATAGTTTTGTTTTTGAAAGACTTACCATTATCGGTGATGATTTTGTGAGGTACACTAAAATGACAGATGATGTGGGTGTTGATGAAGTCGATGATTTTGTCAGCTTTAGTGGAGACGAGAGGAATCACTTTCACCCATTTAGTGAAGTATTCAGTTGTGGTGATAATGGATTGATGTCAAAGAGATGAATGAGGGTTAATCTCACCGATTAGATCTAAGCCCCATTATGAAAAAGGCCAAAAATCCTTAGCGACTTGTAGAGCATGGCTAGGGATGTGAAGTAAGTTAGCATGTTGTTGACATTTAATACAACACCGAACATAGTCACTGTAGTCTTGATGAAGAGTGGGCCAATAATAACCCAGGTGAAGGATGCACTTTACAACTGAGTTATCACTAAAATGCCCTCCACAAATCCCATCATGGACTTGTTTGATAGTGTGAGATGTTTCAATGGAGGTTAGACATCGAAGAAGGAGGCCATCAAAACCTCATATATAGAGAAGACCCCCTAACATAGTATATCAAGCTATGATTTTGATAAAAGCCTGTTGTGCATTGCTAGAGAGATCAGGGGGGACAATAGAATAAGTTAAGTAGTCTACAAGTTGTTTATACCAAACATCCTGTGGACTAGAGTTAATGGTGCTGACGAGGTTGATGTTAGTGGAGATATATGAAGGTAACACCAAATGATGTATCGTAACATAAAATCTCAAGGAAGATGATGAGGATGGAATGCGTGAGGTGAGAGAAGCCATAGTATCAGCAAACTTATTCATAGCTTGAGGAACAGTTTGTAAGAGGTAATGGTCAAAATATTCTAGCAGGGTGTCAACACGGTGTTTGTACCTTTGGAAAACTTCATTTTTACAAAGATATGAACCGTTGATTTGATTGACAGCTAGTTATGAGTCGCCAAAGATGTTGATGGTCTTAACGCCTAGGAAAAGGGTGGTTTGAAGTCCCAAAATTAAGGTTTCATATTCAACCATGTTGTTGGTACATTCAAAGTCAAGTTTGAAAGATAGGGGCATGGGCTCACCCTCATGAGGGATGAGAATGACCCCTGCACCCCCACATGTTGACATTTCGACCCATCAAAGAACATTGTAATTTGATAGAAAATGTCATCAGCAGATAATGTGGTGATGGATTCATCAGAGAATTCACAGTGAGAGGGTTGGTTGTTAGGTAGAGGGGCATTAGTTGGTCAGTGATTGTTTTCCCCTTTATAGATTTTTTTTGGATGAATTCCAAGTCAAACTCAACAAGGAGCATGAGCCAACGAGCCATACGTTGGTTTTGGTATGGCTTGGAATGCATGTATTCGAGGGGGTCAGTGTGGGTGATGATATAAGTTTTGTGATTGAGAAGATAATGACGGAGTTTGGTAGCGGCAAAGACTAATGCGAAATAGAGTTTTTTGGTATGAGTATATCAAGTTTCATAATCAATGAGTGTTCAGCTTATGTAATAAACTGCTTGCTCATGATGTTGTTCATCTTAGTGCATGATCATGGCACCTAAAGAATGATTTGTTGCTAAAATGTAAAGATAGAAAGGTTGGTCGTCTTTTGGTAGAATAAGGACTGGTGGAGAGACAAGATAATGTTTAAGAGCCTCAAAAGCCTCTTGGAAATCCTTATCCCAATTAAAGGAGACGTCCTTCTTGAGGAGGTGATGAAAGGGTTGACATTGGTTAGAAAGCTATGAGATGAAGTGATGAATAGATTAAAGCTTCCCTTGCAGGCTGCGAAGTTGCTTTAGATTGTTAGGTGGTGGTATCTCGAGTATAGCTCGAATCTTAGCAGGATCAATCTCAATGCCACGAAGGGAAATGATGAAGCCTAAAAGCTTCCCAGAGAGAACCCCAAAGATGCATTTCTTGGGGTTGAGTCAAATGTTGTATTGGAGGAGGTGAGTGAATATGATTTTGAGAATAGTTAAATGGTCACGACGGAGCTTAGATTTGCCTAGTAGGTCATCCACATAGTCCTCCATGATTTTTTGGAGGAGATAGTGAAAGATGTAGGTCACGGTGCGTTGATATGTGGCACCTGCATTTTTTAGTCCAAAAGGCATGACCCTATAGCAAAAATTCCCCAATGGGGTGATGAAGGTGGTCTTGTGTTGATCTTCTGGCACAATCAAGATTTGGTTATATCCTGAAAACCCATCCATGAGTGATAGCATCTCATGACCAGCCGTAAGATCAACAAGTTGGTCGATGTTGGGTAGAGGAAAATCATCCTTTGGGCAAGCCAAGTTAAGGTCATGATAATTAGTACAAATTCAAATTCCCCCAGTCACTTTTGTGATAGGGACGATGTTTGACACCCATTGTGGATAATCAATGGATTGGATGAAGGATACGGAAAGAAGAAATCGAAGCTCCTCTTTGACAAGGAGTGTAATGCAGGATGCATTTTGTGAGGCTTTTGCCTGATAGGCTTAGCTTTTGGGTTTGTGACGATGTTATGGATGATGATGTTAGGGTCAATGCTAGGCATATCACTGTAGGTCCAAGCAAAGGCTTTGTTATGGCTTGAAAGGAATTTTCTATAGTCAATTTGTTCCTGGGCATCCAAAGATTGACCAATATTTAAAATGTGAGGAACATCAGAAGATGGAAGGTTAATGTCAATGGTCGATTCATTTAACATAACCTACATTTTTGAAGGAAGTGATCATTAGATGAAAGAGTCATCTGCACCCATGTAGGTGAGAATGCCATCATCGTCTATGCATTGGATAGTGTTGATGGTAGTAGATTCATCATCTATCATGTTTGGATAAATGAGAGGGAGAGACCTGGATACCCCACCTAGTTGATAGGTTAGGGGTTCCAAGTGAATGGCATTTATGCAAAAAAAAACTAGGAGGGATGGAAACCACTGACTCTGTAGGTGAAGATGGGGGAATAGGTGAGTTTGGAGGTGATTGTTCTATGATAGGTTCAGGGTGAGGGTTTTTAGAAGTTTTAGTAGGTTCTTCAAAACCCAAGCCATGTTGCTTCTTGACATTCTTTATGGCCTCATCATTTGGTGGTTCGATGGGTTGGTGGGAGCCTTGTTCATCGTGCCCAAAGCTAAAGCCCTTCTATACACACCTATAAAGATAGGTATGAGCAAAGTTTGGGTTTCCAAGAAAAGAGAAGTCAGACTTAAATAGTTGGGGTGATTTGTTTGAAGATTGGGAGGACCATAAGGGACAACCATTTTGATACAATGGTCATAGCTAGGATTATGATGAAGTTGTCCATACTCTTGAGGAGTCTGGAACATGTCCAAGGTGAGTAAACGATACTCTCTAAGTGAAAGATGTTGGAAGGTATCTTCCATAGGGTCTTTTGTTGTCACTTGAGGAGGTGGTGTAGGTGTAACTGTTGTTTGCATACTTGTTGAAGCTTTCACAAGTGGAGGTAGTGTTTGGGTAAATGTTTTTAAAGGAATGAGAACATTATTGGGTTGATAAGTTGTATTTCATGTCTTGAATGGGGAGGGGTCTGTAGGAATGACATGGACTTGATTGTCATGTTCAAATTTGACACAATGGTGTAATGTAGAAGGGACACAGGCCATGGCATAGATCCAAGGTTGTCCTAATAACATGTTGTATTAGAACTCTCCCTCGATGATGTAGAAGAGCTCTAGGATTGTTTATGGGCCAACATGAATATGTAAGATGATGGTGCCAATGGTAGTGGTGGTGGAGTCATTAAAAGATCAAAGAATTGCGTCAGTCTTTGACACGCAATTCTTTGGGAGGGCTAATTGGTCATAGGCATGGGTGGAAATGATATTGATGCTAGCACCCCCATTAATCATAACTTGCTTAATGCGATTTTGATCAACGTAGGTTGTGATGAAAAGGGCAGCATCATGATCTTCCAAGTTGGAGGTAGGAATTTCAAAATCACTAAAGGTAATAGAGGCGATGGTGGGTAATGATTGGACTAAGGCAGCTAGTGGTTGGGGGTCCTCAGGTTGGACCTCCACTGCCTGTAAAGCTTTGATTAAATCTTGAAAATGTTATGGAGAGCTTTGAATGAGGTCATATAAAGTCATCTTCAGGGGATTTTGGTGAAGTTATTTCACCATAGAATCACAGATTACCTCTAAAGAAGTGGGTTGGGATGTACCCAAGATAGAAATCTTAGGTTTGGGTGGTTGAGTAGGTTTGACAAATGGGTAGGTCCAAGGAATAACAACTTTCTATTTTGCTTTATCCTTTAAAGTTTGTGACCTAGTGGCCACATTGATGGTGTTAATCTCGAATAAAGGGGGCAAAGGATGTAAAGGGACCATAGTCTGATGATGGGATTCTGATGAAGGTGAAGAGGTTTGAGAGACATGAGACGGTGTTGGAGATTTGTTGATAGTATCCTCAACAAGAAGGGTGTCTTTTTCCAAGTAATGGTGAATGACAACCTTGAGGGCACAATAATTTTTAGTGTCATGCCCAGGTGAGTGATGATATAGGCAAATTTTAGTGTCATCGAACCAAGATGGTTTTGGTCTGAGAGGTTGAAATGGTTTAATAGGTGGAAGAGTGATGTTAGAAGTTTTCAAAAGTTGGCATAGTATCAAAGCATATGAACCCACTAAGGGGTCCATGATTGTTGATGTAGTAGATGTTGATGACTTTTGTTTGGGAGTTATTGAGGGAGATTTCCATACCACCTTTTGGGTTGGTGGTGTGGCCACTCGTGTAGACGACACTTTCTTCATGAGGGGTGCCAAATTTTTTAGAGGAGGTATGTTTTTGGTGGGTAAAGGGAGAAATGGAGGAAACTTGTTTTTGTTAGGTGTTGGAGTAGGGAGCACTCCAATTAAGGTAGAAGGATGAGGGCCCAAAATAGAGGACAATGGTGATGGTGGAGGAGGAGTTCTCTGGCATGGTTTAGTAGCCTTCTTTAATACAGTGTGAGGATTACTATTATGGGGGGTGAGATTCAAATCTGCTTCACTTGTGGGTGAGTGAGGTTAGATATGGGGCAAACACCGAGGGATTTAACTAGTGTTGGTATGGTGGATGTTTGTGAGGGTTTAGGTTCAGATGTGGATGGTTGAGCTTCTGAAGATTTGGAAGTAGAAGCCTGGTCCTCATTGGAGACTTTGGGAGATTTTTTTGAAGGAGGGTCATTAGTATGAGATGAAGTGGGATGTGTAAGATAAGGAGCTTTAAGTCACTCCCACAATGCCTCATTCTCTAAGTTACTTGAATGGAGAAATCCTAAGTTCTTAGCCAATTGAGAGAATGGTATGGAAGATGTTAGACAAGGCTTTGGTTTTTTAGAAGATGTGGGTGGTTGTGAGACCAGAAATGTGTTAGATGCAGCAATCTTAGGCCAAAGGTGTGAGAGAGCTATTACTAGATCATCTTCGGTTGAATTAGGTGAAGAGACAAGTTCTTCTCTCAGTGGAGAAGGAATTGGAGAATGGGGTTCTTCGAGAGGAAAGAGCATAGGGATGATCATGCCTTCTACTTGTGGTTGAAGAGTAGGAAAGGTATGGTCCTCTATTGGTAGTAGGAAGGATGAAGGTGGGGTTAGTGGCATTAGTATGGTTAAAGCATCCTCCAATATAAGAGGGGTAGATGGAGGACTATTAGGAGAAGAAAGCTCTTCTTCCTGTGGTGGAGGGATAGGTTGACTAACCTCTTCAGTTTGTGGAAGAGGTTGGTTAGGGACAAAAGGTGAAACCATATCGACCGTGCGTATATTACACTCTTGGAGGTCATCGGCCATGGTCTGAATGTTGTTTTGGCTAGGGGGATGGTTAGGAAAATGTTGTCTAAAGATGTCTATGTTTTGGTTAGGTGGCACATTTGGGTTATCCAAGACAAGATCACCTTTTTCTAGCATGTCTTGGACAATGTTCTTGAAGGTTTTACAATTGTCTGTGTCATGGCCTTTGACACGATGATAATTATAGAAGTCATTCTCCCTATACCATGCAGGGATGGCATGCGAGGGATCAAATTGAAGTGGTGGTTGAATTTGGGGGAGGTTGAGGACTCCCTATTTAACTAGTTTATCCAAAATGGATACGTATGATTCTCTTATTAGAGTATATTGACGTTGTATGTATCATTGTTGGAATTGTCATGTAATGCTTTGAGATGTGGAAGGTTCAGATTGGTTAGTTGTGGTCGATGGTGATGGTCTAAGTACCACAGCATTTGCTAATTCCTTGGACTTGGGATTGGAAGAAAAAGATTTGGATGAAGGGTCATTTGATTTTGCATAAGTATTTTTACTACGCAGTTTAACTTTATTTTCTTTGACATCATAGAGTTCAAGATTCCTAGCCATGGTGAAAGCTTCATCAAATGTGTGAAATATTTGAACCCGTAAAGTAGATGAGATGTGTTTGGCACATGCTTGTGAAAAGAGCTCAATGAGCTCAGGTTGAGGTAAAGAAAAAGAGAGTTGGTTGATTAAACCTCTCCAATGGGCAATGAAATCAGCTATTGATTCATCATCGAATTGTCTGATAGAATATAGGTCCATGATGGAGACCTTTTTAGTTATGTTAATTGAAAAGTGGTCAAGAAATAGTTGAGCTAGTTGCATGAAGGTAAATAGATAGTGACTGGTAATAGAACTATACCAATCGAGGGCAGCACTAGAAAGCGACATGGGCAATGTGCATAGTAATAACACATCATCATGTGCTATAAGGTAACAAGCATGTCTAAACGCTCATAGATGTTGATGTGGGTCCTCTTTACTCTGAAAGTGAGTAAACCTGGGAAGTTCCCACTGACTAGGATATGGTTGGATTGTGACTGAAGGATGAATAGGTTCATCACAGATTTATTCATATGAGAGAACATTTCTTGAACCCGAAATGGATGTCTCAAGATTAGACACCTTATCCATCAACATCTTGATTAGATCGGTTGAAGGATTTGCAAGTGGGATGCCCCCTAGGTTGTAAGGCATTTGGAAGGTGTTAGGTGGAGCGTATGACATAGTTGGTTGTGCTTATATAGGTGCAACATATTGGTAACTAGTCATAGGGACTGATGTTGAAGTCAAGGGTGGTTGTGTCATGAAGCTAGAGGGCACAACTTGACTTGATGTTGCCAAAGGTGGTTGGATGGTGGCAACACTAGCTAAAGGGTAAGTAGTCACTCTTGTATTTATGGGTGCAAGAGTAGGTGGGATGGAGACAATTAAGTTTTGGAATGGTGTAGGACTTTGTTGAATGGTTTATGGTTGAGGGGGTACATAAACTGCAATGGAGGTAGGTCCAGAAATAGGAGAGGCCACACTTTGAATATTGGTCATGGTCAGGTTGTTAGTTGAGGCAATGGCCTGGGTGACCATGGGTTAGGTTATGGAGGCTGTTGATATGATTGCCATTTCAACTAAGGAAGTTGGCATCCCATAAACTGGGTTTCTTGAAGGATTTTGCATTTGACTTCTCATGAGATAGTGCTAAAGAGCCTTAACATTGAGGTCAAAGAACCTTTCAAAGTCTTGATCCCCTTTGGGAACAATTAGATGGTGAGTTCGGGTTGGTTGGATAGGAGTACATTCAATTTTTGAATTATACTCCATTTGGGGACTTGATATAGAAGGTGAAGGTGGGAGTGATTGTTGCCTTGCGTGGTCAACAAGAGTTTTGGTTTGATTACGTGTCAACACTATCCAAGGCAAAATAGATTTAGGTTCTAAAAACTATATGTTTTAGCCTCAAAAAACCAAAATTTGTTCTTAACAGCAAAAAGGTCAAGTTTTTAGCTTGCTGTTTGAGAAGAAAGATTTGCTGACAGTGACTGATGTCGATAGAAAAACTGATGTCGGTGAAGAAAGTTGTTGATGTTGGTCAAATAACCGATCTCGGTGAAGATTAGTTCCCGACGTCAGTGGAAAAATCGATGTCGGTGACTGTGTATTTCCATAAACTAAGAAAATTAAAAATTTTTGGAAGAAAGAAGAAAGTTTTGAGTTGTTTTTGGAGCTTAAAATAATGCATCCTTACTAGCTCAAAAAAATAGATAAAAATAGAAAAATAGATGATGGAAAACAACCTCTAAATGTTAAATCCTTGAGAATAAATTTTAGAGTCGTGTTGGCTTATGCCTTAGAAGAGTGTGTTTGGGAAGTTGGGCTTTTAGAACGGGTCCTAAAAGAGGCAGTCTAAGGTTGGTTTTAGGTTGAGTTTTGGTGCTCAAAATCTGTATTAGGTTCCATACGTGGCTTGGTGCTAGGAGCTTCCTCCCCTCACTTCACAAGCCCAGAGACAAGTTGGGTCGCTTAGCCAATATATACTTCCCCTAGAGTTTATACTCTGCCAAAGAATAGAGTGGGTTCTCCCCTTGGTAGTGAAGTCCAAGTAGGATTACTAGGAAGGGTAAGGTATCTGCTAGGTGATGAAATCCTAGTCGGGCCTTGTCTTAGGTATGTTTAGATGTTTGATTTTGTGAATGTGGTCTGGATGTGTAACATATGTGCACTATGATTTATTCATAATGCATTTTTAATTACTAAGTGTGAGAGCTAAGTATGCATTTAGGCAGAAATGAAATGCACTAGATTTTAGCCCAAATTGAAATGTTTTTGTTTGGATGCAAACAATTAGGAAAAGGTTAAGAGCATGAATTTCACTACTCTAAGATGTAGAAAAGAAGCGACAAGATGAAAAAGAAAGATTATTTTTAACTTGTGCTAATGGTGTCTTTTCAAAATGAGAAGATAGAATAAGGATGCAAGAAGAGAAATTTTCCTAATGCACCTATATGAAAGTTTGTCTTTTAGAAGAAATGGATTGAACCCAAGGAAAACTCCACGATCCCATTGGGCATGCCAAAATGTTTCTAACTCATTTTCGCTTTTTACATTTAGAGGAAGTCAAAAACTAAGGTTAAATGGTTAGGGGTTAGATGATACCCGAATGAAGTTGTGCACCGTATCTAGACATTGAAGGAGCTCCTCTTTGACTGTGGAGGATGACACTTGTAGATAAGAAAGACTTAAACAAAGAAAATGTTAGATAGATATATGGTGGATTGCCAAGCAAAGCTCGGTCCTAGATGTGTAAAGACTTCCTTGAGGGATGATAGTCCACTTATTTGATAAAAGAGTGCTGCTAGAAAGAGAAATGATGAAAGGCTAAAGAAGAGAAATAGATAACACATACCTAATTCCTGTAATCTACCTCTCACAGTCACTGATGTTGATTAGTCTGCCATCATCAGTTGGTCAATGTTGCTGATGTCGGTAGGGGCAATGGGCCTTGATGCCAATGTCAGTAGGGGCAATGGGCCTTGGATAGGTTTTAGGTAATGTCTATGGTCAGTAGAGTGGTCTGAGAGATTCAAAAGGGTTGTGCAGGGATGCAGGATAGTGGATAGAGTCTTAGGAAGGACAAAAGTAGATGTTATGTGTGAGATGAGAGTCAAGATAAGAAGAAGGCTTTTTAGCCTCTCTGAGAAGAAAGTTGGTTTTGGTCTCAACAGTACTTAGAAATAGCAAATTAACTGATCACCAATCCATTCTAAAGATACTAAAATATAAACCAGAATAATACTTAGCTCTTGGTGGAGAACCAAAACTGTAGAAGACTTGTTCTATTATGGCTGATGTAGGAGACCCCATGCAATGGTGTGGAGTGAATTCTATAGAGTTTCTTAGCCTGGAGAGTGATGATAGAATGTTGATGCCTCATCCAAAAGCCTACCTTTAATATGCAAGGAGTCAAGGAGCAAGAGAGTTTGGATCCTGGGAGCAAGAGAATTCACATTTGGTTCTGCAGTCAAGGTTGGAATTTAGTTTTAAGCAATCGACATCGGCGATACCACCGGCATTGGTCGACTGTTTACCGACGTCAGTGGCTAGAGAATGGGAAAAAAGACTATTTTTAGCCTTTTGCCCATTCTTCCATCCACCAAGTTTGGTTGTCATTGTTAAATGGTCCAAAGGTGGGTTTAATAGGTGCGAGAATTAGTGGGAGAGTTAAAATTAGGTCTTAGGTAATTATGATTAGTCATAGGGTGATAAATGGTCTAAGAGCTAGGAATCCAAGGTGAGGTGTCTAGGGGAGATTATTAATTTAAAATAAGTATTTTAAATTAATAAAGTATAGGTTAGGCATGTTGAAGTTAGAAAGGGACCAAAAGGTGGGGGTTGATACTATTTTGGTGTCTACAAGAACAAAAGAAAATATTTTCATGTTTGAGTAGGCACTGCCAATGGTTTGGTTCTAATGTTTAGAGCTTATGGAAATGGGTTGGTAGTAATAAGAGGGTAAAGGAGATAGGAAGGTGAATGTATTATCACAAATTCATGTTGGCCTACCTCTTATGGAAGATTTTCTATAGCGGTAAGCATTTGGGAGTTACCACCACTAGCAATAGTGGTTGTTATGAAGGCATGATCATTATAGCATCCCATGGTTAGAAGTCAATTTATGTCAACCAAGCTAAAAGTGACAATGACATGAATGACCACCAGTTTTATCAAGATCATAAGATGAAAAAGAAAGGAAATACATTAGATGTGGATCAAATGATAAGGGAAATAAAAAGATATCATGATGGTGCATAATGGCTTTATCGAGATGACCAATTAGATCGAGGGTGACATGTCCATATGAAAAGGTAAGTATACATGACCATTTCAAGTGGGAAGACTATTCAAGGTAATAAATGACATCATATGACCTTCTCAATTGGTGGAATGGTGAATCATGTTGGTGAGGAAGAATGCTCAGGTATTCTATTTAAAAAATAATGATAAGGAAGAATGTTTATTATTTAGTTATTTGGTTTTAAAAGTCATAGAGAGTGTAAATAAATACATGAGGTTAAAGATGGTGAACAATGGGAATAATGGTGGAGATAGAAACCCTCGTAAGGTAAAATAATAAATATGGTGAATGTGTAGATTTATTGGATACTGCAACATGTAATGGTGATAATGGAAGTATTGTTAGATCAACAACAAGGGGAAAGGCATCCACGACCCAAGATAGATCTTGAAATATTACCTCTATATCAATGAAGAAGGTGAGAATTTAACTACACAATATGTAGGGCTAGAAAACATGATTGTTAACCTATCTATGGAGGGAACCCTCACTATCCAAGGGCATGTACACTGAGGCAACAATAAATGGTACCTATGTAAGTAGAAAAACTAAAGCAGAGGGATGTAATGGCTATGACAAGAGAGTAGGGTGAAATACATAGAGTGGAATATGATTCTTGTCTTATGGGTATGAATTTGTGAGAGGAGAACAATGTATACCCTTTAGTGGTTGCTGAGATAAGGAATGATATGAATGTTATTTTAGGGAGTAATCAAGTGTAAGGATGATTGAAAATAAATCCAAAGCCACTAGATAATCATTCTAATGCTTATGTAGGAAAATAATGTATGCATGTGCTTTTGGCAATGTGTGTGTAGTTTTATGACTATTTATCTGTCATGCGATGCCTTTCACCCTAAATAAAATATTTCATAGTTTTTTGTAAACATGTAAAAAATGCATTAGATGTCATTAATTGAATGTTATCATGCTTAAGGTTGTGTTGATACTTATGAATGTTATGGTTATGGTTATGAGTGATATGGTTATGGTTGTTTTATTCTCACTTAATGTAAAAATAATGATTATTGTTGTTATAACACTGGATGGTAATAGTCATAATGAAAACATCAACCAAGCATAGTAAGATAATAATTGGAAATGATGCTTTGTTTTTGACAAGGACCAAAAATAGACCCCAAGTGGGATTGGCTTAATTAATATAAGGCCTTCAAATGTTGCACATGAATAGTCGTTAGTTGATAAAAAAAGGTTTTTTGATCACATGGTGTCAATTAAGCTCTAAATTCATTGATTTATAGATAGTCTAAAGCGAAGATGGGTGATAGGTGGTGTGAAGGGTAATGGGTGATATCTATGATAACCTCATGTGAAATAGTTTACCCCTTCTATAGGTGACCTAAAAAAAGTAACAAACAAGTCCATATCATATTATATATATATATTGATCAATGTGGGAAGTCTATATGTGAAAAATGATTATGGCTTCAAACTTATTATGTTGCTTAAGAACTGATTACAGATTTGGAATTTATTGTGATAGTGGGTCTTTTACTTTATTGTTGTCTATGGGAAGATGATCAATGTGAGAAGCTTACAAAAAAATTATCTACTTTTGAAAAATTTAACTTAGCCATATTTCAAGGGAGTTGTCTAAGCTTATTGGTCTTGTTTAATGTTCTTGATAGTTGTCCTTCAAGGGAGTAGTCTACCTTACATTTGGCAATTTTTATTTTGGTTTTGGGCATCTATCCTTTGACAAAATAATCTACAATGCTTAAAATAGTGACCTAAGTAGTATTTTAGTATCCAAATGGTTTCTAGATGCAATGGTTTTAGACATGGACAAGTCTAATCAGGTTTAGAAGTTTACCTTTATGAGGGAAAAATTTTAACACAAGAAGGTTAATGATATGAAAAGATGTGGTTTTTTAGAGACAATGACCATGGGATTCCATCTTGTTAGAGATAAAAAGTATCCATGAGAACCATGCTATGGGTAGAGCCATGATACCCACATTTAAGATTAGACTATGACTATGATGTTTAATCACATGGTTCTATGTTATAATCAATTATCCTTAAAAGGAAAGGAGAAATATGGGTGAAGGTTAAAATCTCGTAACCAAGGGATGATCTTAAGTTAGACACAAGAGTGAGCTTAATCCTTCTTTAATATAAAAATAGATGTAAATGCAAAGCATTGAGAGGCTTAGGTTCTAGTTTACCTTTGAGAGAGGACAAATTATAAGCCCCTGATCCATACTTATGGGTAATGATGTAGGGTACAAGCCAATTGAAAGCAAACTTCCCTCATTTACTCTTCTCCATGTTGGTCATGTGTTGGTTTTCTTTTAGGATGAGGTCTCTGATATTAAATTCTCATTGTTTGAGGTACTTATTATAAGTGTGTTTGATATGATCTTAATAGATATGGAGGTGGGTAAGGGCTGCTAAATTATGCTCATCATGTAACTCAAGTTGAGATAAATGATGTTGACAAAAACCTTCTTCAAAAATGAGTTCTTACAAAGATATGTTAAGAGAAGGGATTTGGACTTCAAGAGGCAAGACTACCTCTATTATGAATAATAAAGACAAAGGGGTAGCACCCATAGAGGTTTGAATGCTAGTATGATAAGCCCATAGAGTGAATGAGATGTGCTAGTGTCAATCCTGACCTAAAACACTGATGTCTTTGGTGAGCATTTTGTTAAGGATTTTGTTAGAGGCTTCTACTTGTCCATTTTCTTATGGATGTCAAGATGAGGAGAAGCTTAAATTGATGCCAAATGTGTCACATAGCCCTTAGACCTACTTTTTTTAAATATATTTACCATTATAAGTGATGATCTTATGAGGAACACTAAAGTGACAGATGATATGATGATTGATAAAGTCAATAATCTTCTCTACTTTGGTCAAGATGAGAGGCATAGATTCCACCCACTTGGTGAAATATTTGGTGGCTGTGATTATGGAGCTATGCCAATGGGAAGAATGGGGGTTAATTTTCTCAATGAGATCAAGCCCCCATTGAGATAAAGGTCAAAAATCCTTACATACATGGAGGCTGTTAGCTAGTGCATGATGTAAATTAACATTCTATTAACATTTTACACACTTTTTTACATAATCACAATAGTCTTGGTTGAGGGTGGGCCAATAGTATCCAAGGTGAAGGATACGTTTAATGACTATTAGGCCACTAAAGTGTCCCCCACATATCCCATCATGTGTTTCTTTGATGGCATGAGAATTTTCATGGCTACATAGGCAATGAAGAAGGAGACTATTGAAACCATGTTTGTAAAGGATTCCTCATAGGATGGCATAATGAGAGTTACTCTAAACAAAGGCTCTTCAAGCACTCCTAGAGAGGTTGGGAGGAATGATGTTTAAGTTAAGATAGTTAAGAGTTTGGTCATACCAAATGTCAGGTGAGGATTCCTATACACTAAAAATGGTTGGGAGATCAGATTGGTTATAGGAAGGAGTGGTAATTTGATGAATGGTGACAAGGATTTTGGAATTAGAAGGCTGAGAAGGGATATATGAAGTAAGAAAAACCATTGTATCTATGAATTTATTGGTAGATCAATGAATAGATTTAACCAATGTTTAAATGATGTTAAGAGTTTATCAACCAAAATTTTATATTTTTTTAAGACATCATTCTTACATTGATATGATCCATAGACCTAGTTGACCATGAGCTGGGAATCACCAAAGACATGGATTATCTTAGTTCCCAAGGCTAGAGAGGTTTGGAGACCTATCACTAAGGTTTCATACTCAGCCATATTATTGGTACATTCAAAGTCAAGTTTGAAGGAGAGAAGAAGGGATTCACCATTGGGAAGAATGAGCATAACTTTAGCAACCCCCTCCTTGTTGGCACTTTGAGTTATTAAAGAAAATGATCATTTGGTAGGTTATTCCATTATCTTGAAAAAGAGTCATAATAACTTCATCTAAAAAAGCAAGAGGAGGTGGTTGTTTGTTTGGTAAAGGAGCTTCATCCAATTGGTCACTAATGACCTACCCTTTAATCTAATTCTATTAGAGAAATTCAAGGTTGAATTTAACTATGAAAATGAGCCACTTATCCATATGCTAATTTTGGTATGGTTTAAATTACGTGTACTTGAGTGGGTTAGTATTAGTGATGACATAGGTTTTATGGTTAAGAAAGTAGTGGTAGAGTTTGGTGGCCATGAAGGTCAATGCTAAGTAGAGTTTCTCAATATGTGTATATTGAGTCTCATATTCTACAAGCATACATCTAATGTAGTATATGGCTTGCTCTTTGTGATTTTCATCTTGATGAGCCAACATTATCCCTAGGGAATGGTCGATGGCAAAAATATATAGGTAAAAGGGGTGGTCATCCTTAAGAAGGGTCAAGATAGGTGGTGACAAAATGTACTATTTGAAAGAATCAAAGGCCTTTTGACAATCACCATTCTATTTGAAAGAGACATCCTTCTTTAGAAGGTGATGGAAAGATTGGCACCAGTCTAAAGGTTGGGAAATGAAACTATGAATGGATTGAAGTTTTCCTTGCAAGCTATGGAGCTACTTAAGGCTATTTGGAGGAGGAATTTCCAAAATTTATCTAAATTTAGTAAGTTCTACTTCAATTCCATGAAGAGAGATGATAAAGCCAAGAAGCTTTCCTACAAGGACTCTAAAAATACATTTCTTGGGATTAAGGTGAACATGATAATAGATGAGTTGTTCAAATATGATTGTAAGAATAGTCAAGTGATTTATTTGGAGTTTGGATTTCCTAAGAAGGTCATCCACATAATCTTCTATAATCTTATCGATGATATCATGGAAGATATAAGTCGTCACACATTGGTAGGTTGCACCAATGTTCTTTAACCTAAAAATCATGACTCTATAGAAAAAGGTTCTCCAAGGGGTGGTAAAGGCACTTTTATGTTGATCTTCAGGAGTAATCAAAATATGATTATAACACAATAACCCATCCATGAGAGATAACATCTCATGGCTAGTTGTGAGATCAACAAGCTAGTCAATGTTAGGTAGAGGAATATCATCATTGTGGTAGGTGAGGTTAAGGTCATAAAAGTCCATAAAATTTTGAAGACCCCCAATGACTTTGGTAATAGGTACAATATTTGAGACCCATTGGGGGTAGTCAATGGGTTGAATGAAGTTTACAAAGAGGAGACACTAAATCTCTTCTTTGATGAGAAAGTCTATGTGATGATGCATGCATCAAAGTTTTTATTTAACAAGCTTAGAATCATGATGAGTGACTATGTTATGGGTAGCAATGGTGGGGTCAATCCTAGGAATATCAATATACGACCAAGACAATGTTATGTTGTGGTCTTGGAGGGAAGAGGAAAAATCCATAAGTTCCTTGGCATTCAGTGATTAGCCCAATTTGACAATGCAAAGATTGTCTAGGGTGTGCATGTTGATATCCATGGTGGATTCATTTAACATGGTCAAGGCTTCAAGATGAAATGATTTGTGGATAGAATAATCCCCCATACTAAGGCAAGTAGGAATAAAATCATCATCTTGATGTTGGATGGTGTTGATGGGAGGAGAATCATTTTATACCATTTTAGGGTACATGAGTGGAAGGACTTTGGTTTGGCCACCCTTTTGGTAGATGAGAGGGCCCAAACTAATGGTATTGACTACAAAAAAGTTAGGGGGAATGATGTCAATATCTTTGCATGGGGAAAGAGGTTGGGTTGGTGAGGATTGGATATTTTCCTCCATGGTAGTAATGGGTTTGGGTAAATTGGTGGGTTCTTCTGATGGTTCATACCTAAGGACAAATGACTCATGAGGTTGTAAAGTTTTGATATGGGATAACTCATGAGTACCTTATTTATAACAACCAAGGTCAAATCATTTTCAAGCACATCTATGAAGATAAAACTTATCAAACTCTAGTTTAATAAGATAGGAAAATTTAGAGGTAAATGGTTGGATGGATGAAATAGTGGTAGGGGATAGAAGTGGTTGATCAAGTCCCCCATAAATGAAATTTTTTTGATGATTGGGGGGCCCAAAGGGGATGATGGTTCTAATGTTAGGGTCATAATAAGTGTCATGCCTAAGATTCACATATTATTGGGGAGTAGAGAAGGCATCCAAGGCTAAGAGTCTATATTCCCCAAGGGAAAGACACTAGAATGTGGTTGCCATGGGATTCTCTATAGAAATCTAGGAAGAAGGGATAGATGAGCTAGTAGAAGCTTCACCAACATTTCGTGTGGAAGTGTCATGGGTTTTGGTTTGTGGGGTTTTGTCATTAGTAAATGGTTGTGAGGTGGATGAAGGAGGAAGGAGGATGCCATTAGGTTGATATGTCATATTAAAAGATGTGAAAGGAGTAGGGTCAGCTTAGATAGTCATAAATTGCATTTTATGCTCAAATTTGACACATTGATGTAAGGTGGAAGTGACACAAATCATGGACAAATCTAATGGCACCCAAGTAAAACATTGTATTATAATTATCCTTCCACAACATAAAAAGGTTTAGGAATGGTATGGATCCCTATATAGAAATGGATGACAACTATGCCCAAGGTAGTAGCCATGGTATCATTAAAAGAATGAAGGACTATTGTGCTTTCAAACATGATGTTCATGGGTAAGTGAAGCTAGTCATAGGCATGGGAGGAGATAATATTGATGTTATCTCCTCCATCAATCATTACCTTTTTGATGTGGGTTTGATTAATGTATATCATAGTGAAGAGGGGGGATCAGGATCCTCTAGATAAATAAAAGGTATTTCTAAATCTTTGAAAGTGAAAAGGTTAGAAGTTGAAGGGCCCTAATAAAGATGGAAAGAGGTTGAGGTTCATTGGGTTGGACTTAGATGGATTGCAAGGATTTTATGAGTATTTGGTGGTGATGGGGAGAGGTAGAGAATATCTCATATAAGCTCATTTTTGTTGGAGTTTGGTGAATCTACTTGAGAACAACTTTTAAAATGGATGTTGCATATGGGTTAGGCTATGGAAGGTTAGATGGGAAGGCACCTAAGATAGAAATCTTGGGTTTGTTTGAAGATAGAGATGGTTGGTTTTATTTTCTTGGGATTTTTAGGTAGGGTAAGTCTAAGGAATGGATTCCTTAGCCTTCCATTTATCCTTTTTTTGGGCTTGAGATTGAGTAACCATGTGAATAGTATGGATAAGGGGGTTTTATAGATTGGGTGGTTTCTTTTATTCCTCCTCTTTAATTTTTGGTGAGATTGAATATTGGATGGGTTGAGTTGGTAATGGGGATGAAGGAGGTTTGTTTGATAATATATCATCATCTTCATATAAGCTATGGAAAAGTTTTTGGATAACTTTATAGTTTTATATTTCATTTCTTAGTGCCCTATGGTATGCACATATCAATTTATCATTAAACAAAGAGGGTTTGGTACATGAAGGGTCAAATGTTTTGATGGGTGGTAAGCTCAAGGAAGATGTTTGCAATAACCATTGGAGCATGGTTAAGTAAGATTCAGCTAAAGGTGGTAGAGGTTTGAAATTTTTATTTTGGGTGTTAAAGTAGAAGGTTATGTGGATGTACGTCTATTGGTAGGTGTCTTGGGTAAATTGGTATGCTTGGTTGATGGTTTTAGCTTAGGAAATATGGTTGACAAGCTGGAGGTAGAGAAGGGCAAGGTAGGTAACTTATGAATTATCGATGTAGTGAGGAAAGGTTTCTTAGAAAGCAAGTACGAAGGTGTGACCAACAAATGTGGTGGGGTTTTGGTAAAAATTATGGAATTTATGTTCAAGGTAGAGGGATGAGGATCCAAAATTGAGGAAAAGGTTGAGGGAGGTAAAATTTAGGGTTTTAGGGCTTTTGGTGGTTTTACTTCTTTGGTTGTTTTAGTTGTTGGTTTTGGAGGGGATTTGGTCACTTTAGTTGTCTTAGTGGGTTTAGGTTTTTGAGGGTTAATTAATTTGGAGGAGGTTTTGGTTGGTTGGGTGGAGGTTCTTGTTGGTTTAGAAGGGCTATGCTAGTATACCAAAGAAGGGGTTAAGAGTTCTATTTTGGTTCCCTTACTTTTGTATTGACCTCTAACAAAAGGTTCCAAAATTAGATGTTTGGTGGATGGAGTTATCTTCTCTTATGAGATAGTTTCCAAAGAGGGAGTGTATTTTTTTATAATAGGGGAGGTAGGTGTGATATCCTCTAATGGAGGTGTAGGTACGATGGCTTCCTTTATTTGGGTGTTTAAAGGAATAGAAGGTAGTTTCTTCCCTTCTATTAGGGGGATGGAGAAAGAGGTGGTTGAGGTAATGTTTTCTTCAATAATGGGTTCATCAATAACCATATTAATAGTATGTGCCTTATGAGATGATTCTAGTTTATTGTCATGGTAAGGGGTAGAAGGATCATGATTAGGGAAGTATTATAGAATATGTCAATGGCTTAGTTTGATGGTGCATTGGGATTGTTCAATGTAATCTCTCCCTTGTCAATGAGGGATTAGACAAGGTATTTGAAGGTGTTAAACCTATTGATGTCATGTCCTATAACTTGGTGAAATGCAAAATGGTCATTCTCATTATACCAACCTAGTATGGGATGAGAAACATCAAACTATTGGGGTGGTTTAATTGGTGGATGTTGGATGATATTGGATTTTAGTAACTTTTCCAAAATAGAAGGATAGGGCTCCCCAATCGAAGTTAATTACTTATTATTAATCTAATTTTGGTTCCTTTAGTTTCTATTTAAATAATTAGAGGAGTCAGAGGTTTGGTTCCTTAAGTTCTATTGGTCAGTAGATGGTGGTGGTGTAGCTTTAAGGATAATGGTGTTGGCAGTTGCTTTATTTTTAGTGTTGGCATTGGTTTGGAATAAAATTGCTCATTGGGTTTGTAATTTGGGTTATTTCTTTTCAACTTTAGCCTTATTTCATTAATGGATCTATTTTCTAGTTTGTGAGCCATGGTAAAAGCTTCATCAAAGGTTTGAAAGCTTTAGACATGTAATGTGGATCAAATATATTTTGCACATGCATGATCAAAGGTCTCTATAAACTCAAGTTGAGGCAATAAAAGGGAAATTTGGTTAATTAGGCTCCTCCAATGAGTCATGAAATTGGTAATAGATTCATCTTTGAATTATCAAATGGAGTAGAGGTTAGTAATAGAAAATTTCTTGAATATATTGATCAAGAAGTGATCCAAGAAGTTTTGGGATAATTTGGTGAAAGAGAGGATGGAATGTTTGGGTATGGCACTATACTAATCTAATGTTGATCCAGATAATGACATAAGAAAGGTACAAAGGAGAAGAGCATCATCATGGGTAATCAAGTAACATGAATTCCTAAACACTCTTATATGTTGTTGAGGGTCTTCCTTACTATTAAACTTGGTGAATTTTGGAATTTCCCATTTAGTTGGGTAAGGTCTAATGGGTACCCAAGGGTGAATAGGCTCATTAAAAATTTGATCATAAGATAGAAGATTATGGGATATAGAGATGGATGACTCAAGGGTAGTTTTCTAATCCATGATCAACCTCATGAAATCTGCTTGAGGTTGTTGGGATGTGTAGTTAAATGGTATGTTTTGTTGGGGTTGGACAATGTGTGAATAACTAGTGAAAGGTTGAGATGACTCCATGTATTGGTATGTGGTCCTTGGAGGTTGGGTGGAAAATATATATTGGTATGTAGATGTTAATGGTTAGGTAGAGGTGGGCAGTTAGATAGTGGGCATATGCCCCTATGGGTTATGAAGATAACTAAAGGTTGCATGTTGGGTCAGAGTAGTGGTTAGGTTAGTGGTTGATTGAAGAGTGGTGACTCTTGTGTTGATTGGTGGTAACATGGAGGGTATGTTTCTAATGCAAAATTGCTTTCTACATTCAAAGAAGAAATAAGAAACTAAAAGATGGTCAAGGCTAGAAGTACCTGATAAAGTTGTGCGCACCGAAATCAAACGTTGAAAGATTCTCCTCTTTTGCTATGGAGGAATGACACCTGTGAAGAAAAGGCTAAAACACAGAAAAATGTTAGTCAAAGATATGGTGGGCTGTCAGGCGTGTTTCTAATG
The DNA here is from genome assembly GCA_037957365.1 of Torreya grandis. Classification (NCBI taxonomy): domain Eukaryota; kingdom Viridiplantae; phylum Streptophyta; class Pinopsida; order Cupressales; family Taxaceae; genus Torreya; species Torreya grandis. Next base: position 1,148,511 of record JARHVA010002768.1, read on the forward strand.
CAAAATTGCTTTCTACATTCAAAGAAGAAATAAGAAACTGAAAGATGGTTAAGGCTAGAAGTACCTGATAAAGTCGTGCGCACCGAAATCAGACGTTGAAAGATTCTCCTCTTTTGCTGTGGAGGAATGACACCTGCAAAGAAAAGGCTAAACACGGAAAAATGTTAATAAGAGATATGGTGGGTTGTCAGGCGAACGCCCGATCCCGGAAGTACGAGGACTCCCTAGAAAGATATCAACCCACTGATAAAAAAGAGCATAATATTGGACGAAAGTAGATGATAATGACAGAAATAAATGACAGAAAATAAAAGGCGTACCTGATATGTGGCACTGTTCTGCACAGTCGCCGGCGTCGGTCTCTGTAGTGCCGGCGTCGGTTAGGGAAGGTGCCGACGTCGGTTAATGTGCCGTCGTCGGTCGGGGAAGTGACCGGCGTCGGTAGGGGCAGATTCTGGGAAAAGGTTCAGGACAGGTTCTGAGAGAGTCGGGACAGGTTCAGGGAGAGTCTGGGGGGTTTGAACAGAGTCGGGATAGGTCTGAACAGTCGGGACAGGGTCTGATATGGTCAGGGTAGGGTTTGATAAGGACAGGGATGAGGTTTAGACAGAGTCGAGACAGGGTTTGAGGACAGAGGCAGGGATAACAGAACATAAATAATAACTAAGAAAAGAAAATGAAATAAACAGAATAAAGACTTACCTGGTAGAAGACCCGATGAAAGCCATGGTGTGCAGATTAGTTGATGTCGTAGTGTCGATGATTGCTCGGAGTTTGCAGGTTCGTGGAGGAATTCGCAGGTTGGTTGCTCAGCGTTCGGTTGATCAGCGTTTGGGGATCCGGTTCGAATGGCTGGCAGAGGTTGATGAAGGCGGGGGACGGGGACGGTTCCAGAAACGGTTCGTCAACCGTTTCAGGAAACCGAATGCTAACTGATAACGGACAAGGGAAAGGTGACCGACGTCGGCAGGATTGCTGACATCGGCCGATAGGTGACCGACGTCGGCGACATCGATCGGGTAAAGACCGACGTCGGCAGATGCATAATGGGGATAGAGTCTACCTTTTGCTCTGTGCTCCTCTTTACATGCTGCCAGGGTCAAGGTTGGTGAAACAAGTGATCGGCAAGGGTTCAATAGGCGAAGAAGAAAGAAGACGAGGAATGACCAGGGGAGTCGACACGATTTCGGTGTCTACATTTGCCCCTTTTTGTCTTGTTGGTTGTTCTGGACGAACTGTAAGACAAAAATAGGAGTGAGTGCCCCAGGCGAGGGATAGGGTTGATTTCATCTTGTTGGTTGTTCGAATGAACTGCAAGACAAAAATAGGAAGCGAAATGCCCCGAGTAAGGATGAGGTATTCCCCCTCAAAGCAGGAGTCGAGGAAAGGGAACCAGGAATCGGGTGCTGATTTGATAAAGAGTGGATGAAAAAGGGGTGAGGGTGAACGCTGCAAAAGTCGTGATTGCGCGTATACCACTACACGAGATGGTCAGGCTAAAGTGTCGCAGGTTAAGGGTCGAGGAGTGCCAAAATTGAAGTAACCGGGCCCCAGCATTTAGTCATCTGCTGATCGGGTCACTCAATCTAAGCTGAAGCTCCAAATGGTTCGTCGCGTGCCAGGTATCCCGGGCTCAGGAAGTGCTCCTAGAAACGCGAAAAAGTCACAAGTAGTGCAGATCAACCGGTGTGCGATCCTATACTTGTGAGGGTCTAAAAAGGTCTGCGCACAATTCTGCTAACCAGTCATGAGGTAGCATACATGCAAAAACAACCAAGGCAACAACGTCTTGGAAGTGGTCGAGGTCGGACGAGATAGGCATGATCTCCAATGGTTGGTGGTCGATGGAAGGATGAATGGACGAAAGGATGAAAGGATGCGGCCGAGCTAACCCCAGAAGACCCCATGTCAACTGAGTGCTACCTACATAGCCCTGGTGATAGGGCCTCAGGCCGATGTAGTTCTCCCTAGAAGGGAGGAAGGGTCAAAGGGATGGAAAGGAAAAAAAAAGATGTTGCAGCCTTTTCCAAATGGTGTATTCTGCAACATTGGTTGAGGGGTTTTTCATCCCTAGCAATATTCCATTTGCGTGATGGATGTATGCTAAAAATGAATTGAGGTCTATTTATGCTTCAGCAAGTATTGGTTTATGCTTAACACAAATTGGGGCGAGTTGATAGTTTCTGTGTGGATTGGTGTCCATAGAAACTAGGGTGAATAGGCAAGGTCATGTTGATGGTCTGAAAAGAGAGTTGAGCTGAGTTGATCGACAAGTGATGAAGGTGAATGTGACCAAAGGGCAGAAGAAGATGAAAGGCAAATTGCTCTTTCATTGACAAGGACCAAAAAGACGGCATAGATAGGGGTTATGAGAACCAAGAGCCCCATTTATGCGTGACGTCGTTGACCATAGTTATGTTAGAGCGGTAATCGAATCACTTAAACATTAAAGTGAGCTTGAAGTCCCTTGAGTAGGTAATAGGAGGAGGAAAGAGGGTAACCCGTTTTAAGAGCAGAGATAACTTTGCCCCTTTTTATAGGAGACCCTGAGACAACTACAAGCCAAGTCCATGACTCTTTTTTTTTTTTTTTTTTTTTTTTTTGAGAGAGGCAGACTGATCGATGCGGGAAGCCTGCATAGAGATGTCATTTTCTTGGTGGTCAGGTTGCGAAGCTGATCAATGCGGGAAGCTTCTAAAATAAGTTGCTGTTTATTGCCAGAGTAGTCATAGCCATCCTTCGAGGGAGTGGTCTATATTTTTGTTTAATAAAAAGGCTTTTGAATAGCTGTCCTTCGAGGGAGCAGTCTATTTATTACAGCAATGATAGTACAGCTGTCCTTCGAGGGAGTAGTCTGTTTTTTTTTTTTTTGATTTTTTTTTTGATATAGTGACCATGGATATGTTTTGACATCTTGATTCGTTTTGATAGAAATGGAGTCATGGACAAGAGTGTAGAAGGTCAAGGGCTCCCTTTTAGTAGGACAAAGTATCCATATATCATAAAAGGGTTATAGAAATTGTTAAGAGGAATAGGGTTGAAAGGAAGTAGGATAAAGAGGACGGGGATTGCTCAAGGGACGAGCTCAAGTTAGGTGTCAAGTGGACGAATACTCGACTAGCAGTAGAACGGTCGCAGATGTAACGCATTAAGAGGCTCAGGTTCTGGGCGTCCATCAAGAGAAGACAGACGGTAAGTCCTTGATCCATACTTGTGCGTGATAATAAAGGGTCCGAGCCAATTAGGAGCAAACTTGCCTCGTTTACTTCGCTCCATATGGGTCACGTGTTGATTGATGAGTGGATGTGAAGTTGGTTGATATGGTTGTTGATTGATTGAAAAAGGTTGAATGTTTTGATAAAAAGGTTGGGTTGAATGAAGGTTGGGTCGAATGTTTGGTTGAGATTGGGTCATGTGATGATTGGTCAATGGTTGGTCGAGGGTTGATTGGTTGGTATTTGGTTTTTGGTTGGGTTGAATGTTTGGTTGAGGTTGGGTTAAATGTTTGGTTGCTGGTCTGGTTGAGGCTAAGTTGAAAGAGTGATTGATATGTGGTCGAGACTGTGTTGAAAAATTGGTCAAAGTTTGGATGAAGGTTGAATTCCCCCAGCGGCTAGGGAGAATGTTTGATGGATTAGTTAAAGTCGATTGAGGTTTAGTGGTCAGATGGACGGTGTTAATGTCGAATAAGGGGGTTAAAGGGCGAAGGGACCCTAGTCTGACGTGGAGATCCCGATTTAGATGACGAGGTTAGAGAGGTATGGGTCGGTGTTGATAATTTGTCAGAGGTGAGGTCGAGAGGATCCTTGGTAAGAAAGGAATCCTTTTTCCGGTGGTAACGAATGACAGCTTTAAGAGCGCAATAACGTTCGGTGTCATGTCCCGGAGTGTGATGATAATGACAGAATTTAGAGTTGTCGAACCAAGATGGCCTTGATCCGAGAGTTGATGAGTGGGGTGGTGTTGAAGGTTTGTTGATAACGTGGTCGAAGAGAGAGGTGTCATTCCCCAGACATTGGTGAACGACGACCTTGAGGGCATGACAATGCTCTGTGTCGTGCCCAGGCGTGCGATGATACGCACAAATGCGAGTGTCATCGAACCATGGTGGTTTTGGTCCGAGAGAGTGATATGGTCTAAGAGGCGGGAGAGAGAGACGAGAGGACTGCAACAATTGCCGTAAGAGCAAGGCATAAGAACCTGCTAACGGATCGGGATGTTTTATTGCAGAGAGGGTTAGTGACATTGGTTTGGGAGGCGTAAGAGGCGTTGGTCGATGGTTTGAAGGAGGTATAAGTCTGACGGGTTGATAGAATAATGGAGGTGACTTACCTCTGTGAAGTATGGGAGTGGGAAGCACTCCGAGTAAAGTAGACGGATGTGGGCCCAAGATAGAGGGCAGTGACGAAGGTGGGGGAGGAATCCTCCGGTGTGGTTTAGTAGCCTTCTTTGATTTGAGTTGAGGGCCACCTTTGTGTGAGGCGAGATTAGATGTGGGGCGAACACCAAGAGGTTTAGTCTCTTTGGGCATGATGGACGCCTGTGCGGGTTTGGATTTAGATGTGGACGGTTTTTCTCTCAATGGAGAAGGGATTAAAGGTGTGGGCTCTTTAAGTGGAAAGAGCACCGGAGTAGTCATGGCTTCTGTGTGTGGTTGAGGAGTCAAAAAGGTATGATCGTCTATGGATGATAATAAGGATGAAGGCGAGGCAGCTGGTGTTGATGTGGTCAAAGCGTCCTCTAATATGGGAGACATCGCTGGAGGACAAGTGGGAGAAGAAAGTTCTTCACCCTGTGGAGGAGGTATAGGGGAAGAAAGGTCTTCCACCTGTGAAAAAGGTTGGTCAGGGATAAGAGAAAAGATAGTGTCGACCGTGTGTATATCATGGTCTTGAGGGTCAATGGTTATGGTTTGGACGTTGTTTTGAGTAGGTGGGTGATTAGAAAGGGGTTGCTTGAAGATGTCAAGGTTTTGGTTGGGTGGTGCGTTCGGGTTATCCAAAATAAGATCCCCCTTGTCGAGTTTATCCAAGACAGAGGCATATGACTCCCTAATTGGAGTGAATTGACGCTGTATGGATTGACGTTGAAAATGTTTATTGATGTAGTCTAATGTTGAAGATGATGAGCGGTTGGTTATTGTTGAGGATGATGGTCTAAAGATGACAGTGTTTGCCGACTCCTTGGATTGAGAGTGGGCAGAAGAAGGTCTGGAAGAAGAATGGTCATTGGTAGTGTTACACAATTTGACCTTATCTTCTTCAATGGCGCAGAGTTCAAGCTTTCGGGCCATGGTGAAGGCCTCGTCGAAAGTGTGGAATGTTTGAACCCGCAAGGTGGACGAGATGTGACTGACACATGCTCGAGAAAAGAGCTCAATGAGCTCGGGTTGAGGCAAGGAGAAGGAGAGCTGATTAATCAGGATTCTCCAACGGGCAACAAAATCGGCTATGGATTCGTCGTCAAACTGCCTGATGGAGTAAAGGTCTGTGATCGAAACTTGTTTAGTGATATTGATAGAAAAATGGTCAATGAATAGTTGGGCGAGTTGGATGAATGAAAAGATAGAATGCCTGGCAAGAGAACTATACCAGTCAAGGGCAGGGCCAGAAAGGGACATAGGAAACGTGCGTAGAAGTAACGCATCGTCGTGGGCGATAAGATAACAGGCATGTCTGAATGCCCGTAGATGTTGTTGTGGGTCTTCCTTACTCTGAAAGCGAGTGAATTTAGGAAGCTCCCAATGGTTAGGGTATGGTCGGAGAGGGACAGAAGGGTGGATGGGCTCACTGCAAACTTGTTCATACGACAAAGTATTGCTTGAACCGGAGATAGAAGCTTCGAGACGGGACATTTTATCCATCAGCATCTTGATAAGATCTGCTGACGGATTGGCGGGTTGAGCGCCCCCTAGGTTGTAAGGCGCTTGAAAGAGGTTAGAAGAGGCGTGCGACATAGTCGGTTGTACAATGTACGGATGGCTAGTCGCAGGGGCAGAAGTAGAGGCTAAGGGTGGTTGGGTTATGAAGGTAGAAGGCATATGCTGACTAGATACCGCCAAAGAAGGTTGTGTGATGGCATTGACAAAGGGCGAGGTAGGCACTCCTGCATATATAGGCGCAAGAGTGTGAGGGGTCGAGACAATCAAGTTATGGTATGATGTAGAACTTGGTTGAATTGCAAGTGGTTGAGGGGGTAACGAAACCCCAGTGGAGGTTGGTCTAAAAATAGACGAAGAGGCTGAACTTTGCGTATAGGCCATGGTCGGGTTAATGGTTGAGGCGAAAGGTTGAGTCGTAAAAGGTTGGGTGGCGAACGGTGTGGATGTCGTCGCCACGTCGTCCGAAAGGTCTCGCATTGGTTTTCTTGCGAGATAGTTTTGGAGGGCTGCGGTATTGAGGTCCAAGAATCTTGCAAAATCTTGGTCCCCTTCTGAGATGATAGGCGTCTGGGTTAGAGATAGTCTAGTAGGAATTCTTTCGGTCTTCGAATAGAACTCCATTATGTGATTGTTTGTAGACGGGGTAGGCGAAAGCGATTGATGGTTAGTGTGGTCAAGAAGAGCCTTGGTTTGACTATGTGTCAGAACCATTCAAGGCAAGAAAGAACGTCCTCACAAGCTCAAACAAGCAGATAAGAACTAAAAAGAAGAAGACACAAGCAGATCCTAAAACCCTAGAAGTAAATTTTTAGGATTATAGTGGCTTATGCCTTAGAATGTGGGTGTAGAGGAAGATTGGTTGAAAAATGGGTCCTAGAAGAAGCAGTCTATGGATGGTTTCAGGTTTTGTTAAGGCGCTGAAGAAGTCTGTGTTAGGGTCTGGTACGCGGCCTGGTGCTAAGGAGCAAGCTCCCCTCACTTCACGATTCCAGTGGTTAGCTGGTTTCGCTTAGCCAAAATATACCTCGCCTAGAGATTAGACTCCGCCAGAGAACGGAGTGGGCTTCCCCCTTGGTGATGAAATCCAAGTAGGGTCACCGGGACGGGTAAGGTATCCGCTGGGTGATGAAATCCCAGTCGGGCCTTGTCTCAGGTAAGTTTTATGTTTGTTTTGTGCAGGTGGTTTGGTCGTGTAACATCAAGTGACGAGATTAATTCAATATGCGGTTTAATTACTATGTGTGGTCTAAAAGATGCAGGCAAACAGAAATGAATACAAAGTGTTTTAATGTCCAAGTCGAAATGTTTGTTCGTATGAAGACGAATGGAGAAAGAGTCGAAGAATATGAGTTTTAGCTAGTCTAGAAATGCAAGAAAGAAAGAAGTGTTCGTTTTAGTTCTGCTTATGATGTTGTTTAAGAAGAGACGAAAGGAGGCGAAAAGGAAGAAACCTAATGCACCTAAATGAACGAAAGAAAGAACCCAAGGAGGACCTAGGGTCCCACCGGGCGTGCCAGAATGTTTCTAATGCAAAATTGCTTTCTACATTCAAAGAAGAAATAAGAAACTGAAAGATGGTTAAGGCTAGAAGTACCTGATAAAGTCGTGCGCACTGAAATCAGACGTTGAAAGATTCTCCTCTTTTGCTGTGGAGGAATGACACCTGCGAAGAAAAGGCTAAACACGAAAAAATGTTAATAAGAGATATGGTGGGTTGTCAGGCGAACGCCCGATCCCGGAAGTACGAGGACTCCCTAGAAGGATATCAACCCACTGATAAAAAAGAGCATAATATTGGACGAAAGTAGATGATAATGACAGAAATAAATGACAGAAAATAAAAGGCATACCTGATATGCGGCACTATTCTGCACAGTCGCCGGCGTCGGTCTCTGTAGTGCCGGCATCGGTTAGGGAAGGTGCCGACGTCGGTTAATGTGCCGTCGTTAGTCGGGGAAGTGACCAGCGTCGGTAGGGGCAGATTCTGGGAAAAGGTTCGGGACAGGTTCTGAGAGAGTCGGGACAGGTTCAGGGAGAGTCTGGGGGGTTTGAACAGAGTCGGGATAGGTCTGAACAGTCAGGACAGGATCTGATATGGTCAGGGTAGGGTTTGATAAGGACAGGGACGAGGTTTAGACAGAGTCGAGACAGGGTTTGAGGACAGAGGCAGGGATAACAGAACATAAATAATAACTAAGAAAAGAAAATGAAATAAACAGAATAAAGACTTACCTGGTAGAAGACCCGATGAAAGCCATGGTGTGCAGATTAGTTGATGTCGTAGTGTCGATGATTGCTCGGAGTTCGCAGGTTCGTGGAGGAATTTGCAGGTTGGTTACTCAGCGTTCGGTTGATCAGCGTTCGGGGATCCGGTTCGAATGGCTGGCGGAGGTTGATGAAGGCGGGGGATGGGGATGGTTCCAGAAACGGTTCGTCAACCGTTTCGGGAAACTGAATGCTAACTGATAACGGACAAGGGAAAGGTGACCGACGTTGGCAGGATTACCGACGTCGGCCGATAGGTGATCGACGTCGGCGACATCGGTCGGGTAAAGACCGACGTCGGCAGATGCATAATGGGGATAGAGTCTACCTTTTGCTCTGTGCTCCTCTTTACATGCTGCCAGGGTCAAGGTTGGTGAAACAAGTGATCGGCAAGGGTTCAATAGGCGAAGAAGAAAGAAGACGAGGAATGACCAGGGGAGTCAACACGATTTCGGTGTCTACAAGGCGAACGCCCGATCTTGGAAGTACGAAGACTCCCTAGAAGGATATCAACCCACTGATAAAAAAGAGCAGAATATTGGATGAAAGTAGATGATAATGACAGAAATAAATGACAGAAAAATAAAGAGCATACCTGATATGCAGCACTGTTCTGCACAATCACCGGCGTCGGTCTCTGTGGTGCCGGCGTCGGTTAGGGAAGGTGCTGACGTCGGTTAAGGTGCCGTCGTCGGTCGGGGTAGTGACCGGCGTCGGTAGGGGCAGGTTCTGGGAAAAGGTTCGGGACAGGGTCTGAGAGAGTTGGGACAGGTTCAGGGATGTAAACGAGGGACGCTGGGTCTGAACAGAGTCGGGACAGGGTCTGATAAGGTCAGGGTAGGGTTTTGGATAGAGTTGGGACAGGTTCTGAGAGAGTCTGGGGGGTTTTGGACAGAGTCGGGACAGGGTCTGGGCAAGGTCCAGACGAGGTCTGAATAGAGTCTGGGGGAGTCGGGACAGAGGCAGGGATAATAGAACTGATAAATAATAACTGAGAAAGAAATGAAATAAACAGAATAATACTTACCTGACAGAAAACACGATGAAAACCATAGTTGGAGTCAGATTGAATGCAGAGAGTGTTGATGTCGTAGTGTTGATGATTGCTCCGGGTTCGCAGGTTGGTGGAGGAATTCGCAGGTTGGTTGCTCAGCGTTTCGAATAGTATTCGGGATCCGGTCTCGAATGGTTGGCGGAGGTTGATGAAGGTGAGAGACGGTTCCAGAGATGGTTCATCAACCGTTTTGGGAAACCGAATGATAATTGGTAACGGATAACGACAAGGTGACCGACGTCGGCAGGAATGCCGACGTCGGCCGATAGGTGACCAACGTCGGTGACATCGGTCGGGTAAAGACCGACGTCGGCAGATGTATAATGGGGATAGAGTCTAGTTTTAGCTCTATGCTCATCTTTACATGCTGCCAGGGTCAAGGTTGGTGAAACAAGTGATCGGTAAGGGTTCAATAGGCGAAGAAGAATAAGACGGGGAATGACCAGGGGAGTCAACACGATTTCGGTGTCTACATTTGCCCCTTTTTGTCTTGTTGGTTGTTCTGGACGAACTGCAAGACAAAAATAGGAGTGAGTGCCCCAGGTGAGGGATAAGGTTGATTTCGTCTTGTTGGTTGTTCGAATGAACTGCAAGACAAAAATAGGAAGCGAAATGCCCCGAGTATGGATAAGGTATTCCCCCTCAAAGTAGGAGTCGAGGGAAGGGAACCGGGAATCGGGTGCTGATTTGATAAAGAGCAGATGAAAAAGGGGTGAGGGTGAACGCTGCAAAGGTCGTGATTGCGCGCATACCACTGCACGAGATGGTCAGGCCAAAGTGTCGCAGGTCAAGGGTCGAGGAGTGCCAAAATTGAAGTAACCGGGCCCCAGCATTTAGTCATTTGCTGATCGGGTCACTCAATCTAAGCTGAAGCTCCAAATGGGTCATCGCGTTCCAGGTATCCTGGGCTCAGGAAGTGCTCCTAGAAACGCGAAAAAGTCACAAGTAGGGTGGATCAACCGATGTGCGATCCTATACCTGTGAGGGTCCAAAAGGTCTGCGCATAATTCTGCTAACCAGTCATGAGGTAGCATACATGCAAAAACAACCAAGGCAACAATGTCTTGGAAGTGGTCGAGGTCGGAGGAGATAGGCATGATCTCCAATGGTTGGTGGTTGATGGATGGATGAATGGATGAAAGGATGCGGCCGAGCTAACCCCAGAAGACCCCATGTCAACTGAGTGCTGCCTACATAGCCCTGGTGATAGGGCCTCAGGCCGATGTAGTTCTCCCTAGAAGGGAGGAAGGGTCAAAGGGATGGTGAGGAAAAAGAAGATGTTGCAGCCTTGTCCAAATGGTGTATTCTGCAACATTGGTTGAGGGGTTTTTCATCCCTAGCAATATTCCATATGCGTGATGGATGTATGCTAAAAATGAATTGAGGTCTATTTATGCTTCAGCAAGTATTGGTTTATGCTGAACATAAATTGTGGTGAGTCGATAGTTTCCATGTGTATTGGTGTCCATAGAAACTAGGGTGAACAGGGTAGGTCATGTTGATGGTCTGAAAAGAGAGTTGAGCTGAGTTGATTGACAAGGGATGAGGGTGGATGTGACCAAAGGGCAGAAGAAGTGAAAAGCATATTGCTCTTTCATTGACAAGGACCAAAAAGAGAGCATAGATAGGGGTTATGAGAACCAAGAGCCCCATTCATGTGTGACGTCGTTGACCATAGTTATGTTAGAGCGGTAATCGAATTACTTAGACATTAAAGTGAGCTCGAAGTCCCTTGAGCCGGTGATAGGAGGAGGAAAGAGGGTAACCCGTTTTAAGAGCAGAGATAACTTTGCCCCTCTTTATAGGAGACCCTGAGACAACTACAAGCCAAGTCCGTGACTCATTTTTTTTTTTTTTTTTGGCGCAGACTGATCAATGCGGGAAGCCTGCATAGAGATGTCATTTGATGTATGGTCATGTTGCGAAGCTGATCAATGCGGGAAGCTTCTAAAATGGTGTTGTTTATTGCCAGAGTAGTCATAGCCATCCTTCGAGGGAGTGGTCTAGATTTTTGTTTAATATAAAGGCTTTTGAATAGCTGTCCTTCGAGGGAGTAGTCTATTTATTACAGCAATGATAGTACAGCTGTCCTTCGAGGGAGCAGTCTGTTTGTTTTGATTTTGATATTGATATAGTGACCATGGATATGTTTTGACATCTTGATTTTTTTTTATAGAAATGTGAGTCATGGACAAGATTATAGAAGGTCAAGGGCTCCCTTTTATTAGGACAAAGCATCCATGCATCATAAAAGGGTTATAGGAATTGTTAAGAGGAATAGGGTTGAAAGGAAGTAGGATGAAGAGGACGGGGATTGCTCAAGGGACGAGCTCAAGTTAAGTGTCAAGTGGATGAATACTCGACTAGCAGTAGAACGGTCACAGATGCAACGCATTAAGAGGCTCAGGTTCTGGGCGTCCATCAAGAGAAGACAGACGGTAAGTCCCAGATCCATACTTGTGCATGATAATAAAAGGTCCGAGCCAATTAGGAGCAAATTTGCCTCGTTTACTTCGCTCCATGTTGGTCACGTGTTGATTCTCTTTGAGGACGAGGTCTCCGATGTTGAAATCTCGTTCTCGCAGATTTTTGTCATAGGTGCACTTGATGCGATGTTGATAGACATGGAGATGATTAAGGGCAGCAAGACGGTGTTCATCAAGTAACTCAAGTTGAGCTAAGCAATCTTGATGAAAGTCATCGTTGGAAAGGATATCATGTAGAGAAATGCGGAGAGACGAGATCTGTACTTCGAGAGGTAAAATAGCCTCTGTTCCGTACACAAGAGAAAAAGGGGTAGCACCCGTAGAGGTTTAGATGCTAGTGCGGTAAGCCCACAAAGCGAAGGGAATGTGAATGTGCCAATCCTTGCCTGTGTTACTGACCACTTTCATGAGAATTTTGGTGAGAATTTTGTTGGAAGCCTCGGCCTGCCCATTTGCTTGTGGGTAGTAAGGCGAAGAGAAACTGAGTTTGATGTCGAAGGAGTCGCATAGCTTTTGGACAGTTTTGTTTTTGAAGGACTTGCCGTTATCAGTGATGATTTTATGAGGGACACCGAAACGACAGATGATATGGGTGTTGATGAAGTCGACGATCTTGTCGGCTTTTATGGAGATGAGAGGAATGGCTTCCACCCACTTGGTGAAATATTCAGTGGCTGTGATGATGGATTGATGACGAAGAGACGAATGAGGGTTAATCTCACCGATGAGATCTAAACCCCACTGAGAGAAAGGCCAGAAATCCTGAGCAACTTGTAAGGCGTGACTAGGGAGATGAAGCAAGTTAGAGTGCTGCTGACACTTGATGCAACACCGAACATAATCGCTACAGTCTTGATGAAGGGTAGGCCAATAATAGCCCAGACGAAGGATGCGCTTGGCAACCGAATTTCCACTGAAATGTCTGCCATAAATCCCATCGTGGACTTGCTGGATGGCGTGAGATGCTTCAGTGGAGGTGAGACAACGAAGAAGGAGGCCGTCAAAGCCTCGCTTATAGAGAAGACCCCCTAGCATGGTATAGCGAGTAGTACGCTTGATAAAAGCTCGTCGTGCATTACTAGAGAGGTTGGGAGGAATGATAGAGAGAGATAAGAAGTCCATAAGTTGCTTATACCAAGCATCTTGTGGGCTAGGGTCTATAGTGTTGACATGATGAATGTGAGGAGAGATATATGAAGGCAACGGCACACGACGCACCGTGACAAAAAGTCTGGATGCAGATGAGGAAGATGGGATATGGGAAGTGAGAGAAGCCATAGTGTCAGCAAACTTGTTCGTGGATCGAGGAATAGTCTACAAGAGGAAATGGTTGAAAGATGCAAGGAGAATGTCAGCACGATTTTTGTACCTTTGCAAAATTTCATTTTTACAGAGGTATGAACCGTTGACCTGATTGACGATGAGTTGCGAGTCACCGAAGATGTTGATGGACTTGATGCTGAGAGAGAGGGCGGTCTAAAGTCCCAAAATTAAGGCCTCGTATTTGGCCATATTATTGGTACAATCAAAGTCGAGTTTGAAAGATAAAGGCATGGGCTCCCCTTCGAGTGGGATGAGAATGACCCCAGCACCTCCACCTAGTTGACATTTAGATCCGTCAAAGAACATAGTCATCTGATAGGTGGTGTCGTCGGAGGAAAGCGCAGCGATAGACTCGTCAGGGAATTCACACTGCGAAGGTTGAGTGTCAGGAAGAGGGGCATTTGCTAGTTGATCAGCGATGGTTTGCCCCTTGATAGATTTCTGCTGGATGAATTCGAGATCGAACTCAGCAAGCAGCATGAGCCACCGAGCCATACGTTGAATCTGATATGGCTTGGAATGCATATATTTGAGAGGATCGGTGTGGGTGATGACAAAGGTTTTGTGACTGAGAAGATAGTGGTGAAGCTTAGTAGCAGCAAAGACTAACGCCAAACAGAGTTTCTCGATATGGGTATACCAAGTTTCATAGTCGACCAGTGTTCAGCTGATATAATAAACAACTTGCTCACGGTGATGCTCGTCTCGGTGCGTGATCATGGCACCTAACGAATGGTGAGTGGTTGAGATATAAAGGTAGAAGGGTTGGTCGTCTTTAGGTGGAATGAGAACTGGTGGAGAGACCAGATAGCGTTTTAAGGCTTCAAAAGCCTCTTGACAGTCCTTATCCCATGTAAAAATGATGTCCTTCTTAAGGAGATGATGAAAAGGTTGGCAGCGGTCAGAAAGCTGCGAGATGAAGCAGCAAATGGACTGGAGCTTGCCTTACAAACTGCGAAGCTGCTTGAGATTGGTCGGGGGAGGCATTTCGAGGATAGCGCGAATCTTGGTAGGATCTATCTCGATGCCATGGAAGGAAACGATGAAGCCGAGAAGCTTACCAGAGAGGACCCCAAAGACACATTTCTTGGGGTTAAGACGGACATTGTACTGAAGAAGACGAGAAAAGATGATGTTGAGAATGGTCAGATGGTCACGGCAAAATTTGGATTTGCCGAGAAGGTCATCCACATAGTCCTCCATGATTTTGTGGAGGAGATCATGGAAAATGTAGGTCATGGCACGCTGATAAGTGGCGCCTACGTTCTTCAAGCCGAAAGGCATGACTCGATAGCAAAAAGTCCCCCATGGGGTGATAAAAGTAGTCTTGTGCTGATCTTCCGGAGTAATCAGGATTTGATTGTATCCTGAAAACCCGTCCATAAGAGATAGCATCTCATGGCTGGCCGTAAGATCAACGAGCTGGTCAATGTTAGGAAGAGGAAAGTTGTCTTTAGGACAGGCTAGATTAAGGTCATGATAGTCTGTGCAGATCCGAATCCCCCCAGTTGCCTTGGTGACTGGGACGATGTTAGAGACCCACTGTGGATAATCGATGGGATGGATGAAGGAGACAGAAAGGAGACGCTGAAGCTCCTCCTTGACAAGGAGGGCAACGCGAGGATGCATCTTTCGAAGCTTTTGCCTGACAGGCTTAGCCTCTAGTTTGGTGACAATGTTATGGGTAACGATGGTGGGGTCGATGCCAGGCATATCACTGTAAGTCCAGGCAAAGGCCTTGCTATGGTCAGAGAGGAACTGGGTATAGTCAAGCTGCTCCTGAGCGTCTAAAGATTGGCCGATCTTTAAGACATGAGGAACATCAGAAGAAGGAAGGTTGATGTCAATGGTTGATTCATTTAACATAACTTGGGTCTCAGAAGGGAGGGAGCGCTGGATGAAAGAATCATCAGCGCCCATGTAGGAAAGAATGGCGTCATCGTCAACGCAGTGAACAGTGTGAATGGTTGCCGACTCATCCTCGATCATGGTGGGAAGAATGAGAGGGAGAGACTTGGATACCCCATTGAGCTGATAAGTCAAGGGGTCCAGGCAGATGGTGTTTATGGAAAAAAAAAACTAGGAGGAATGGAAACCACTGACTCCATAGGTGAAGGTGGCGAAATAGGCGAGTGTGGAGGAGATTGATCAAGGATTGGTTCAGGATAAAGGTCTACAGGGTCTTGAGTGGGGTCGTGATACCCCAGACCATACCGTTTCTTGGCGTCGTCATCGTTGAGCAGTTGGATAGGCTAATGGGAGCCCTGCTCATAGCGTCCGAAACCAAAACCCTTCCATGCACACCTGTAAAGGTAAGTATGTGCAAAGGTGGGGTTGCCAAGAAATGAAAAATCTGATGTGAAAGGTTGGGGTGAAGAAAGAGGATTATCGTCAGTAGGAGCATGATTAAGCCCTCCATAGATGAGGTTGGTGCGGAGGTGAGGGGGACCATAAGGTATGATCATCCCAATCCAATGGTCGTAGTTGGGGCTGTGATGAAGGCGTCCATACTCTTGCGGAGTTTGGAACATGTCTAAAGCCAGCAAGCGATACTCTCCCAATGAAAGTCTTTGGAAGACGTCTTCCATGGGGTCTGTGGTTGTCGCTTGAAGGGGAGGTGTAAGGGCGACCGCCTGTTGCGAACTGGTTGAAGCTTCCGCAGATGGAGGCAGTGCCGAGGTTGACAGCTTGATAGGAATGAGGACATCGTTTGGACGGTAGGTGGTATTGCATGTTTTGAAAGGCGAAGGGTCAGCGGGAATGGTGTGGACTTGTTCGTCATGCTCAAACTTCACACAACGGTGCAGGGTGGAGGGGACACAGGCCATGGCACGGATCCAAGGTCAGCCCAGCAAGATGTTGTATTGGAACTCTCCTTCGATGATGTAGAAGAGCTCTGGGACTGTGCGTGGACCAACGTGGATATGAAGGATGACTGTGCCAATGGTCGTGGCAGTAGTGTCATTAAAAGAGCGCAAGATCGCGTCAGTTTTGGAGACGCAATTCTTGGGAAGAGCCAACTGATCAAAGGCATGAGTGGAGATGATGTTGATGCTAGCGCCCCCATCGATCATAATGCGTTTAATGCGTGTCCGATCGATGTAGGCAGTGATGAAGAGGGAGGCGTCCTGATCTTCCGTGTTGGATGTAGGAATCTCAGAATCGCTGAATGTTATGGAGGCAACAGGGGCTAAAGAGTGGACAAGGGCAGCAAGTGGCTGAGGATCCTCAGGTTGGACCTCCGCTGCCTGCAGGGCTTGGATGAGGGCTTGACGATGTTGGGGTGAGGTTTGGACGAGATCGTAGAGGGACATCTTCATAGGCGTCTGGTGAAGCTGTTTCAACATGGAGTCATGGATTGGTCCGGAAGAGGAAGAAGAAGAAGAAGAGGGTTGAGGCGCGCCAAGGATAGAAATCTTAGGCTTAGGCGGTTGAGGTGGATTGACAAAAGGGTAGGTCCAAGGAATGGTGGCTTTTTCTTTCGCCTTATCCTTTTGTGACCTAGTGGTGATATGAATGGCATTGATTTCAAAGATGGGAGGTGAAGATGATGAAGGGATTGTAACCGGTTGATGAGATGTGGATGGGTTTGAAGAGGTTGAAGGGTTGTGAGAAGGAGTCGGGGGGTGGTCGAAAGTGTCCTCAAAGAGAAGAGTGTCTTTCTCCAGATAACGGTGAATGACAGCCTTGAGGGCACAGCAAGTCTCGGTGTCATGTCCTGGTGTACGATGATATAAACAAATCTTCATGTCGTTGAACCAGGAAGGTTTAGACCCGAGAGGTTGAAAGGGCTTGATGGGTGGAAGAGTTATGCTAGAAGTTTGCAAAAGTCGTTGCAAGATCAAAGAGTATGAGCCCACTAAAGGGTCCATGCTCATCGATGTATGCGATGTCGGTGACTTTTGCTTGGGCGAAACGGGAGGAGGTTTTCGTACCACCTTCTGGGTTGATGGTGCGATGACAGGCAGAGACGGTACACTCTTCGTGAGAGGTATCGCCCTTTTGGGAGAGGGTAGGCTAGTGGTAGGTAAAGGAAGCAAAGGAGGCAACCGGTTTTGGTTAGAGGTTGAAGCGGGAAGGACTCTGGTTAAGGTTGAAGGATGTGGGCCCAAAATGGAGGGCAATGGTGACGGAAGAGGAGGCGTTCGCCTCTGTGGTTTGGCAGTCTTTTGAGATTTGGGTTGAAGACTACTATTAGTTGAAGTTTGGGTTAAGTCCACCTTCACTTGTGGATGAGTGAGGTTGGAGACGGGGCGAACGCCAAGTGATTTGATAGGTTTAGGCGGAGTAGATGAGGGTTTTGGTTTTGATGAAGTTGATGAAGATGTGGACGGTTTGGAAGTGGAGATCTGATTTTTGTTGATAGTCTTAGGAGGTTCCGCCATGGGAGGATTAGCGGCATGAGATGAGAGAGCCCGGGCTTGTTGAAGAGCTGTGAGACGGTCCCACAATCCCTGATGTTCCACTTTCCTAAAAGGGAGAAGTTCGAGTTTCTCCACTAGTCGGGAAAATGGCTGAGAAGATGCGAGATGAGGTTTAGGCTCTTGAGAAGATGCCAATGGTTGTGGGACTGAAGGTGAGACGGATGTAGTAGTCTCGGGCTCAAAGCATGGTGAAGTTGTGACAGGTTCATGTTTGGTTGGAAACGAAGGAGAGATAGGTTCTTCTCTGGGTGGAGAAGAAACTGGTGAATGAAGCTCCTCAAGCGGGTAAAGGGCAGGGATGATAGTGCCCTCCACTTGTGGCTGAGGAGTAGGAAAGGTTGGATCCTCCATGGGCAGCAGGAAGGAAGATGGTGAAACTGGCGGTGCTGGTAAGGTCGAGGCGTCCTCCAAAATGAGAGAAGTTGAGGGAGAACTAGCCGGAGAAAGAGGTTCATCCATATGTGATGGACTGATGGATGAACTCACCTCTTGGGGTTGGTTAGAAATGAGGGGCGAGACCGTATTGACTGTTCGAATATTATGTTCATGGGTATTGTCAGTCAAGGTCTGGACGTTGTTTTGGGTTGGTGGATGATTAGGGAATGGTTGTTTGAAGATATCGATACCCTGATTAGGAGGGGTGTTAGGATTGTCGAGGATGAGGTCACCCTTTTCCAACATGTCTTGAACTATGTTTTTAAGGGTTTTACAGTTGCCCGTGTCATGACCTTTAACACGGTGGTAGTGGCAGAAGTCATTCTCCCTATACCACGCAGGGATGGCGCGTGAGGGATCAAATTGTGGTGGAGGTCGGATCTGAGGGAGATTGATGGCCCCTTGTTTGACGAGTTTTTCCAGCACAGACGCGTATGATTCTCCAAGTGGAGTAAACTGTCGTTGTATGTATCTCTACTGAAATTGACGAGTGGCGCTCATGGACGTGAATGGTTCAGGTTGATTAGTTGAAGGCGAAGAAGAGGAAGATCTAATAACCACAGCATTTGCTGAAGCTTTAGATTTAGGATTGGACGAGGAGGGCTTAGAAGAAGGGTCATTGGTTTTGGAGTTGGGATTCTTACTCCGCAACTTGACTTTATTCTCCTCAACGGCACGTAACTCAAGTTTACGAGCCATCGTGAAGGCCTCATCAAAAGTGCGGAAGGTTTGAACCCTCAGGGTAGAAGAAATATGTTTAGCACAGGCTTGAGAGAAAAGTTCAATAAGCTCAGGCTGAGGTAAAGAAAATGAAAGTTGATTGATAAGGCTCCTCCACCGAGCGACGAAATCAGCAATAGATTCATCCTCGAACTGGCAAATAGAATAGAGGTCTGTGATAGAGACCTTCTTGGTGATATTGATGGAGAAATGATCGAGGAAGAGCTGGGCCAACTGAGTGAACGTGAGGATGGAATGGCTGGGAAGAGAGCTGTACCAGTCAAGTGCAGCACCCAAGAGAGACATGGGAAATGTGCGTAAGAGCAACGCATCGTCGTGGGCAATAAGGTAATAGGCATGTCTGAATGCTCGTAAATGTTGTTGTGGGTCTTCCTTGCTCTGGAAATGAGAAAACTTAGGAAGTTCCCACTGGTTGGGATATGGTCTGATGGGGACAGAAGGATGGATGGGCTCGTTACAGATTTGTTCATATGAGAGAGTGTTGCGTGAGCCGGTAATGGAGGTCTCTAGGTTGGACATTTTATCCATCAGCATCTTGATAATATCTACTGATGGATTGGTGGGTGGAGCACCTCCTAGATTGTGAGGTGCTTAAAAGAGGCTGGAAGAGATATACGACGTAGTCGGTTGTACCAATAAAGGCGCAACGTACGGATGACTAGTCGTAGGGACGGAAGAAGTGACTAAGGATGATTGGATGGAAGGCATGGCTAAGTTTGATGTTGTCATGGGAGGTTGGTTAGAGGTAACATGGGCTAACGGATGGGTAGCCACCCTAGTGTTGATAGGAGTAAGGGTGGGCGGAATAGAGACGACCAGGTTTTGAAAGGGGGTAGAAAGTGGTTGAGTGGACTGAGATTGATTGGGGGCCGAAACCCCGGTGAGAGTGGGCCCAATGACAGAAGGAGAGGCCACACTTGGATGGTTGGTGAAAGGTTCGTCATTGGTTGAGGCAATAGCCTGGGTGTCTAAGGGTTGGACTACGGACGTTGTTGATACGACCGCAGTTGCGAGGAGAGAAGTCGGCATTCCATAAATTGGATTGCCAAAGGGGTCTCGCGTTTGACTATTCGCGAGATAGTGTTGCAAGGCTTTGGTATTGAGGTCCAAGAATCGTGCGAAGTCTTGGTCCCCTTCTGGAATAATAGGCGTTTGGATCAGAGATGGTCTGGTAGGAGTTCTTTCAGTTTCCGAGTTGAACTCCATTGTAGGGTTGGTTGCAGGCGGGGTAGATGGAAGAGGATGATGCCTCGCGTGATCGACTAGAGCCTTGGCTTGGCTACGAGTCAGAACCATTCAAGGCAAGGGAGAACGTCCTCACAAGCTCAAACAAGCAGATAAGAACCAAAAAGATGAAGACACAAGCAGATCCTAAAACCCTAGAAGTAAATTATTAGGATTATAGTGGCTTATGCCTTAGAATGTGTGTGTAGAGGAAGATTGGCTTTGTGAGTCGGGTCCTAGAAGAAGCAGTCTATAAATGGTTTCGGGTTTTGTTATGGTGCTCAAGAAATCTGTGTTAGCTTTCGTACAGGCCTGGTGCTAAGGAGCAAGCTCCCCTCACTTCACGATTCCAGTGGTTAGCTGGTTTCGCTTAGCCAAAATATACTTCCACTAGAGTTTATCCTCCGCCAGAGAACGGAGTGGGCTTCCCCCTTGGTGATGAAATCCAAGTAGGGTCACCGGGACGGGTAAGGTATCCACTGGGGGATGAAATCCCAGTCGGGCCTTGTCTCAGGTAAGTTTTATGTTTGTTTTGTGCAGGTGGTTTGGTCGTGTAACATCAAGTGATCTAGATTAATTCAATATGCGGTTTAATTACTATGTGTGGTCTAAAAGATGCAGGCAAACAGAGATGAATGCAAAGTGTTTTAATGTCCAAGTCGAAATGTTTGTTTGTATGAAGACGAATGGAGAAAGAGTCATAGAATATGAGTTTTAACTAGTCTAGAAGTGCAAGAAAGAAAGAAGGGTTCGTTTTAGTTCTGCTTATGATGTCGTTTAAGAAGAGACGAAAGGAGGCGAAAAGGAAGAAACCTAATGCAACTAAATTAACGAAAGAAAGAAAGAACCCAAGGAGGACCTAGGGTCCCACCGGGTGTGCCAGAATGTTTCTAATGCAAAATTGCTTTCTACATTCAAAGAAGAAATAAGAAACTAGAAGATGGTCAAGGCTAGA
Organism: Torreya grandis; assembly: GCA_037957365.1. Lineage (NCBI taxonomy): Eukaryota > Viridiplantae > Streptophyta > Pinopsida > Cupressales > Taxaceae > Torreya > Torreya grandis. The sequence continues at coordinate 1,169,299 of JARHVA010002768.1, forward strand.
AGTACCTGATAAAGTCGTGCGCACCGAAATCAGACGTTGAAAGATTCTCCTCTTTTGCTGTGGAGGAATGACACCTGCGAAGAAAAGGCTAAAACACAGAAAAATGTTAGTCAAAGATATGGTGGGCTGTCAGGCGAACGCCCGATCCCGGAAGTACGAAGACTCCCTAGAAGGATATCAACCCACTGATAAAAAAGAGCAGAATATTGGACGAAAGTAGATGATAATGACAAAAATAAATGACAAAAAAATAAAGAGCGTACCTGATATGCAGTACTGTTCTGCACAGTCGCCGACGTCGGTCTCTGTGGTGCCGGCGTCGGTTAGGGAAGGTGCCGACATCGGTTAAGGTGCCGTCGTCGGTCGGGGTAGTGACCGGCGTCGGTAGGGGTAGGTTCTGGGAAAAGGTTCGGGACAGGGTCTTAGAGAGTTGGGACAGGTTCAGGGATGTAAATGAGGGACGCTGGGTCTGAACAGAGTCGGGACAGGGTCTGATAAGGTCAGGGTAGGGTTTTGGATAGAGTCAGGACAGGTTCTGAGAGAGTCTGGGGGGTTTTGGACAGAGTCGGGACAGGGTCTGGGCAAGGTCGGGACGAGGTCTGAACAGAGTCTGGGGGAGTCGAGACAGAGGCAGGGATAACAGAACTGATAAATAATAACTGAGAAAGAAATGAAATAAACAGAATAATACTTACCTGACAGAAAATGCGATGAAAACCATAGTTAGAGTCAGATTGAATGCAGAGAGTGTTGATGTCGTAGTGTTGATGATTGCTCGGGGTTCGTAGGTTGGTGGAGGAATTCGCAGGTTGGTTGCTTAGCGTTTCGAATAGTGTTCGGGATCCGGTCTCGAATGGTTGGCGGAGGTTGATGAAGGCGAGAGACGGTTCCAGAGACGGTTCGTCAATCATTTCAGGAAACCGAATGATAATTGGTAACGGATAACGGCAAGGTGACCGACGTCGGCAGGAATGCCGACGTCGGCCGATAGGTGACTGACGTCGGTGACATCGGTCGGGTAAAGACCGACGTCGGCAGATGTATAATGGGGATAGAGTCTAGTTTTAGCTCTATGCTCATCTTTACATGCTACCAGGGTCAAGGTTGGTGAAACAAGTGATCGACAAGGGTTCAATAGGCGAAGAAGAATAAGACGGGGAATGACCAGGGGAGTCGACACGATTTCGGTGTCTACAGGGTATGGACACCTTAATTCTTGGAAGTGGAGTAGTGTTTGATGGATTAGAGGTAACTAAAGGAATATGTGTATAGTTAGAGGTAGACACTCCTATTTTAGGGGAGTGATTAGTAAGAGGTATAAGGGCAATGATAGTTTGGGTTGGTGGGTTAGTTTTGAGGGAGTTATTGGTTGATAATAATGTTTGGGAAAATATAGGCTAAGTATTTCCCATGGTAGTGGAGGTATTCTCCATGAGATGGATAGGCATACCATAAGGTGGGTCTACAAGTGGGGTCAAAACTAGGATTTTGTAAGATGTGGTTTTTAGGTAGTGTTGTAAGGGTACATGATTTTTTTTAGGAAAGTGGAAAAAATTTCATCTCATAGGACTACTTGAGTAGGACTTCTTAGAGAGTGATGGGAGTCTATGGGTTTGTAAGTGTGTTCCATAGATGAAGAGGTGCAAGTTGGTGATGGTTGATTTGGTGGTGGGTTTTGATCTTCAAGGTTCTTGTGTCATTGGCAAGTGAGAACTATACGAGAAAGTAAGAAAAGGATGATACATTTTCACACCTCAAACAAACAGAAATAAAAAAATATTCAAGGCAAACAATGCATTCACTAAGAGTGTGTTAAATTCTAGGATTCTTTTTTACCTCTCTTCTGGCTTATGCCTTAGAAAACTATGAAGAGGAAATTGGCTTGAATAGGTCCTAAACAAGGTAGTCTATGTTTGGTTCTAGTTTTATGTTTAAGTAATAAAAAAGAAGTTTGTATTGGATCAAGTACATGGCTTGGTGCTTGGGGATTGCTCCCCTAACTTCAAAATCTGATAATCAGTGTGAGTGCTTAGCCAATATATATTTATTACTAGATTTTATATTCAACCATAAAACTAAATTGGTTATCCCCTTGATGAATAAATCCAAGTACAACAATTGAGAAAGGGTAAGGTGATCTGCTAGATGATGAAATACTATTCGAGCCTTATCTCAAGTGAGTTTTATGTTTTATTTTTTGTGCAAGGATTTTGGTTGTGTAAATTTTTTGAACTATGGTTAATTTTCTTTGGTTTAATTAATCTAAGTGAATTAGAAACAAGTAATCAAACAATGGATGCAAGGTTTATTTTAAACCAAAAATGAAATTTTAAATTTATTTAAATGCATACAAAATCTATAAATGAAATCTAAATGCAAGATGAATATGAAAGTCCTAATCCTAGGATGATTGATATTTTTATTTCTTTTAAAAATGTGAGGAAAATAAACTTTAACTTTTATAAAATAAAAATACAACTCAAACTTATGTTTTTTGTTTTTTATTTAGAAAGAAGAAAAGCTTAATTTTCCTAGAATGCAACTAAAATAATTTCACTAATACAATTCTAAATTTCCTAAAACATATATGAACCCAATAAAACTCAAGGGTCCCATCGGGCATGCCAAAATGTTTCTATCTAATTTTTGCTTTTTCCTAAGTGTGAAAAGAAGAAACTAATAGAGAAGGGTGTGTAGAAAAATACCTATTGAATGCACGTGTGTTGAATCCAAACTTTTTGAGAACTCCTCTTTGGCTAGGGAAGAATAACCTAAAATTATAAGTCACTACCAAAAAACTTATTGGCTAGATAAGTAGTTAGATGGATTGCCTAGCATGAGTTAGATCCTAGAAGCAAAAGCTTTCTAGGGGGCTGTCAATCCACCTTACTTAAACACTTAAGTTGGTAAATGAAAATGGAAATATTTGAATAAAATTACATAAAAATTAAACTAAGAACAATAAATAATAGAAAATTAATTAAGAAAACCAAATTCTTTTCTTAAATGGCTAAAATAAAGCAACTAGTTTAAATAATGCTAATGCTGAAAATTGGTTAAAACAAAGTTATGGTTTTTGGTTTAGATTGATTTGATAAACGTCAAAATAAATATTTGGTCAGGGTTGGGTTTTGGAAAATTTTGGGATGGTTAAGGGAAATATGTTCAATAAAAAAAGAGGGATAAATGGTCAAAAATAGGGCCAAGAAGGCAAAGTGGAAAATGGTCAAAATGAGGTCAATAAGGCAAGGGGGTAAAGGGTGATCAAGAGGGAAAAGAGATATGGGCAAGAGGATAAAATTAAAACAGGATAAGGAAGGAAGAGAGTGAAATAATAAGGCCAAAGGGAAAGGTATAAATAAATTAAGTTAGCTAAACAACAAGATTACCTCAATGCTTGAAGATGTTTATTGATGAAGATTAGTTTGTTGAAGATCCTTGATGATTTCAGTAGAGTTTCATTACTTCATGATGTTTTCCTCCAAGATGTGGATGACTTAAAAAATTATAACCTCCTTCAAAAAACTATAATAAGATGTTAATAAAAAAAGACTAACTTCTAACTTAAATTTGGATGGAAGGGGGGTATTTATAGCATTTGTTGTGAAGAATCATGCCAAAAGAGGAATAGAAGTATAGAGCCATTTATCATGTGGTGCATTAATGATTAAAAGATGAGTTTGGTGGGGATTTCCATATGGGTTGGTGAATCTCCCACCTTGCACATGAGTCTAATTTTAAATGGGAATCATGTACATGTGCTTGGATGAGGCTTAAAGGCTTTTCACCACCCTTTTTTGTCTTCATCCAAGCACTTAAAGAGGTGTCACACCAAATTTGGTGAAATTTTACATGTGATGCATGAATATTCAAAGATAAAGTTTTTGGGGATTCCCATTTGGGTTGGTGAGTCTCTCATTTAGGTTAAAAAGTCAAAAATAGATGCCCTTTGTCTTTCCCAAAGCACTAAAAGAGGTAGGTATCTCATTTTGAAGACTAATTTCATGTGTGAAGACAAAATAAATGTTTAATGATGTCCCCTTAAGGGGAAATTATCCATATTTAAAGGGGGGAGCCTTGTGATGCTTAAATGAGGTCATTAAGTACCTTAGGAAAGGGTTTTAGATGGGGTATGATGTTTGACATCAAGCCACCTCACCTCTAAGCCATGCCACTTACCATATCACCTTCCATGTCACTTTCCATGTCATATGCCATGTCATCATGAGTAGTGATAGTGAGTCCCATAGTGAATAGTGATAGTGAATAGTACTTTAGAATAGTAATTTCAAATAGTGATTTTGAATAATATTATGTGACTAGGAGAATAGCAATTGAGTTGGGTTAAGAGGGTTTTGTTAAGAGTTAAACATGTTTATGGGGTTTTTAGGGGGTCCAAAGGCATTTAGTCATCAAAAACTACAAGTGTGTAGTTTTCTGGTGTCTACAATGGGCACTACTTATTTATGTTGACTATTTAGAGGGGTCTAAAAAATAAGTTTTCTAAGATAAGAGGGTGTTTGTATCCATTTGAAACCTAATGTGACTCTCTCTCTCATTCTCACCCATATACTTAAGATATCCAAATTTTATGCCCAAGGGTGGCCCATACATAGTAATCTTGAAGGTTCTTACTCAATAGGCCCTAATTGGTTTCCTGTAGGTGACTATTTATTTCCTTAGCAGGGTGTATGGCCACATAGGACTATCCTTATCTGGCCTTATGGTTATTTATAGTCCCAATGGGTAGTTAGGCTTGTTTCATATGGCTTAGTCTTGGAAAAAGTGGTAGATGGCTTGATGGGGATGATAGTGGAGGAATATGGGATTTAAACATGGATTGTAGGGGTTAAACTACATTGAAATGGTAATTGAAGAGTCATGAAATGGTATGGGTTCTCTCATGCTTTGAAATGAAGTATAGGGACCTACCTAAGATATCCAATAAGGCCTTAGTTACCCTAATATGTATATCTATCAAAACGTAACACTTTGGAGGTAGGAAAAATACATACATAGTCAGAAAGTGAAACTTATGACTCTCTGAAGAACCTTAATATTGGCTAAGAAACCTTAACTTCTGCTAAAGTGATTGTGGAAATATTTGGAGGCAAGAAGGTGGTTTCAAGTCCTATGGGGATATCATGGAAGTTAATAACTTGCATATAGGGATATAATGGTGACTTATCATGATTTCAACACTCTATTTCATGTTCCTTACTATGTTTGAAAGTTTTAAGGGCACCATTAAGAAACACACATGCCTTCCATAGTGAACCCAGATGTGTATATGCCCCTTCCTTTAAATACACCTTGAGAGGATAAGAGACTAATGTCAACAAAAAATTAGATCAAAGAGACATAAGCAAGTTTGGAACAACTTATTAGTCCTTCAATATTGTTAACCTTCAAGTGGGAGCACCCAACACTCCACTTTACCCTCCAACTCTACTTGTAGACTATAGACCATTATAGTTTAGGTGTTTCTCAATTATATAAGCTCACACTTATGGGACAAACACTAAATAAGTCATGATATGTTTCTCCAAGACCTTAGGAGTTAGGAATAACTATTGGTCTATCCAAACAAACTAAAAATCCATCAAAATTATTCTACTCTTTTTTCCTTATACAGATGTGAATGATGACCAAGATCCTTAAGTTCTTAATTCATGTCAATAGAGATCAAGCAACCAATCCTAAAAATAATGCACACTGATGAAAGGTAACAAAGTCTACTTTCTCTAGCCAATAGCTTGGGTCTTCATTCTCTCTCCTCTATATGGTCTAAGCAAAAACTTGAATTCCTCTCCAAGCCTAACAATAAGCTTGATGAGAAGTTGGATCATTTTTTAGATCCTAAAGCACTAAAACACTCTAGTTTCTTCCACACATGCCATTATTGACTTCCCCTTGTAGATCCCTAACACAACTTGAGTTAGTCTATACTATATGGATCTATACCATTAAGAAAACCTCTAAAACTTATAACTTCCTTTTATTTTCTCATTTTTCAGACAAAAATCCACTATTATTAGGTAGGATGGAGGTAAATTAGGATTTAAGTGATGTATTAAATTCTATGGTATAAATTAGGGAAGATAAAAAGACATAATTTGGCATGTTTGGGGCCCATTAGAGGTAATTAAGCATTGACATTTATGGGTATGGGATTCAATAGTGAATGAAATGCCCTATTTATGGCCTAATGAAGTCCATAAAATCTTTTGAAGGCATGAATGGTGGTTTAATGGCCAATTAGGGTCAAATAAGGTCTAATTATCATCAAAATTCTTGCATTTAGGACACACATATGACCTTAAGAAGACATAAAAATATATATAACATACCAAAACATATGAAGAGACTTTTTGGACCTATTATAGACTTCAATTAGGCCCTAATATACTCTCATGATGTTTTCAAAAAATTGAAAAAGAACATACCTTATATGATTGAGTAAATAAGAGGTGTTCATGATATTTTACTAGTTGCCCTTTAAAATCACCTCCACCATGGAAATTTTGAATGTTAAAGCTTCATCAAAAATGACCAAGGACATTTAAACATACTCAAACATTATAAAAAAACATAACTCAAGTTGAAACATGGGGTGAGGGGAATCATCAATCATCTTATATCATGAAAATATAGTGAGCATATTTGAACAACCCTATTTCACAAAGATGTATGATAGCCATGAGAATCAGTGGTGGATTAGGGTTCTAAAACTTTAGGTTGACCCCTTTCTAGATATGATATTAGAAAGTGGTCAATATTCACTACATCATCATCAGACCTATAATTTCAAGAATATTGCATTGTATAATAATTTGGTGTATATAAACACTAGTTGGATTTAGATGAAACCATTTATAATATTATGGGTTCTCTATCACCTTCACTCTAGTGTGCTCAGATCTAGATCATGGGATATCACTCCTTATAAAATATAAAAACCCTATTTCTTCATATTCATAGTGGCTATAAGAAAAATGGGTTAGTGGGTACATGGTGTTGAAATATCCTAAAGACCCATCTATTAATGAGTGCTACCTACATAGATAATACTTTGACGAGGGCCTCAGACTTATGTATTTATCCCATATATGTTGGATTATGTGTTTATAAGGATGAAATGTGTAATAATTAAGTGCATAGAATAAACTAACTTATAACTTGGAAAATGTAGCTCATGGGATGCTCCTTCATTAATTCAAACATGTATATGTGATGCACTATGACTCATATGGAAAAAGGGGGAAATAGGGAAGCTTTACTCACTTTAGTGATTTATTTAACGCCTTCTATAAATTTTATTATGAGAGGTAATATGTTGTTAGGTGAAGAATAAATGAGTATTGACCTTGTGTGTGTGTGTGTGTGTGTGTGTGTGTGTGTGTGTGTGTGTGTGTGTGTGTGTGTGTGTGTGTGTGTGTGTGTGTCCCTCTAGAGAATATATTTCATAAAATCACTTAGTATGACCATAGAAATATGTTTAATTTTTAAATAATATGACTTTAGAGTAATAGACACTTGTGTCGGGATGGGACACTAACATTGACATAAGTATCTAACTGGGATGTAAGTTTCTATAAAGATAAAAATAAGCATAGGTTAAGAACTTTTAGAGACATAAGATAATTAGGTTTGTATCATTTTTGTTATGATAGAGGCTTGAGTTATTATAATAAAATTGGTTAGACTAAGAGATAAATAACATGCATAAAAAGATAGTGTATGTGAGCCTTTCAGTAATGGGAAGGTCTAGAAGTTGAAGGTATATCCATGATATGTATTTTACAAGTGTATAAGACCAATGTGATGGATAATTAATAAATATTATGTATAATTGGCATGACATAAAATATGGTGGGTCATGTTTGGAAACCAATATATATTATAAATTTAATGCATCCCAACATCACATATTTGGGTATAGATGTTTTAGTTAAATGATAAATATCATACCTAAATTTCCTAAGCAATGGAAGGTTGAACATTAGATTGATATTTATTTTCTATGACAATCCCTTATATTTTTTCTGCTTTCATGTGAACCCCAATTACCAAAGGTTCCATAGGGGAAAGATAAATATCATAAATATCATTGGGAATTATGATTAAATCATTGTTTAGATTAGGTGATTATTTATTAGGAGGTGAAAAATCACATGTCATTAGTTTCTCAACACTAGAAGGTTTTCTTATGTTGGGTGGTTTTGAAATAGTAATATTCAACTAAATAACAACTTTCTTAATAACATTTTGATTTTTTTTTTTAAAGCATAACACCTATCCATTTAATTACCATGTATTTGATAATAATTGAAATAAAATTTATTATTTAAAGTAAATGTTGCATGAATTAATTCAGTATGTTTAACATAAGGTAAAGTAATCATGTTATTAGCTAATATTATCAATATTTCTTTTCAAATTTTAAAGTGGTGGGAATTGTTGTGATTTTTTGAGAGGTGTAGGACTTGTTATACTTGTGTGACAATTTTTATAAACAATGGTGGTTTTTTATTATTATTAGGCACATGTATTTTATTTGTATAAGTATAAATAGGAGTATGAATTTCATAATCAATAATATGTGATTGTACAAGTTCACTCTATAAGTGTATGGCCTCAAAGCAAAGGTGATTAAAATATGTGTAAGCATGAAATTACAATATTTAAATAAAGTTTTTAAATAAAATATACAAAAGGTATTATTTATAAAAATATTTTTCTTGATAAACTAAGAAATACATACCACCCTTTAATCAAATAATATCATCACACATAGGTTTAGTATATAAAGATGTAATTTTATGAAATGTTCCATGTGGTCCTCTATTGGTGATAAATTATAACAAGAAAGCAAAAGCCAATTTAATAAAGGAATACAAAGAACCACTAGGGAGCTTAATAAACCAATATAAATCATGGCCCTTTAAAATTTTAGGATTTTTTAAGGAAATATTCTATCATAAGTATGATATTTATCAAGAGAAAAATAAAATTACTTGAGATATATATGAGTATATCTAACCCCGTCAAATAATGAAAAGTTAAGCATACTAAAATCATGAGAGAGAGGAGCATAAAAAATATCACACTTTATAGGTTGGAAATACATAACATTTGAATCATCCATAAAGGTATAGGTAATATAATCATGATATTTTTATTTCACCTATTATGTAAATCATATTTATAAGCTCATGAGTAGGCATAATATAATTATGAAGGGTTTCATTCAAGGGTTGAATATTATAATTTGTTATAAGCATATGATCCCTAAGAGGACTAGATATGGAAGGGGAAGTAAATAAATGCTCAAAAATACTATTTGAAGAGGTCACATAAGTACAAAGAATAAAAACATCCTTATTTTCATTAGAATAATCTATACTAGCTAGTTTATTAACTATTTTCATAATTTTAGGAACAAAATAATGATTTGATTTAAGATGTTTTTTAATAGTTTGACTAATGCCATTATTAATCTCATTTATATATGTAAAAATTTATTTCAAATAATTCAAATGATGAATATTTTTTTCCAAAAATATGTATCATTTACAATATAAACATCTATATTTAAAATATAAGCCATTTTGTAAAAGTAAAAAATCTGAGAAAATAAGAATGAACCATATGGAGGAAATACATAATGAAATATCTAAAAATTAGAGCTAAAATAAAGTAAAATAACTAAACCCTAGAGTTAAGGAAGATAATAAATCTTGGGTTGTATGATTAGCATATATGCATGTCAGGATAAAAATAGAAATCATTTATCTTTTTATAGACTAGGATACAAATAAAGGTCACAAAAATAGACCCTATGAATAATTAGATGGTACAATGATGGTGCTTAGGTGGCCATAGATATATTTAAGTTAAGTACACACTTTAGATATGTTGAGCCCCTTGTTTTTGTATGTAAGGATTCATTCCATCATGATAGACACATGGGCATGAGGCATCATTTTTGGTGATGATGACATTTTGTCATCTTGGCACCAACTAGAGGAATCTACACACACCTTATGCCAACTGGCAGACAACTAACCAGTTCCAAGATTTTTTTGGAATCTTCCAATTTTGGTGATATGTGGTGACTAAAATTTGAAGGGTGAAAGGTGATGGAGCTAATGGGAATACTTACAAAGGCTCTATCTTGGCACCCAGTGTGTGCACTCCACCCTAGTAGAGATGTTCTTGAAAAGATATAAAAGGAGCTTGAACCAAGTGATCCAAGAGGTGAACTTAGTATATCTAATCTATGGATAATAGGTTATGTAGACACTATAATGGTTTTCATTAGATCCAAAAGTAGCATGGATATCATTAAGGCTCCAATTGTAGTGCCCAATCTTGCCTATGAGACTCTAGGCCATTAATTAGCTTGAACAAAGCATTTACTCTATTTTAAATATTATGAACTCTATATACTCTGCTAACTTTTATTAATGACAATGGTTGTTATTATAAATGGTACTCTATTTGATTTATGCATCATTCAAATTGATAGTGAATAGTAAAAGGGTTATAGTGTTGTAATTTCAATATAGTTATGTTAAGAAGGTTTTTAATGAGCTTCTAGGTTATGAAAATAATGGAATCCTTATAATTAATGATTATTTTAACCATATCTTATGTAATAATGATTAAGTATATATATCCTACACCAAGTGCTCCAACTTGTGCTAAAAGCATGAGCTTAACATGATCATTTTTTAGAAAAAGTAGCCTTGTGACCCTGAAAGTGTTGATATGATGTTGGAATTATCTTGACAAAGGATTGAAGCTATATACCACTAATCATATTCCTTAAAAGGTTTAAACCAATGGATGTACTTGAAACCTTATTGGAGTTAACTAGGTCCTAAAATTGAATACTTGTGCCATGACACAACTAGCCCAATGTGGACCCCAATTATTTCTCTATTGAACTTCAAGTGAGCACATAAGGCTTTTGCCTTATGTGAATTGATGCCAATATAACTGAGTGTAAAATTTTAAGTTCAAAAATACAATCCCATGTTTGTGCCTAAGTGTAATGAGTCTAAAACTAAATGAGACACCTTGTGCACTTAACTCTTTTACAGCAATATCTAGGGTATAGGGTTCCAAAGTCAATAGCTAATATATGGGGTATGACTCTAACTACATCTCAAGTTAAATCAAAGATATAGCAATAGTAACAAAATAGGTGTATCAATGATATAATAAGGATACTAATTTAAAGGAATTGATGAATAAGGTAAAACTAGATATAAGATAGTTATAACACACTAAACTAATAATAAAGTAAATTTTTAAATGGTCAACTAATAGGCATTCTATGCAACTTAATGTGATAATATAATACCTAAGAAACCCTATAGGTATACCAACTTATTTGGTATAACAATGATCATAAACAAGGACATAGAAACATGCATATTCTATAACAATAAGTAAATTAAATATATATAATAAGTAAATAAATTAGATATAATAAGTATAAATTAACTTTGGGGTGACTCGTTGATCCATCAATAACCCTACAATAGATGTTTCAAGATGAAGACCTCAAATGGAAAGAAGAATATATAGATATACTTAGTTATGGAATCCATAGACTAAGACACCTCCTTAGCATGACTCATCATATTGAGCTTCAAATAAACTTAAGCAATAATAGACCTACAAGAATAATAATCTAATACTCTAAATACTTCTTTTATTACATAAGAGAATAAATTGGAGCACAAGAATAGTAGATGAGCATTGTGATATGTTTAGATTGATAATATGATCCCTAATACACAAATCAAATGTATAAATAACCTAAAACTCTAAGATGATAGTATCATCTAGGCTGATAAGATTGGAAAGGATGTTTAATAACACATAACTATATCAACTATGATGACACAATTAAACTAAGTTCAAGATTCAAAATTATACTGATCAGGCCAATATAATATAAGGAAAGATAGGCACGAAATAGAGTATATCAGCTTAGATGATATAGTAGGAATATAAAGTGGATAAAAAATTAAATGAAAAGTAGATGAAGACAAAAATAGACTCAAGGAGGATATAATAATATTAATGATGTTATGAAACATAATTATACAAACATCTCTCACAAAGTACCATGAGCCAATCCCACCCCATTTTTCAGTGTGCTCCTTAGGATATGTACTAAGGGAGATTGATGCACTAATAAGACACCAAAATATAAATTATTTGTAAATTAATAAAATTTAAAAATATTATGTGTATACATAAACCCCAAACTAAGACTATCACATGTCACAATAGTGTAACATAAGATGTGCTTTGGGAAAGATAATGGCAACATAAAATATCATACATGGAAATGATGAAAGAATTAAAATTAAGATGAAAGTAAATAAAAATATATAAATACCTATATTAATTTACACTTATGACTAAATATATGATGCTACATGTGTTTTAGTTGATAGAGCGTGCCAATCTAAAATCTAGATAAGTAGACCTAAAAGATAAGAGGAAAATCCAAAATTATATAACAATTATCTATTAGGACTGAAATTTCTTAATTTTTCATGATCCTATGGATTATATCTATTTATCAGAGGAAAATACATAATCTAAGATATGATAAAATATGAAATATTGATGACAAAAATAAAAAATATATAGAAATTTTCAAATTTGGTGACTAGAATGTGATGATGTATGTTTCATTGTTTCTAGCAAATGTGAAAATATATATGGTAAAAAATAACATAAAAGAATTGTAACAAAATGAGATATTATGTAAGTAGATATAAAAATTTACAACCAAAATATGTGTAGGAAAATGAATGTAAAATGTACCAAATATAAGGAAGACAAAACCTACTAAACAATTATGGGAGAGAGGAGCATGGGGAGGAATTTTGAAATTGGCCATGGGTGAGAAAGTCTACATGGTGAGGAAGGAGATGAATATGAACCAAATATATATTATAATGGCTACTATTGGGTTTATATATCTTATAAAATCATGGGAAGGTATTGTTTGTATCTAAATGAAACTTTCTCTGTTGTTGGGCATCTTAAAATCCATGTTTGGTAGGGTGTTTTAGTTCCCTGCCTACCCTAAATTAGTTTTGAGGGAATTAATTTTGTAATGGGATCCTCTATAAATTAGCCCTATATAATATCCCTTTAGCCTCCTTCTTAGTCTATTCAATATTGAGTGCCCATGCTTAGATTTTAAATGTGTAGAGGAGAACCCATTTACTAATTTTTGGTTGATTTTTCTTCTCGGAGGCAGGCCCTTCTTGAACAACTATTGGTTTGTTTAGTTCGAAGTTTATTTTTGGAAGATCTCAATTCATTGTGATGGGAAATAATTCCACATAATTTATTCAACCTTGTTGTCTTCTTTCTCAGCTATCTTTTTTCTATGTGTTCCTTGGGTAATCTTTAGATCTTTTAGCTTTGAGGTCTTTGTGGTTAGATCTAATTTTGTGAGGTTTGTGAGCCTCTTATTTCCTTTAGTTTAGAAGTTCCACTTTTTCACTCCCCATGTTGATATTATGAGTGTAAAATATCTACTTTCCCTTTTGGTTACCCCTCCTACACCTCATACTCAATATTGGGGTGATATGTGCTTTTATTTGGGAAGTTATTCTCCTAATAGCTATCTTAGTTTATGCTTAGGGACCAACTTCATTGGAATTTCCAAGAGTGGCCATTATTTTTCTTTTTTTTATTTGAATTTAAGTTAGACAGGCCTATAAGAAGTGTAATAAGGTTTTATGATGGTTTTGGTGATCATCTTTGGTGGACTAATCTCTCTTACCTTGTTCAAGTGGATAGGAAAGAAGTTTATTGCTCCAAATTCCACCCATACTTTTAGAGGGAAGGGTTCCTTTTGAATTTGGATCTATGCTATTTTTATCCATCCTTTAGGGGTGAGGTATTTTTTAGGTAATTTTTAATAAGGGTTTAGAGTCTCTTTTGGATTCAAGTTTAAAGTTTTTAAAGTGTAATCCTCAAAAGGAGACCTCATTACAAGGTAGTTTCTTAAGGAATTCATCAAAGTGAATTTCCATTGGGTAGAATTTGGAGGTAGAGAGGTATACCATATTTAGGGGAATAAAATTTTATTATCATGTTTGAATTTTTCATGGATTCCCTCTTGAATCCTTCACAAGACTGTATTGTGTATTCTTCAGGGGATCCTTATTTAGTTGGATTCATGGATTCCCTATGGAATCCCTATCTAGACTAATTTTTAGATTCCTTTAAGAATCCCATTCTATATTGAATCATGTATTCTCAAGGGGATCTATCTTTAGTTGGCTCCATGGATTACCTGCCAATTACATCTCTAGGTTGCTTCATGGATTCCCTATAAAATCCTTCTTAAAATCACTACTTTTATGGATGTTTTCGATTACTTTAGTTTTTGTTTGGAAGGAAGTATCTATTTAATAGTCATACAAGTTTTTTATCTTGAAGACTCAGACCTACCCCTATATCTAGGCTAGTTCCTAATCTAGCTATAATCAATTATGGAGATCTGGGTGTCCTTTATTATCCCAGGTTGTCTCCCACACTAGTCTTAAAGTGGTATTCAGTTTGGGGTCCTTCCACAATGCCTATTAGATCCTTATTTTTTTTTGGTTGTAGTTTTTATTTCTTGGATTGTTTATCCTTTATTGCTACATTTTGTTTACTAGGAGGGAGACCTAGACCTCCTTTTATGTTCGAGACTAGACTCCTTGCTAGTCAAATGTGGTTTTATCTTAATTTAAATACAAACATATGATATGTTAAATACAAAAATATCAGTAAGATGAAAATATTATGGACAAACATATGATATGTAAAACATTGTACTAAAAACTATTATAAATCACATCAAAATTTATGATAAAATAAAACATAAGATGTGAAAAATAACAATGAAAAATGATATCTAATATATGAAAATGTGAAATATAATCAAACAAGGATATGAAATAATTTTAAGATCATCTAATTTAAGAATATTGAAAACTTAAATAAAATAAAAAGGTGGAAAAAGGAATGTAATAACATTTAATGTTAATCAAGTGAAAAATACAATCAAACAAGGATGGACAATAAAATAAAGAAAATATCTAATGAGATAAAAATGAAATCAATACTTGTTCAATAGTAAAATGTAAGAAATAAAAATCATATATACATATAGTTATGATGATGGAGATGGTGTAGAAAATAAAAGTGTGATGAGAGTTAATGTAGAAGGCTTGGTTATATTCCTTAAGGTTTTACAATGAAATTCACAAACTAAAAAGATAAGAGGTGTTATGAAATGGAATGATAAGAGTCAAATATGAAGAAACAAGATAAAAAATTTAATGTAAATAAGAGGTACAAGAAAAACTAAAATAAATATCTATCAAGGAGATATTTGGGGAGATAAGATGGTGATGGTGATGTTGAAATACATCATGAAAATAAGACACTCTAATAAAGTAGGAAAGGCTAAGAGATATCAACATCAAGGACCTAGAGAACCCCACCTATAAATTTTAAGATTGAGATAATAAGTAAAATATAAAAATCATTCCATCAATTATAAATACATGAAACGTAAAAATAATCCTACCTTGCCACAATGTTTTCTTTGCTCCTCATAACCCATTACAGAGCCATTGGTCTACTTTGAATATTGGGTATTGTTGAGGTCAACATACCCTTAATTTTTTTTAAATTAAGGCCCTTGAGATACTTTTAACCCTAAACATTGAAAACTCGATGTGATTAGGTTGTTGTTAGAATTTAAAGAACATCCACTTTGATAATTTTGGCTTACTGGTTGATGGTTTTGCTTTGGGCTTGCCTAATGTTGCTAATAATTGTTCTTCATATCTTAAAGATACAAGCTCTTGGAGATATTTATAATGGATCATGCTTATAATTTATATATTAACTCTATTCAGTCTTCATTTTTTGAAAGCTCTCCTTTATAAAACCCTAGATCAAGCCCTTGGTTCAAATTTACATTTGGTAGGAGTAAATTGGTGGGATCATTTCCAATTATTTTGGACTTAAGTTTAATTTTCATGTTACAACTTAGTTATATTTATTAACATAACCAAACCTTAACCTTAAAGTCCTACTTGGTCCCTTTTATTTCCCCCTTTATTTCCTATATTTCTAACCAAGTCTAATGTTATTGTTGGCAGGGTCACTTTTAATTTTTTTTAGCATTATCACTTTGTTACCTATTTAGCTTAAATCCCTGACACTAAGGCCCCATTCATGTTTATCAAGATTAATGAGACCTTAATCTTAATGTTTTATCCTAAGTCCTTATGACCTTGAGCCTTAACTTAAATACATCACTTCTTTACAGATCTAATAGACCACACTTCATCGAGAGGGGATAATTAGATGGAGCAAGGAAAACCCAATGAACATGAGCATTTGATCCTTTGAACTAATCATGTGTGGGCATCCAAATCATGATCAATATCTCTCACATTATAGTGATTGAAGATCAGATGGAGTAAACACAACATTAAAAAGTCAAAAGGCCCAAGAATCCCCACAAAGCCACCACGTGGTGCTCCTACAATCATTAGGAACAAATAAACTAATGGCATGCACTCACTCAAATCTTGATCAGATGGCTCTTGCTTCATCATGGATCTTTATCTAATGGAGTCAATTGAATATGAGATCCATGGAATACAAGAAATTGATGAAACTAAAATTGATGATCACATGACCATCATTTGACGTTTGTAAGGCCATCATTGACATACTTTCAACCATTAACTTTAATCCCTCCAAACTTAAATAAATTCACAAGATTAAATTTGACATTCTCACAAACATCATTTGACATCCACAAGGCCATCATTGACATCCATGAGGCCATAAAATTCAATCTCTTCAAACATTTTGCCTAGATAATGGGGCATGTTTTATATCATTCAATAGGTCATTTGATATTATACTTTAAAATTTAACATAAAATACTTGAACTTGAGTCTATGGAATGTTCATTAATAAGGAATAGACTTAGATAAAAGCATTTTAACCACATACTTTGTTATAGTCATGCACTGATTAAAGTCATTGCATCTTGTAAGATCAATGACTCACACTTTATTGGGCTCAGATGATCCAACAACATGAAATCATCAATGACTATTCAATAGTTATACAAAATCCCATGGGCTTGACACATGGAAAATGCACGTTCAATATATGATTGTAGGATATGGAGCTTAGAAGGCCCATGAAGGTGAAAAGTGGCACAACTAAGAGGCTTGATACAAAGATGGCAATAACAGGTAAGGTCTCAAATTGAAATCAATGGCCCACATTGATCTTTGTATCTTGATCGAATGGCATGAAGTAAAAGGGTAAATTTTAAATAAAATAGCTAGTGCTTTAAAGGCATTTGTGCAAAATTCCATGAAAATTGATAGATAGACACCAAATAAGCACTATATAAGCATAAATTGATGAAAATAAAGATCTTGTGTGCTTTAAGATTCACTATTAAAAGATAGAAATGTATCCAAATATCTTTGCATACATTGAATTATTGCCTTGTGCTTGAAGGAGAAAAGTTCTAGGGCCCTAGATGAAATTATTATGTTACATTTTCAACATGTTTTGGTGATTGAGGTGAATAATCTCTAGATGATTCAAATGAAATACATGTGTTATATAAGAGGACTCCTAAGACTTTATCCCATGAAAATGTTGAGGTCAAATTCTTCAAATTTATAAGGAAATGACTTGTTCATTTCCTTTAATAAATAATGAGTGCATTTTCAGAGATTGGAAAGATCTTACACCCTTCCCTATATCAACAAGGATGGTGAAAAGGTAAAATTTAGCTAAGAGTCTAATATAGAATCTAAGTTGGACACATGGTGGGTCCTTGGGGTTTTATAAGATCTGGGCCCTTTTTGAAGATTGCCTCACTTTATTTTTGGTGGGTAAGGTGAAAATGGTCTCCAAGGCCCAAATGCCTAGAGTTGTAAATTAAAGTAATGACACATGATGTTATTGGGTCTCATGGGTAGCTTGGAATATATTTTACTTCTATACCAAAGGAAATAACAAGTGAATAAGTGTAATGTCCTTGAAGGTTTGGAAAGCACTAGAATGTAAAGTTTGCTTGATGAATCTTTCTTTGGCATGTTTGATGCATTAAAAAAAATGAATATGAGGTAGAGTACATTGGTAAAATATAACATAGTGACTAAATGCAAAACCTTATAGGATATAATAACAAGGTTAATCAACACTCAGATTGAAAGGTAAATTCATATGCTCAAAACAATTAGTTTGGGACATCTGATTGCAATACTTAGAATAGTTGTTGAAAGGATCTAGAGTTTAAGTACATGGTCATAAAAACTAAAGAGACTCATGAAAGATGATGAGGAAAATTAGAAGGCTATGAACATAATTCAAGAGTAATAAGTAAGGTCCCTAGGCACAGGGCCCACTTACCAGTTAGTTAATATTCCACTTTTTGTGAAGCATTGTAACATTCTAGAAATAGAATATTATTTTAAGCGCATGCTAGATTATTAGCATATTTGTCTCTAGGTTAGTTTAATTTATAAATGCAAGTGTATTCTAGAACCTTGTAGAAAAAGGATATTTGACCTTACTTCTTATACATTTGTATCTTGTGACTAACTGGTATACTACATTTTTCTCCTATAAAAGGTAGTAATGTCATTTTGTAAAGAGAGAATTTTGAGCAAAACTTGTATACTTTGAGAATTTAATATAATCAAGGAATTCTGAAAATATTTTCTAAGTTTGTTTTTGTCAAATTTTACATGGATTTTCTCTCAAGTTCTAGTCTCACATCTTAAATTTCAATCATTTCTATGAATTTTGAGTTGCATCTTTGATTACAGGGTTGTTAATTTATGCTTATTCTAGATTAGTTAAATGATCTTGAATTTTATTCATTTTATTTACTCTACATTTGAATGTGCCAATGTTATTTGAATTTGGTAGCAACTCTTTAAAGTAAATTCAGTTCTTACTTACACTTCTTTATATCATCCTTGGAGGTTTTCTTGGTGTGTAGTGAGGCCTAAACTTATGCTATTTTGCACTATATACTAGTTAAATACATACTTAGTTGTAATTGAACCTTTGTCATAATGTTTGAGGCTAATATCAATAATCACTTATTCTCTTTCTACCTTACCCTTCTCTTTTGCTTCTTTTTAAATAGATCACTTTAGTTTAGATTTCATTGTAAATTTCCATTTAGATTAGTCTATAGTTTAAGCTTTGATCATAATTCACTAGTATTAGCATAAATACTTACACTTTAAAAATATTTGGTCCATGGTGGCTCCCTATCATCAATTAATATAAATTTTTTGGTATAGTTAAACATTACTCTACTGCTATTTCACCATAGGTAATGTAAGTTGCCAAAACTTGCTACTCATGCTTTGAATTCCTAGAATTCTAAAATGAGAAGTGTTATTTGAACACTAAAGACACATTTTGTACACTTAGATGTATCAACAAGTCCCTACTAGTACTAGAAGGAGGGATTCTTTGTGAATCTATTGAATCTTTGTTAATCTTAGTGTGTTGATCTAAGATTGGTGTTACATTTACACTTTTACATTATTATTTGCCTATAAGTGTAAATATCATTAATTTTTGTGGTCCTTGACATATATTTGTGATTTTTATAGATAAAGATCATATTTCTTTGAAGTTTGATGCTTAATTTTGGTAAATATGGCTTAATATTTGAGAATCTATGGTAGTTAAGGTTAGAATAACTTATTTTGATCAAAGATTGGTATATTTTTCATAGATTTGGGTTTATTTGATCTTGAATTATAAACATAGACCATATTACATAATTATACATATCTTTGAGCTATCTTAGTCAAAGGTTGACATCCTTTACTATTCTTTATACAAATCTTTACAAAATTAGCTTAATGTGTAGGTTTAATCCTTATTCTTTATAAATATTAACTTAACACATCGTATTTAAAAAAGGATCTTCAATCTTCATCTGGAATTGCCAAGGATATAAAAAAGATAATATTTAGAGATAAGAGAGCCTTTTATTGATCTTGAAGTCCATAGAAGAGCTCGGTGAGATAAAGGTAGGTGTAGATGTTCCAAATCTTTACCAACCTCACCTCTTCAAGACACACCTAGCTTCAACCTTCATCTAGGTATGGCTTGGTTGGGAGATTATTTAATCAACGTACTAGGTGTGTTACATGATCTTCCATGTAACCCTAAAAAATGTTTACCAAAATTTAATCCAAATGGTATTATAACTACTAAAGAGCATATTGAATCTTTTAAAGTTGTTTTAAGGTTTCTAAATTTTGTATATGAAGATATAGCATGTAGATTGTTCCCCTTTACTTTTAAAGATGTTATATACAATTAGTTTCTCAATTTTCCTAATAATTACATTACAAGTTGGGATGATTTTAATAATGTTTTCATAGATCAGTTTGGCAAAAGTTTTAGTCCATGTGTCATATACCACCAATTCACCACCATCAAGAGGGATGCAAGCAAACCCATAAATTCCTTTAATGCTAGGTTACAAAAAATGTATAGTAGGACCATAGACCCTTATAAACTTGATGAGGTTTTTATCTATAGAAATAATCAAGGATGCCATAGATCCTATGACTTCTATATTCTTAAAAATATCTCTTCCACATGTAACTTCATTAGCTAGGGATTATTCTAAAGTAATGATCATTAGTGATCAAATTCATCCCTAAGGACAAATGGCCTACTATGTTCCAAATATCAACCCACATTTTCCCACTCTGAACATTTTCCCCAACAACAATCAAATTGTTCCAGCCTTGAATCAAATCATAAATATGAATCAATTACCTTTTAGTCATGTTGCTCCTAACTATAATTTAGGATTCTTAGTCATCTTGCTACAAATGGATTTAATGCAAATGATTAAATAACTTTAGTAGTAGATTTTGGTACTAATAATAACTAGGTTCACAATTATAAAACTCTTAAGAATGAGAATGAGTCTATCCCAAAAATGGTCCAAATGTTAAACATTGGTTTTCTTCAACTACAAAAATAAGTTGGAAATATTGGAGAGAGATATAGTAGGAAATTTTCATTCTAAAGGTCTAATAAACCTAATAATATGATTTAGAATGATATTTTCTATAACAACAAGGATAATGAACCATCTTCTAGAAAGAAAACCATGTATATTAGTCTTACTGACATTTCTTTACCTAATTATTATAGACTGTACTATATAACAAAGCATGGTGAGATTGATTAAAATTAGTTTTTTAAGGATTTTGAAGATATATAATAAGAGTTAGATACATTTTAAGTGGTCCCTAATAAGGATAGTGGTGCAGGTACTTTAGGGTTAAAGCATGTTAATCAAACTTTCATGGTAGAGATGTTTGATTTCCCTTTTCAAGAGGATAATGAACCTAATGATGTCCTTAAATTTAAGACTTCTAATAATTCCTAAAGAAGATGTATATTTTGAGTAATAGAGAGAAGATTCAGCCCTTGACTACATCAATGCCTCCAAATAACTTTGGAACTCCTCTACACACTTCTTCAAGCAATAATCTAGAACCACCCAAATGGAGTACCTCTAAGCATAATGCTAATGTTCTTAGTTTTTCAAATAAGACTAGTTATAATATTTTTTAGGACATGGAAAGGATAAAATGTAACATGACATCGCATGAATTGATGTAGATCAAAAAACAAATGGACCTTTCATTAGAATCATTGTCACAAAAATCTAACAAACTACCCAAAGCTAACAATGATAATATAGTTATGCATAAATCTAAGGAAGAATATCCTCATTTCTTTCTCATTGTTAAGATGTTTGATAAGAATTTACAAAAAAATTATTGGATTCTAGTGTATCTACTAATATCATGCTAGCAAGTATTTGCAAACAACTTGGCTTGATACTTATTAAGTCTGATAGAGTTGTTACTTAATTAGATAAATCTATAGTCAAGGAGATTAGGGAATTATTAAATTTCCATATGCAATAGGCCTCTAATCCTAGAGTAAAATAATTTATTGATATCCAAGTTGTTCACATTCTCAATGTTAATGGGATCTTGTTAAGTAGGGAATGGACAAAAGCTCTAAATACTACATCTCCATGGATTGTTCACATTTATGGCTACATTGGAAAGGAGTTCTAAACTAGACTAGGGTTGAAAGAGAGCCAAGAATGAAGCACATGATCACTGAGTAATATGTTGTCAATGAAAGTGTCAACATAATTGACTCAAAATTAGGGGTTTTCACCTTAGAGAATGTAAAGGTATGTTATCCTAAGAGTACTCATGTTATGCCTAGGCTATGAAAGCTACATTTTGATGGTGCTAGGTATAAGGATGGATCTAGGGTATGAATTATTCTAACTAATCCCATTATTAAGAAATATCATACTTCTTATAAGCTCCAGTTTCCATGCACCAATAACCTTACTAAATATGAGGCCCTCATCTTAGGTTTGTAGTTTGCTATCAAAAATAAAGTCAAAGAACTACTAGTCTATGGTGACTCAGAACTAGTAGTCAACCAAGTGAGAAACAAATATCAATGAAAACTATCCTACCTTAAGAGGTATAAATGTAGGGTTTATGGTTTAATTGAGTCTTTATATGCATTTAACATTGTCTCCATCCCTAGAGAGGAAAATAAAGTTATTGATGGGTTGGCCTCTACTACAGCTAACCTCATGCCTAACTAAGACTCACCCAACTTCAGCATTGAGCTGATACCTTACCCTTTAGTCTTTGATAGTGTGAATCATTTTCAAGTCTTCAGTGATGATCAATAGATCTTAGATTTCATGACCAATTTAGGATCATTTGAAGCTCATGCCATTGATGAGGCTAATGAAATTACTTATAGAGAAGGTAAGTTTAATGGTAAAGTCATTCAACTGAATGACAATAAGATCCCTAAACGGATGATTTCCTTGAAGAGGCTATTTGATCAAGACAAGCTATCTGAGGTTTCTAATATTCCTAAAGTGGGATGGACTATAATGTTATTGATCTTGGACCCCAAGATCAACCCTAGCTGGCTAACATTGGAAAAGCCTACACTAGTGCAAAAAGTAAAAAAGATAAAGAGTTATTAATGAAGTACAAAGATGTCATAGCTTGGTCCTAGGATGACTTAAATATATTTTATCCAAGAGTCATCACACATACTATACCTCTTAGGTAAAGTTACAAACCTTTTAGGTAGAATCAAATACCTATGAACCCTATCTTAGAACCAATGATTTTTAAAGAGGTTAATAGATTGTTAGATCCTAGAATTATGTTTCCCATCAGACATTCCACCTGGGAGACCAATTTGGTGCTAGTCATAAAGAATAATGGTGAGACTAATATATGCATTGACTTTATAAATTTGAATAAAGCATCTGAAATGGATAATTATCCTCTTCCCTTTCTTGACCAGGTGATGCAAATTGTTTCAGGATTAGTCATGATGTCTTTTCTTGATGGTTTTTAAGGCTAAAACTAGGTCTTCGTTGACAAGGAAGATAGAATGATGAAAAATTTCACAACTAAATGGGGAAACTTTTCCTACAATAGATTTCCTTTAGGATTGATAAACGAAGGAACTAATTTTTAAAGGGCCATAGATAATGCCTTCCAAGTTTTTATCGGTAAGTGTATCATTATATACATGGATGATTTAACCATTTTTTCAAAAAATAGGGAAGATCACTTTTTGCATTTACAAAAAGTATTTGAGAGATGCAAAAGGTATGTAATCTCCATCAACCCTAAGAAAAACATGTTTTGTGTTACTAAAGGCAAATTTTTAGGACATATCATATCTAAAGATGGGATCTCCATAGATCCTAAAAGAGTGAACACTATATCTAAGACAAAGCCTCCAAATAGTAAGAAAGAGTTAAAATAATTTTGTGGAAAACTAAACTTTTTAGAAAAGTTCATTTTTGTCTTTACAGAGATTGTCAAGCCGTTGAATGATATACTAAAGAAGGATGCCAAGGTCTCATGGAATAAGGAATCTAGGAAGGCATATAAGGACATAAAATAAGCAATTAGTCAATCTCTAATCTTGAAAATTCTTAACTTTAAAAAGAACATCTATCTCTATTATTTTACATTTGACCATACTATGGATGAATCTTTAACTCAGAAGGTTGAAGGGTGTGATCACCTAATAGATCTCATGAGTACTAACTTTAAGAATGGTGAATTGAACTATTCACTAATTGATAAATAAGTATATGTATTAGTTAAGGTAGTGAATAAATTTAGACACTATATCCTTATAAATAAGGTGCATTTTATTCTACCTAACCCTACCATAAAATTCATTCTAAGCCAGAATGAGCTTGGAGAATGCAGAGGTAAATGGATGTTAGTTTTACAAGAATATGACATAGAAATAAAAATTACAAAACTGGTAAGGTGCCAAGGTCTAATTAAAATGATTTTTAATACCATCCCCAGCCTAAGTATTATGTAAGTTGATTAACAAATATTTAAAGATAGTGAGTGGTATGATTCCATCATTCATTTACTAATTAATGGTACTTGTCCTCTAAGACTAACTAGGGAGCAAAAGAGGCCCTTTATGCTCAAGGTAGCCTATTATCTAATCAAAGATGGGGTTTTACATAGAAATAAGTTTTAAAGGGTCTACCTAACATGTCTCTCAGAATAATAATCTACCAAAATAATGAGCACCTTTCATTAGAAGTTTGGCAATGGGCACCCATCTAGAAGGAAAACATAACACAAGATCCTTAGAGCTGGATACTATTAGCCAACTATTTTCAAAAATGCTCATAAGCACATGACGTGATGTCACTCATGAAAAATATTTAGCACCAAAGAACCAAAGGAAAAAATTCCTTTGTAACGAGTCATGTTTGATAAACCCTTTACACAATGAGGGATAGACTTTTAATGGGTAATCAACCCCAATTCATAAAAAGGTTACAACTATATCTTAACCACCATAGATTATTGTACAAGGTGGACTAAATATATAGCCACCAAATAATGTAGGACTAAAGAAGTGATTAGTTTCTTGAAGGAAAATATATGTACTAGAGTTAGAACTCTAGTCTCTTTCATGTGTGACATTAGATCTACATTTATATCCATAGAGATTATAGATGGGCATATGATAATGGCATTTGTCTCAAGTTTTCATAAAACCATTATCCTAAAGGAAATGGAGTGTCTAAGTCTACTAACAAGAACTTAATAAAAATGATCAAGAAGTCTACTTTAGATAAGCCTAAGACTTGGCATAAGCTTCTCAAGTATGCCCTACAGGCATATAGGATAAGGATTAAGGAAGCCTTAAAGGCATCACCATTTTTTTTGGTGTATGGCCAAGAGCCTATCTTCCCTATCACTCTCAAGCTACCCACATAAGAATTCATGCAAGAGTATATGGAAGAAGGCCAAGATATTTCAAATTCAAGATTTCTAGACATCATCCAAATGGAATATGCATGGGAAGAAGCATTTGCAAATTTTAGTAGACATCAGACCACGATGAATAGGTGGTTTAATAAGAGAACAAAGATTAAGGTTTTTAGACAAGGGAACTTAGTTCTCCTTTGGGACAAAGGATTTGAGCCTAAGGACAAGCATGGAAATTTTACACCTCTATGTATTGGCCCCTATTAGATTTTAAACACAATTGGAATTAATACCTTTAGACTCAAAGACTTAAAAGGAGTAGAGTTTACACTACTCACTAATGGGTAGTACCTCAAGCATTACATTTCTTTTGCTACCCCTGAGGTCTTTATGGAGTAAATCAGTGAGATGGTTAGACTTAGTGTAGGTAGGCTAGTTAGTTTCTTTCATTTCTTTCTTTCTTGTCCCTTTTTTGTACATAAGCATGCATATATCTATTTATTTCCTTTTATTTCTTTCATTCCTACTTTTTATTGTGTGTTTACTTTTCTTCCTTGTTCCTTGTTTCCAGTAAGTCCTTTTGGACAACCTTGAGCTTAAATTTTATTTAGTTTTCTTGAAACTCTCAAAGTTTAGGAATGTGGGTATGAACCTAATATATATACTGACCATGGGTCTAAAATGTGAGCCTAACATTATCTTTTAAATAAACTAGTAAAGACTAATGGAAGAGATGAAATATTCCATGAGATCTTGAACATTTTCC
Source organism: Torreya grandis (assembly GCA_037957365.1). NCBI lineage: Eukaryota > Viridiplantae > Streptophyta > Pinopsida > Cupressales > Taxaceae > Torreya > Torreya grandis. The sequence continues at coordinate 1,195,537 of JARHVA010002768.1, forward strand.
TAACCTAACTTGGTTTTAAGAGGCTTTTAACTTATAAGATGAAAGCTTAATCTATTGAGACATAGTCATGCTTGCACTTAATAAACATTCTTGCCTAAGATAATAGTTGTAGCCATAGATGATTCTCTGAGGATCAAACACTTGACCAAATCCTTAAATATGTCTATCCTGGCTCTTAACCTTGATGAAATCATAAAATATCTAAAAATACAAAAATAAGAATTCAATACAAAATCAAAAGATTTTCAAGTATAGGTGATTCTAGTAATCTCCACTGAGGCTATGGATGCCTAGATGGTAGTGGAGTAAGGCCATGAGTGTAGTTAAAGGCATCTTTATCAGGGTTATAAATGCTTGGCTGGTAGTAGAGCAATTCCTAACCCTTCCCTAAACTAGAATCATTATTTTTAATGAATATCTAAGCATTCTCCAAGTTAGTGTTAATGATTAAAGATATGAAACCTAGAAATTTTCTCCTAAATCTCATGGCAAATAGTAATTAGAATTAAAGCACACACACAATGTGGATATGTCTTGATGTTTGACCCTAACTCTACAAGTGCAAGGTTTTTTTCAACCATAAATTGATCTGGATAATGACATTGATCAACTAAAGTGGATGACTTAGTTATTTGTTTGAACCAGATTCTCTAAGTTCTAACATATTACTATGTTTTCCATATAAGTTACCATTTGTTGAGGTCAACATACCCCCCATTTTTGAAAATTAGGGCCCTTGAGATACTTTGAACCCTAATTAATAAAAACTCAATGTGATTAGATTATTGTTAGAATTTAAAGATCATCCACTTTGATAATTTTGGCTTACTGGTTTATGGTTTTTCTTTGGGCTTGCCTAATATTGCTAATAATTGATCTTAATATATTAAAGATATAGGTTCTTGGAGATATTTATGATGTATCATTCCTATAGTTTAAAGATTAACTCTATTTGGGCTTCATTTTTTGAAATGTCTCCTTCAAAAAACCCTAGCTCAAGCCCTTAGTTCAAATTTACATTTGGCAAGAGCAAATTGGCAAGAACATGTAAAATTACTTTGAAATTAAGTTTAATTTTCATGTTAAGGCTTAGTATTATTTCTTAACATGACCAAACCTTAGCCTAAAATTCCTACTTGGTCCCTTTTCTTTTCTTGATTTGTTTCCTATATTTCTAACCAAGTCTAATGTTCATATTGGCAAGGTCGCCTTTAATTATTTTTATATCATGGTCCCTTTGCTACCTATTTAGCCTAAAGTCTTAAAGTTAAGGCCTTGCTCATGATTATATACACAAATGAGACCTTGGTCTTAATGTTTTATCCTAAGTCTTTACCACCCCAAGCTCTGACTTAAATACCTCACTTCTTTATAGATCTGATAGACCACGCTTCATCATGAGGGGATATTCTAATGAAATGAGGAAAACCTAATGAACCTAAGAATTTAGTCCTTTAAACCAATCATGCATGAGAATATGGATCATGATCAATGGCTCTCACCTCATTGAGACTAAGTATCAAATGGAGTAAACATAACATTGAAAATTTGAAAGGCCCAAGAAGCCCCACAAAGACACCATGTGGTGCTCTTATAATCATAAGGACTGAATGAACTAATGGTGTACACTCACTTGGATATTTATTGAATATATCTTGCTTAGTCATGTATCTTGATCAAATGGAGTGAATTGAATCTAAGATCCATAGAATATAGGAACTTGATGAGCTTAAAATTGATGATCATGCGATCATCATTTGACTTTCATGAGGCTTTCATTGACATCTGCAGGACCATAATTTTTAAGCCCACTAAACCTAAAAAACTTTATGAGATTAACTTGATGTTCTCATAAATTTCATTTACATCCATGATGCTATCATTGATGTTCATGAGGCTATCAAATTTTGTATCTTTAAATACTTCACCTAGACAATGGGACATGTTTTATTTCATTCGATGGATCATTTGATATTATGATTTAAGACATAACATAAAATTCTTTAACCTAATTACGTAGCATGTTCATTAATATGAAATAGACTTAGCTAAAATAATTTTAATATAAGTCCTTTATTATACTCATGCACTAATTAAATTCCTTTCATTTCACAAGATACATGACTCATACTTTATTACACCTAAATGATCTAATGACACAAAATCACTGATGACCATTCAATAGTTCTATAAGATCCCACATGCTTGACATGTAGATGATGCACATTTAATATGTGATTAGTGTAGGATATGGAGTTCAAAAATCTTGTAAGGGTGACAAGTGGCCTACCCATAGGGCTTCATACAAAGATTTCCAATAATAGTCAAGGTCTTGGACCATGATCAATGGCCCGCATTGATCACTGGATCTTAATTGAACAGTGTTAAGTAAAAGGAAAAAAAATAAATTGAAAAGGATAGTGATTTAAAGGTGTTTATGGCAAATTATACAAAAATTGATAATAGATGCCAAATAAGTTCCATGTAAGTGTGAAGTGAAAAAAATGAAGATCTTGTATGCTTGAAAATTCCCTGTGAAAAGATAGAAATGTATCCAAGTCTCTTTGAATACATTTAATTGCTACTTTGTGCTTGAAGCAAAAAAATTCTAAGGCATTGGATGAAATCTCCATGTTGCATCTTCAACATATTTTAGTGATTGAGGTGAAAATTTTCTAGATGCACTGAATGAAAGACACATGGTTATCTCATAGGAATCCTAAGACTTTATCTTGTGAAAATGACTAGGTCAAATTCATCAAATTTTTAAGGTAATGACTTGATCATTTCATTTTACAAATAATGAGTGTATTTTTGGAGATTGAAAGGATCTTACACTCTTCCCCATATCAATAAGGATGGTGTAAAGGAGAGAAGTTGGCTGAGAGTTTGAGCTATCATCTAAGTTAGATACATGGTGGGTCCTTAGGGTTTTATAAGCTCTGGGCCCTTTTTGAAGATTACCTCACTTTCCTTTTGGTGGGAAAGGTGAAAAAGGTCTCCAAGGCCCAAATGACCAGATTTGTAAAGTAATGACACATGGTGTTCTCAGGTCCCATGGGTAGATCAAAATATATTTCACTTATGTACCAAATAAAATAAATAGTGAAAAAGTGAAAAAGTCCTTAAAGGACAAAAAACACCATAATGTAAAGTTTTCCTAATGAATCCTTATTTGAGATATTTAATGCATTGAAATAAATGAAGATGAGGTAGAGTGCATTAGTGTACTAGAACATAGTTACTAAAGGACAAGCCTCAGAGGATAGAATAATAGGGGTAATCAACATCCAAATTGAAAGGCAAATTCTTAGGATTAAAACAATTAGTTTGGAAATCTAAATGAAATACTTCAAATAGTTATTGAAAGGATCAGAGTTTAAGTACATGGTCATAGGAACTAGAGAGACTCTTGAAAGATGATGAGGAACATCAAAAGGCTATGAACATCCTTCAGCAGCAATAAGCAAGTTCCCAAGCATAGGTCCCACCAGATAACTAGTCAATATTCCTCTTTTTATGAAGCATTGTAACATTTTAGAAATGGAATATTATTTTAAGCATATGCTAGTTTGTTAGCATATTTGCCTCCATATTAGTTTAGTTTTAAAATGTGAGTGTATTCTAGAACCTTGTAGAAAAAGGACATATATCCTTACTTTTTATGCATTTGTATCTTGTGACTAATTGGTATACTACATTGTTCTCCTATAAAAGGTAGTACTACCATTTTATAAAGAGAGAGAATTTTGAGAAAAATTTGTATGCTTTGAGTAGTTAATATAATCAAGGAATTATAAAAACATTGTCCAAGTTTGTTTGTGTCAATTATTACATGTCTTTTCTCTCAATTACTAGTCTTAAGTCTTAAATTTGAATAGTTTCTATGAATTTCATGTTGTATATTTGATTACAGGGTTACTAATTTATGTTTATGCTAGATTAATTGAATGATCTTGAATTTGATTGATTTTATTTACTCTACATTTGAATGTGCCAATGCTATTTGAGTGTGGTAGAAAATCTTTAATGTAAATTTAGTTATTACTTATATTTATTGATATCATACTTGGAGGTTTTCTTGGTGTGTAGTGAGATTTGATCTTATGCTATTTTTCACTATATATTGGTTAAATGCATACTCAATTTTAATTGAAACTTTGTCATAATGTTTGAGGCTAAGATCAGTAATTACTTATTCTCTTTCTGCCTTACCCTTTCCTTTTGATTCTTTTTAACCAAAACACTTTAGTCTAGATTTCAATGTAAATGTCCATTTAGATTAGTCTATAGTTTAGTATTTGATTATAATTCACTAGTATTAGCATAAATACTTACTCTTTGCAAAGATTTGGTCCATGGTGGCTCCCAACCATTAATTAACATAAATTGTATGGGATAGTTAAACATCACTTTGCCACTATTTCACCATAGGTAAAATAATTTGCCAAAACTTGCTACTCATGCTCTAAATTCCCAAATTTCCAAAATGAGAATTGTTCTTTGAGCACTAAGGACACCTATGGTACACTTAGAGGCATCAACATGTACTTGAGTGAGAAAGTGGTTAGAACCAAAATTTAATGTAGTTATAGATAAGTAATGATACCTCTTATCCTATTCTATTCACCTATCAAACCTAAATGGACATTGTCTCTATCATGAATCTAATTCTGGAGTTTGATATTTGACTAGGATAGGGGTGCACCAACAAAAAATGATCACATATTTTAATGTGATATAAATTTCTAAGATATAATTTTTTCATTTTAACATTACATTTTTTTAGAATATGGTTTTTAACTCTTTTTTTATTTTTTTATTTTCTTCCTCTAGATAGATTCAAAAAAACCAAACATGACTACTAAATATGACTAAAACAAGAGAGCCTACTCCTAGGCACTAAAGAGGAGAATCTAAAGACCAAGGTGGATAAAAAAATTCTATATTTTCACTAAACGAAATGAATGTAATCTTTAAACTAAATCAAGTGTGCTTCAAGTGAAAGGAAATGGAAAAAATGGGATCACAAAAGATTCATCCATGCAAGAGGGTGATACAATAAGGACATGTTAGTAGTTAACCAAAAGAAGGGATAGTTTTTTATTTAGAAGTGACTAGGAAAAAAAAGGGGATCTAAAAGTACATGAGTATGTAAGTCAAATCATAGAAATATAAATATTAATAAAATTAACACTATTAAATATGGTAATTATGTCACTAAAGATTCTGTAAAAACACACAAATATTCTAGCACAATCAATAATAAGATAAATTATCCTAAAAAATGGAGAGAGTAAAATATACTAAATAACCACAAAGGAAGTAATGACTAAAAATAAACATATAATAATGTAAAACTATGAAAATAAAAGATTACAACATACCAAAAAGGAAGGAAGTTCAATATAAAAACCCAAAGGTGTTATTAAAGATCCAAGAGGTAAATTGAGGCCAACTATAATATGAAAGAAAGGTAAAGCAATAAAATATAAAATCAAAGTGTCTTAGATATTAGCATATTAGTATTACCTTAGGCTATTTACAAAGGTATATTGTTATTATAGTGGTTTTAACCCCTTAAGTAAGTAGGTTCTATGGGCATAGCTATTTTATGCTACCCATGCTTTTGGTTTCACCCACCTCCTTATTTTTTGGGTGTCTCTTTTATGCCTATATAATAAGATTTTCATTGTATTGTTTGCTACTATTGTAAGGTGATTAATATCATTTCATTATATTTTCTTATTCTAATATGATAATCAGAGCTTGTGGTTTAGGAAGCTTGGAAGAAATCCTATGAAGAAAGAGAGGAAAGACTCGTGAGGGAGGAACATGAAGTACCTAGTGGAGTGTCATGAGAGGGAGAAAAACATTTTTTCCTTATGATCAACTAGAAAGATAGACTAGTAGAGAAAGGGTAGAGATGGTCCATAAACTCTATGATAAAGAGAAATGAGGATGAAGGATAGGATAATAAGCCCAAAAAATAATTTTCTACTCTCCCATATAGGTCCTACATCATACGACACTTAGAGGGAAGCCATAATTTCATCTAGGGTTTATTTTTTGTTCTTTAGCAGATCTAAAAATTTCTATTGGCTAGGAAAATCTATTAGGATCTTATGGAATTGAAATATAATGAGAATTATCTTTGGAATCAATCATTGAAGGTTTGCAAGTTGGCCATTTACATAGGTCATTTTTGATTGGTTGAAATTCTTATGAATTTTTTATACTAAATTTTTAATCCACCAATCCCAAATTAGTTGAATTTGTTTTTTAAGTTAAATTTTTAAAATCAATTTATTTATTATTACCCAAATATTTGCCTTGAGAAACACATTTAATTATGTTGGGAGATAATCGCAAAGCTAAATTGGTTGAAAATTTCACCATTTATGTGTTTTATATATGAATGATGAAGGAGAATAATGTTTTGAAATAAAAGTTGTAGATCTCCCATTTTAATTGCTTTTGTCCATTTTTTAGTGTTTTTAAAGATGGAAAGTTTAAAATTTCCCAAATGGTGTTGAGTTTTTTGCTAAAAACTAGAGGTATTTACCAGTTTATGATTTGAATCAGTGGGTAGGAGGAATTTTGTATAAAGTCATTATATGTTTTTTTGGTATTTGCATTTTTTAGAAAAATTAGGTCAAAATGGTTATTTTACAACACCTTTTGTTCCCAGATTCACAAAAATTGATAAGAAAAAATTTTACTTTGTGGAGTCACAAGGTTTTGATGATATGTAAATATCAAAATCTTGATCAAATAGTGTTAGGTAAAGAGCAAGGCCTACCACATGTATCAATGACTATGATAAACATCATCATGAGGCTCTTATGTTGTTAAAAATTTCAATAGATAATTTAATCTCAAAGGTCAAAAATGTGACCAGTGCATTAATTTTGTGGACTAATCTTACTTCTAAATATCAGGTTTCTAAAGCTAGTAGGGTATTGTATTTAAAAAAATTGTTGGTTTCCACTAAGATGTAGGAATCTAGCTCCATTTCTAAGTTTTAGTTATAAATCAAGACATCAATGATGAGTTGAAGGCTATGCAAAATCTTTTTGATGATAAAGATTTGATTTCTTTGGTTATGCAAAATCTTCCACCTTCATTTGAGTCATTTGTGGAGTCATGCATGTGATTATTGAGACACAAAATTTGTACTTTAAAAAGTTGTCCACATTTATATTGTAGGAGATATGGGAGGAGAAAAAAATGTTGTCTACATACACTTTTACAAAAATTGCATTTTTCATCAAGTGAAAGGGTAAGTAGTTTGGTAAAACTACTAGTTCTCCAATAGAAAATTCATAAGTGGTTCTAATAAGAGGTCTAAGTGGAAATGTTTTTACTTTAAGCAACCTGGTCATCTTAAGAAACATTTTAGGAAAAGACAATAAGATATGACTAACCCATGAAAGAAATCTCATCATGCAAATATATCTAATGGTGAAGGTAAGGAAACATCTCTTGATTTTTCTTTCATGGATTCCAATGCTAATTTTGAGGTGTATCAAGCTTGGTACTTTGATTCAAGGGCATCTCACCATTATAAATGTTATAAGGACTGGTATGCATATTTTTTTGAAAATGACAATACTAATGAATCTGTATCTTTGGAATAAAGTAGAACTCATTTAGTAAAGGGATATGGTAATGTTCAAATCAGTTTTAATGGTGAAGTTGGGTATATATTTAAGAAAGTTATGCATGTGCCTGATATGAACAAAAAACTACTTCTAATTAGTGAGATCACTTCAAAATCTTATTTTGTTATAAAATTTCAAAAACAACAATGTTTCATCACTACCAGAGATAACAAGATTATTGCTATTGGTATTGGTGAGAAAGGATTTTGTAGACACCAAAAATATGCATATCACAATTTTAAATGTTGAAGTATCCCTCGATCACCTTGGGACCCTCTTGGGATAAATCTAAACCCTAAACTAAGATCACCCATATTCAATTGAACTTAGCTGACTTAACCTTTCCTTTTAGCCCTTTTTATCCCTCAACACTCGAATGTCAATGATGAAGGTAACTATTGATAGTCACCCTGACTATCGATGATCAAGGTTTACCTCCCTAACCAAAAAAATGAAAACCATCCCCTTTGATTTTCTAATTATAGCTTGTCTAAATCCTATTGTGAGCCATTATATGGATGACTCAATTTTGGAAGGCCTAGTTCATGTCTTGTTGTAACTCTCTTTCCTTTCTTATAGAAGAGAGGATGTAGGAGGTGAAAATGCATCTATAATTACCATCAAGAGCTTGTGTATCTAGGAGTTTCTTTTTTTATGTCAATCTCTATCATCAATCCAACATTTTAGCAATCATATTAGAGAGTCAATTTTTTGTTGCCTCTCCATCAAGATTTTAGATACCATTACTCTATTGGAATCAAGATAAATTCCACCAATAAGCTAACTTCCTCAACCATCCACCCAATCAACTTCTAGTAAGATAAGTACTTGAATCCTAGCATTAATTTACTTTATTTCTATTTCATAATTAGCCTAGACCTTACCCATCTTTGAGAATTCATCTTCTAAATCTCACCAATTAGAAATTTACCAACCCAGAACCTCACATAATAACCACCAATAGTTCTATCAACCATTGATAGTCTGCCCAACCACTAATGATTAGCTTGAAAACCAATGGTCACCTTAATTATTGATGGTCATCCCAGCCATCGATGATCACTATAACATCAAAAACTAGTAAGCTAATTTCACCTATTTACACCCAATCAAACCCAATTTTCTATGTTCATGCTTGTCCATAGACCCCTTTCTAATTTTTTGAAGCATACCCCAACTCTAATTCTATTAATAATTATTTTATTGCTAATTTAATCATTTCTAGCACATTTCCTATAAAGATTTCTTATATTCAGTTTTAGTACCTTTTGATTCATTGATGCAAGCACCTTTCTTTTCTATTTATAAATGTAATTGTTTAAAACATGTGGATTGATATCCCTTAAATTATCTCTCGCTTTTGGGATCCAGCTATCGCTAAGCAATACACTCAACTATTTTTCTAACAAATAAGTTTGATTTAGTACTTTCTTATTTGAAAGTCATCATCCCAAGTTAAAAAAGAGTTTTTCATAATCTTTTGATTCAACACATGTACTATCAATCATGTATTTAAACCATAACCATATTTGGTTTCTCTTTTCCATAATAAGCAAGAAATTCAATGAAATATTTTGGCATGCTTGGTGGTACCCTTATGTCTTTACTTGGGTTCTTATTTGCTTGCATTCTCTCTCTATTATTTGTTTATGGGAAAAATCAAAAGATTCCTTGAGCTTAAAATTAAGTGCATACATTGATTTCTTGAAATTTTAGTTCACATATCTTAACTTAAAGGTAAAGTAATCTATTTCAGGTTCACTCTTTGTTGCACCCACCTAAACCAAATGACTTTCACCAATTAAACATCAAACATACTTTAGACAAGGCCCAACTAGGATTTCATCACCTAGCAGAAACCTTACCCTTTCTTGGTGATCTTATTTGGAGGTCATTACCAAGGGGAGAACTAACTCAACTCTTTGGTTGAATATAATATCTAAATATCAATATATTTTGGTTAAGCACCCAATACCCTTATTGTTGTGGTGTGTGAAGTGAGGGGGTAGGCCCCAATACCAAGCCATGTATTGATTCTAATACATATATAGTTTGAGTGCCTAAACAAACCATGAAACCAACCTTAGATTTCCTCTTTAGTACCCACTCTACAAACTAGTTTCAATCACACATCTTCTTAAGGCATATTTTTAAAGTGAGATTAATTAAAAATCTAGGGCTTAATGTATCTTTTAGAATGTGATTTGACTTCTTTAATAATTTTTCTTGTCCTATTTTTGTTTGATTAGTAAGGCTATTTGTGATTTCAGTCTCTCTTATCTCATATGGTTCTCACTCACCAGTAGTGAAGAGACCTTGTAGAGCAAATCCCATCACCAAGTCAACCTACCCCTTCTACCTCTTCATCCATGGACTACATTTTGAAACTAGTAGAATCTCATCAACCCTTAAGAAGTCCTACCTTCCCTCAAGAGGTCCCTTAAGGAGATATGGATTTTTCCACTTTTCTAGACAAAAATCATGTGGCTTTGCAACACTATCTTACAACCACATCTTATCGTATTCTAGATCTAAGCCCATCTATAGATCTACCTTACAACGTGCCTCCCCATCTCATGGGGAGTACCTCTATTTCCATGATTACTACTCAATAATTAACCACCCAAGCTTCCTCATCAACCAAAAACCCCTTTGAGACTACCATTGAAAACTAACCAACCCAAACTATCACTGCCCTTATACCTTCTACTCTTAAAAACCACTCCTCCACCATAGGAGTTCTTACCTCTAGAACTAATATCCTTCCTTTATCTACCTACAACCCATCAACCACCATTCTAATTTAAATCCTTATGGTGTTGATACCTTATACCTTGCCACCAATCAATACAAGGGTCACCACCCTTTCATTGGTCACCAACCCAACTACTTCTCCTATCCAACAAGCATGCCTAGACTAACATTTGGCTACATCCCTAATCCATAAGGATATGTACCCACTACCCAACCACATAACTCTACCTACCATTATGCATCTTCCACCTAACAATTGACCTCCACCTACCCATATGTGTAAACCTCCAAACCCTTTACCTACTATCCATATGTCACTCAACCACCTCAATAATATGCATCTTCCAACCCTTTGGGTACACAACCCCAAGCAGACCTAATGAAGATACTTATGGACAATATGACCACCCTATAGTCATCCATCTTGAGTGCTCGTAACATATTTTCATATGACCAAATTTATAACAAGTATATCCATCCATCTGTACCTATCAAGACATATCCTCCCCAATGGGAACTTCCCACATTCTCTAAGTTTCAAAGTAAGGAGGATCCCCAACAACACCTTAGGGAATTCATGCATGCTTACTATCTCATTACCTATGATGATGCCCTTATCCTCCACACCTTACCCATGTCTCTAGTTGATTTAGCATTGGATTAGTATAGTTCCTTACCAAATCATTCCATCTTGTCCTTTACCCAACTGGCCCAAACCTTCTTGGACTACTTTTTGATCAATATATCCAATAAATTTTTTATCACCAACCTCTATTCTATTTGGTAGTTTGAAGATGAACCCATTGCCAGTTTTGTTGGTTGTTAGAGGAGCCTTATCAACCAAAATTATTTTTTATTGCCTCAACCTAAACTCATAGAGATCTTTGCTCGAGCATGTGCCAAGCATATCTCCTCTACCCTATGTGTAAAATTTTAAAACTTTGATTAAGATTTTACCATGGTGTGTAAGTTGGATAATTGAGCCATTGATGAAGGAAAACTTAAGCTCAAAAATAATAATTAAACCTATAAAACCAATGAGGCTTCTTCCTCCAAGTCAAGCAACTAGACCAATACCAACACCAAGGGCAAAGGAGCCATGAATGTGGTTGTCCTAAAATATATTCCTCTACCTTTTGTTAACCAATCAAATTACTCTAGTTCCTCAAAGTAAAACCTAAGGAACCAAACTCAAAACAACTAGAACAAATTCACTCCACTTAAAGAATCCTATGCTTCCATCTTGAAGAAGTTATTGAAAGCTAATATCATTTAACTACCTCATATCAAGCCACCCAAAAATTTGACTCCTCTCATCCTACACCTAATTGTTACAATGATAATGATTTATATGCCTTCCATTAGGTGATAGGACATGATGCTAGTTGGTGTAACACTTTCAAGAGCCTTGTCCAATCCCTCATTGACAAAGGGGAGCTTACACTGGATAACCCCAATGCACCATCAAACCAAGCACTTGATATATTCAGGAAATATTTCCTAAACCATGCTCTTACCAATAATTAGAGTAATAATATTGATTGCTTTTATGATACCCATATGGTTAACATGGCCCTTGATGCACTCATTTCCATGCCACCTAGTACCCAATTTTTTGATCCTCCACATCTTCCATCTATTAAGGTGGTAGAGACACCTTCCCTTCCATCAGACACCCAAAATAAGGAAATACCATCCCCCTTCCTCCACATATTGAGGTTATGGACCACTAGCCACCCTTTTAACTGATATATTAGAACAACTAACCATCATCACCTCAAATTCACCTTTAATTATCGAGAAGAATAATTTCCCTTTGGGATATCCTTCCTAAGGAGAAAAACCCCATGTTTACTCCTCCCATAAAGGAACCATCTATTTCAACTCCCCATCCTTTTATTAAGGAAGAGGATGAGGTTACTATCCCTATGTCTCCATCTAGAGGACTATCTTTTACATCCACTCTTTAGGGAATCAAACCAACCTATAAACCCTTCTCTAGGATAGTGTATAAATTAGAATTTATCTCTAAACCTAACAAAAATTGAGCCACCTTTTGGAAGTAATTAGGTCTCCCTTACATTACGCAAACAAAGCCCCTAACTCTTTCTTGGTATGACCAAGTTGCCACTTCTATTAACCAATCCCTTACCATATTTACCCAAACTACCACACCCTCTAGCCAACAAACTAAGACCACCAAACTAACCAAGCCCCAACCATTTAGGACAACCAACACCCAAGTATCCAATACCTCTCCTATCATCTTAACTAGGTCTACCAAGAATCTTGGTATACTCCCCACACTGAGCCTTACTCTCCCATCTATCAAAGTTGACCTAACCCCTTGAAACCCACCAATAAAATGCCAAATCATAGAAACTAAGGAATAAAATCCACACAAATGATGGAATGAATGAATTTTGCATCCTTCAACATTTCCCTACATCCTAAGACCTCATCCCTCTACCTTAAAAAGAAGACTAGTTACCTCTACCAAAACCCTGTCACCTCTCTTGGTTATGCCTTTATAGTTACTATCTAATGTACCTCTCTTCACCATGCCAAAAATACCTAAGCTACCTAACTTACAATCTTCCATCTCTATCTCATCAACTTCCTCACCTAGACTGAAGCCATCCACCAAATGGGCATACCACCTTACCCAAATCACCCACTACTAAACTTATTTTTAAATAACCTCCTACCTCAGCCACTAGTGCAAAAATCACTAAACCTTTACCTCCTTTATCTAAGTCCTACTAAACCATTCTCCATAGGTTATTATAGACTTATTGTTTATCCTTACCTCACATTAGGCACTTTGACCCTTTTTCTTCAAATCCTATCTAGTAAAATGACCACCACGTGTGTTCTTATCATAGGACACTCAACCATGATACAAAGAATTTTAAAGCTCTCCAAACCATCATCCACTAGATTTACAAAAAAGATGATTTTTTAATGGATTAACCCCTTGTGAAACCCATACAAATTCAACCACCCTCCATACCTACCCAACACTCACCTACTCTTCCACTCTCACCTTAGAGTGAAATAGAATTTGACCCATCCTCTATCTCAACCTCTCCTTCTATTCATACTATCATTATGGTCACAAGAGTATAAAAAAGGATAAGGATGAGGATAAAGTGTCCATTACTTGTACATACCCCTCTTCAAATTCCAAACCAACCTACAGTCAACCATATTCATCTTCAACCAAACCCAAGGTGTTTATCTTAGGTGCCTCTCAATCTAACCCCTTAAAATCCATCAAGAGAGTTATCCTCAAACAACTTCATTAGACCTTGACAAAGATGAGCTTGTACAGGTTGATATCTACCTCTCCCCATCATCTCCAACCAATAATAGAAGATTTACAATCCATTGATTTCTAACCTAAGGACCCCTAATCTCTAGCCACCTTTGTCGGTTCCCTTCATATTTATAACCTTCAAGGATTTAGAAATAGCCTCCATCCATCTTAAGTACCTAGATAATCCTCTCTTTATCACTACCTACATCAACTAAACCTACATAAAATGGGTCATTACTGATGGGAAAGCTATCATAAACATCATCTCCTCTCCCACCTACAATTGCCTTAACTTTCCAGATAATGTCATGTTTAAATCCTTAGTTGTTCTTCATTACTTTAACAATACCATGGCCACTACTTTGGGAATTGTCATTCTTCATATCCATGTAAGACCTCATACACTCCCCAAACTATTCTATGTTGTAAAAGGTGAATTTAATTAAAACATATTATTAGGATGACCTTGGATTCATTCCATGCATTGTGTTCCCTCTACCTTCCACTATTGCATTATGTTTGAGCATGAGGGACAGGTCATCACCATCCAGGCTGACCCAAGTCCTTTATCAACATGCAACATGACCTATCACCCCAATGATGTACTCATACCCCCATCCATCACACCCTTGACATCTAAAACCTGACCTTTAACCATAAAAGTAAATATCATATCCCCTTTCACCAATGAGGCATCAACTAGTTCCTCCATCCCTTAAAACCTTTGAAATCCATGTTCCATTATGTTTCACTGGGGGTGTATTTCCTTTTAGCTCTTGATGCTTTTCCCACTCCTCATGAGTATGGGAAACTTACCAACCAGCTAGGATATGACCCTAATGTTAGAACTATCATTACCTTTATACCTCTATGGGACTTAACAAATCCCTCAGTGCTCCTACCACCTCTCTTCCACCTTAAACATTCACCATTAGTTTATTTTACCTTGATAAACCAAGTTTTTCTAAGACATAACTCCATCGGTGTACTCAAAAAGGTTTTGGTCTTAGATGATATGATCATGAGCCACATGAATTAGTCTCCATTAAGACTAGGAAACCTCACAAGAGGCACAAAATTGGTTTAATCTTACCTAATAAGAAGAAATCCAAACAACCTGCTACTACCATCATTGAGCAAGATGTCCCTTCCTCACCAACCTCAGCCCCACCTATGTGTGAGGATAATGACATCATCCCACCTAAATGTTTTTCATCAACATGATCAGCCTAGAACCCCTAACTTATTAGAAGGAGGGGGGACCATAACCATCCATTTGATCTATCCTAAAATGATAGGGGAGGACTCTCCTATCATTAACACTATTTAGTGTCATGATGATGATTCTATCCTTACCTACCTTGGTGCCTCAGATTATTAAATCCACAAATATTTTCCTCCTAATACCTCAACCATATTGAATGAATCCACCATGGATATCAACTTGGGTACTCTAGATAACCCCCACATAGACAAAATGAGCTGATCATTAAATACCAAGGAACTTTGGGACTTCCCCTCTTTCCTCCAATACTATATCATAGCATTCACTTGGTCTTATAGTGATATGCTTAGAATTAACCCTACCATTGCTAGCCATAACATAGTCACTCATCATGATGCCAATCCTATCAAGAAAATGCTCTAACATATGCATCCTTGCATATCCTTTCTTATCAAATAAGAGCTTTAACATATTTTATCTATCAACTTCATCTAACCTATTGACTACCCCAAATGGGTCTTGAATGTCATACCTATCACCAAATCCATAGCGGGACTATGAATTTATGTGAACTTTTGTGACATCAACCTCAACTACCTTAAATATGACTTCCCTCTACCCAACATCGACTAGCTTATTGATCTTACAGTCGAACATAAGATGTTATCTCTCATGGATGGATTCTAGTGTAACAATCAGATCTCAATCACCCCTAAATATCAACACAAAACTACCTTTACCACCCCTTGAGGAACCTTCTATTATAGAGTCATACCTTTTAGGTTAAAGAATTCTTGTACAACCTACTAACATGCCATGAATATATATCTTTCATGATCTTATCCATAAGATCATAAAGGACTATGTGTATGACATTCTTGGAAAATCCAAACTCTAAAAGGATCACTTGGATATTTTTAAGATCATTTTTGAGTGCCTTATCCACTATCATATTCACCTTAACCCTAAGAAGTACATTTTTGGGGTCTTGTCAAGAAAGCTTCTAGGTTTTATTATCTCCCTTCATGGAATGAAATTTGATCCTACCAAAATAAAATAAATCCTAGACATATACCCTCATACCAACCTTAAGTAACTTTGAATCTTGTAAGGGAAGATTCAATTCATTTGTAGTTTCATTTCCCAACTTTCAAACTAGTACAAGCCTTTCCACCACCTTTTAAAGAAGGATGTCTCTTTAAAATTAAATAGAGATTGTCAAAAGGCCTTTTATTCACTCAAAGAGTACCTTTTGTCACCACCTTTCCTTACCCCTTCAAAGGATGACCAACCTTTCTACCTATATATCTCTACCACTAACTAGGCCTTAGGGGAAATGTTGGCTCACTAAGAAGAATAACATAGAAATAAATTCATATACTACATTAGTCATATGTTTTTGGAATACAAGACTCAATACACTCATACTAAGAAATTATTCTTATCTTTATTTTCATGGAAACCAAAATTTACCACTACCTTATTAACCACAAAACCTATATCATTACCAATATCAACCTGCTTAAGTACATGTACTCTAAGCCATATCAAAATCATTATATGGCCAAGTGGAACATACTCTTAGAAAATTTTGACCTTGAATTCATCTAGTAAAATTAAAATAAGGGGTAAGTCATTACTAACCAATTCGCTGAAGTACCATTAGTAGATAATCAACCTCCTCCTCTTAAGTTCCCTGATGAGTCCATCATGGCCTTATCTCAAATGGATTTCACCTATCAAGTCACCATGTTCTTCAATGGATCAAAATGTCAACATGGTGTGGAAATAGGTATCATTCTTATCCCCTTTGATGGTGAGCCTCTTCCTTTGTCCTTCAAGATTGACTTTGAATGTAGCAACAATATGGTTGAGTACAAAGCCCTAGTAATAAGCCTTTAGAAACTTAGCCTTAAGAGTCAAAATAATCAATATCTTTGGTGATTCCCAACTTGTTGTCAATCAAATCAATGACTCTTACTAGTGTAAGAATATAAACAATTAGTTGATGAACTCCTAGCATCATTTAAGCACTACCACATCTTGTCAACCCCATGATCTACCAACAAGTTCACAAACACCATTGTTAAGCATGTAATATACTGAGAGGGGGGGTGAATCAATATATTATATATCTTATAAATCTTTCCTTTAACCAAATTCCACTTAATCAATCATTCAAGATATTCAATAAAACTCAAACAATAAACATCACACAAGATAGAGAGAGACACCAGATATAACATGGAAACCTAATGGGGGAGAAACCATGGAGAATCAATCTTAAATATATTCATGAGAACAACCCCACAGGAGCACCATACCCCTTTGCCAAGTACAAATCTCATCTACAATTTGTGAGCACCAACCCAGCACCTATTCATGAGCACCAACCCACAGGAGCACCAACCCCTTTGCCGAGCACCAACCCAGCAACAATTCATGAGCACCAACCCATAGGAGCACCAACCCCTTTTCCAACCACCAACTCAACAACAATTCATGAGCACCAACCCATAAGAGCACCAACCCCTTTATTTATACCACACACCTATCTCTCAATTTTTCTATCTCAACAAATGATAGATCAATACAACATCTCCTTCCTCTCTCTCACACCTTTGCTCTTCTAAGCTAGATATAATAAATACAAATCATATTCATCTCTCACAATTGCTCTTCTAAGCTAGATATTACAATCTCAAATCAAACTCTCACATCCACATTACAAATGGCTTCTCAAGGCTTATTTATAGCTTTCCAAATGACCTTTGGCCTTCCCCCTTTGTGACCTTTCAATTCTCATGGAAAATGGCACCAATCTTGGATGACCCTTCATATTCAAGCCTTTGAAAAGTCATGTGGTGACCCTTCATGACCAAAAAAGTCCTTCCCACTTTTGTCCTTATCTTTGGTGACTTTTCATACTCTTTAAAGTGTCCCTTCATGAGAAATTCGCCCTTTACTCTTTTGTCTTCACTTGGTGACTCTTGGTATTCCCCAAGATGACTCTTCATTGGAAAATGCATCCCATCCTTCTTTTGTCTTTATCCCATGACTCTTCAACTTCTCCATAGGCCCTTATTTTGTCTCATATGCAACCAAAAATATATTCGTTAATATTAAATAAATATTAACTCATATTAGCCAAGATAAACAACATTAAATGCAATGTGGCCTTTATCACCAATAATACTAGACCTTTGGCATCAATGACAATATTTCCAACAATCTCTCCCTTTGTCATTGATGGCAACCTCAATCCTGATACTACCACATCCTGTCACCTACACATACTATCATTTGAAAACATACAGTAACCCCCCTTACTATAGCAACCTATACCTGTTCCCTGTACCTATTTTTTGCACCTATACCTATACCTGTTATTCTCCCCCTTTGACATCAATGGCAAAGGGCCTACTTGGAGCTAACACTTAGCTCCCCCTCACTTGATGCTGAACATCAATGGTAGGAAGTAATAGAAATTACTCCCAACTCCTCTCACCGATCTTTGAATGTATCCTTTGATAGTGCCTTTGAGAAGATATCTAACAAAACATATACATTGTTCCCTGTCCTTTGAGCATCTACAATCAACTCATTTGAATCTTTTCTTCTAATCTCACAACCTTCATCATGAAACCTTAATGTGTATCCTTGATCACAAATTTGACTAACACTCAATAGATTATGCTTATAAAACATTCTTAGTCTTGGTTTTACCATTATCCAAAAATAAAGTACCTTTTTTGGCTATCCTAGTAGTGGTTTTATCTCTAAATCTCATTGTACCACCATTGATCTTCTCTATTCTTATCTCATTTCATATGCCTCAATCATCCGCTATCAACAAACCATCGCTAAGCTTTATCTCTTACATGCAAAGCTATTTGCACCAACATAGAATCTTTAGGTTGTTTCTTCTGCCATGAACATGACTGAACCTTCTTCCTGATGAATGAAGCTTTGAAACTTTTATCCTTCTTGATTTAATCTGCATGAGTATCCTTTTCTTTCTCTCTGAAACTTTTAGCTCTTTTTCAACATTCTAATTTCTTATGACCATAATCATTTGAAACACTACATATGCAAGAATCATTCTAATAGCCTCAAACCATAATACTGATGCAAATTTTTCTTCAAAAATATATTCCCTCAAAAGATATACAAATTAATTTGTCAACTCACCTTCTTGTCATGCAAAATATCCAAGACCCAATAACATCCACCATGCTTCAATTTTCTTAAAAGTGTCTCCTTGAAGCCTAGAAGAGACACCCCCACACAAAAGGGTTCTAGAAATAAATCTCAGGAGATTCCCACATCTCCTCTATTTCTTCCTTGATCTTCTTATGTTTTTATTTTAGAATCCATTTAAGCATGTCTAACCTTTTTGACTTACTAACCTTATCATTTATGATGTTTTTATTTTTCTCAACTTTTGCAACTATCTTATCTTGGCAAAGCTCATGCTCAAATGTAACAAGAGATTCTGCACAATCCTTCTTATCTAATTCTTTATCTACTATAGCAAGTAATTGATTTTCATTCTTGAACTCAACCTGACCAACCTTTACTATTTTAGGTCTCTAAACCTGAATTTGTCTTTTCTCATATTTTCTATGGTCTCTGTAACCTTTGACATACTTTGAATATTTCTTTATTTTATTTTGTCATAATCTGGCAATATGTCCAACCTCATGACAACAAAAGCAAACAATATTTCTCATACCTTTTTCTTGAATGTGACTAAGATCTCCCTTTGACTGATTGCTTCTCCTCATAAAATATCTTGCCCTATGACCAACATGATGATAAATAAAACAATGACCATGAAAATAATTTGAAAACTTGAAAGCATTGGGCTGCCTGATCGACTTATTTGATTTGCCTTCAAAACCTACATCCTTCTTTCCTTGGGCTAATATTTCATGATCTTTCTCAACCAAGATTATAAACTTCTCGTGATTATCCTTTAAAGAATCTAACTCAACCTTCAACTAATTACACTCTTCTTCTTTTGATGTTAAAATTGAAGTTGCAACCTCTAACTAATTTTTAAGATCTTGAATAAATATCTTATTTTCTTTTACTTCTATAGCCAACTTAGAATCCAAGATACACACCTTTTCCTTAAGAGCCTCAACCTTAGATTTCAACTCTTGATTCTCCTTCTTTAGCTACTTAGCCATCTGTGCTTTTCCTTTGATCTACCTTCAAGCTGTTAAACCCTTTCTAAAGGAACCTGCTCTGATACCAATTGTTAAGCATGGAATATACTGAGAGGGGGGGTGAATCAGTATAATATATATCTTATAAATCTTTCCTTTAACCAAATTCCACTTAATCAATCATTCAAGATATGCAATAAAACTCAAATAATAAACATCACACAAGACAGAGAGAGACACCAGATATAACACGGAAACCCAATGTGGGAAAAACCATAGAGAATCAATCTCAAATATATTTGTGAAAACAACCCCACAAGAGCACCATACCCCTTTTCCAAGTACAAATCTCAACTATAATTCATGAGCACCAACCCAAAGGAGCTTCAAACCCCTTTGCCAAGCACCAACCCAACACCTATTCATGAGCACCAACCCATAGGATCACCAACCCCTTTTTTTAGCACCAACCCAGCAACAATTCATGAGCACCAACCCCTTTTCCAAGCACTAACTCAGCAACAATTCATGAGCACCAACCCACAAAAGCACCAACCCCTTTATGTATACCACACACCTATCTCTCAATGTTGCTATCTCAACAAATGATAGATCAATACAACATCTCCTTCCTCTCTCTCACACCTTTGCTCTTTTAAGCTAGATATAACAAATACAAATCATATTCATCTCTCACAATTACTCTTCTAAGCTAGATATTACAATCTCAAATCAACCTCTCACATCCACATTACAAATGGCTTCTCAAGCATTTATTTATAGATTTCCAAATGACCTTTGGCCTTCCCCCTTTGTGACCTTTCAATTCTCATGGAAAATGGCACCAATCTTGGATGACCCTTCATATTCAAGCCTTTGAAAAGTCATGTGGTGACCCTTCATGACCAAAAACGTCCTTCCCACTTTTGTCCTTATCTTTGGTGACTTTTCGTATTCCTTAAAGTGTCCCTTCATGAGAAATTTGCCCTTTACTCTTTTGTCTTCACTTGGTGACTCTTGGTATTCCCCATGATGACTCTTCATGAGAAAATACATCCCATCCTTCTTTTGTCTTTATCTCGTGACTCTTCAACTTCTCCATGGGCCCTTATTTTGTCTCATATGCAACCAAAAATATATTTGTTAATATTAAATAAATATTAACTCATATTAGCCAAGATAAACAACATTAAATGCAATAGGGCCTTTATCACCAATAATACTAAACCTTTGACATCAATGACAATATTTATAACAACCATGGACTCTCTTACTTTTAAAATACCCTCTGTACATTTAGACTCTAAGTTATCTATCATTATTCATAGTCTTACCTAACTATCTTATGCCAAACTAGATTCCCTCACCATTTTTAATGTGGAGGAAACTCAACTTGACCTTTCGTATCAACAAACCTTCGACTATCTTAACCTTGGCATAATTCCTTCTATCCTCATTAGGAATGCTCAAAGAGAATTTATTCAAAGTAATTCATGTTATACGATTATGGGAGCAATTCTTTATAAACATGGATTTGATGGCCTCCTTTTTTGTTACCTGTGTAGTTATGAATCCTCTCACGCTATTAAGGAAATGCATGATGGCATATGTGGGGTCCATTTTAGTGGCCTCACTATAGCTAAGTGCATCCTCTATCATGGTTATTACTAGCCTACCCTTAACCAAGACTACTATTATTACATAAAAAAGTGTATTAAATTTTAATAACATGCTAATTTGCATCATGCACCCAGCCATAGCCTTCATGTTTCCATTGATTTTTGGCCCTTTTCATACTAGGGTATAGACCTTGTTGGTGAAATCAATCCCCATTACTCATAGTGGCACCATTTTATCATTACCACCACTAAGTACTTTACCAAGTGGGTAGAGGCTATCCCTCTAGTCTCAACCAAAATGAAGAAGATTATCAACTTTATCAACCATCACATTATCTATCATTTCAAGTTTCTTCATTAGATTATCATTGACATTGGTAAATCCATTAATAACAAGAAAGTACAAGGTCTTTATGGCACATTCAAAATCAAGTTAATCTTCTCCCTACCCTATCATATTCAAGCTAATAGATAGGCATAAGCCCCTAACAAAACTCTTAATAACATGCTAACTAAAATGGTTAATGAATCAGGTTGGGATTGGCATTTATACATCCCATTTACTTTATGGGCATATCATACTAACATTAGAACCCCTATGGGTGCCACCCTATTTTGTCTTGTATTTAGAGCAGAGGTTGTCTTGCCTCTTGAAATCTAAATACCCTCTCTTTGCATATCTTTACAAGATCTCATTTTAGAGAGTGATTATCATCAACATTATTTATCCTAGTTAGAGATACTCGATGAGCATTGATGAGTACCAAAAGCATATCAAACATGCTTACAATAAGTATCTTAAATTGAATGAATTTAATATTGGAGACCTCATCCTAAAGGAAAATAAACATGTCACTAATATTAGAAAAAGAAATCAAGGCAAGTTTACTTTCAATTGGCTTGGACCTTATATCATAATCCATAATTATGGATAAGGATCTTATCGATTATTTTCACTCGAAGGCCACCCAAAACCTAAGCCCCTCAATGTTTCACATATGTACCCATTATTTTGTTAAAAAGGATTGAGTCTACCTTTTGTTTAACTTAAGCTCATCCCTTATTATCCACCCACATTCATCTCCCTAATTTAGGGGTAATTTATTAAACATAAATCATGTGATTATCTATCACAATCACAACCTAGTCTCAAACAATGGGTACCATGGCTCTACCTATGGCATGGTTCTCATGATACTATCCACCCCTTTTCAGGATGGATCCCCATGATCATTATCACTTAAACCTCTTTACACCTAACCAACCTTCTTTTGCTCTTAGTTTCACCTCTATGAAGGTGACTTGCTAAGCCTAAGCAAGTCGATGTCAAGCACAATCAAAGTAAAATGACAAAATTCCTATCACTAGAAATCATTTGTGATTCCTAGCATTCATAGACTGTTCCTTTAAAGGCCAGTTGTTCACAACCTCTTTAAAATTACCAAAACATAAGGTGGATTGATCCCTTAAAGGATAGATATTAAAAGAATTAAAAAAAGTACATACACTTAGACCACTCCCTCAAAGGATGGATGGGTAGGCATTTTTCAAAAGCATATTAATTTATTGGAAGCTTCTTGAATCGATAAACTTCCCATATAAATCAATTAGAAGAAGACCCATTATCACAATCAAATCAAAAGTAAAATAATCTTAGAAGCTACAATCGGCTCTCAAATAACATAATAAAGTGGAATCCACAGTCGGCTTCCATAAGTATACTTCCTACATCGATCAGTCTACATAGCTTGGCATAGTCTTATTTATATTGACTCTCTAGACACCTATAAAGGAGGCATGCTAGCTTCCCAAGAAAGTTTCATTTTCACCCATCCCCCTATATGCAAGGGGTTTTTGAGCTTACTTGACATTATGTGGTCAAGACACCTTTTTAGCCAACTAATCGATGCTCACATGATGGATTCAAAGGGATTATCTTCATTAAGTCAATCCAACTTTAGTTTTTGTTTTAGTCCTTGTCAATAAAGAAGCATCATGCCCTATTCTTACCCTATCATGAATAGTTGATATTTTCATTATGGTGCTCACCTTTAGATTATATTCTCTATTCTCCCATCTAGTTTTGTTAATTAAACTATCTCATGCATTTTATCATTAACATTAGCAACAAAGAACCACAAGTATAACCATAACCATCCACATTACCATGACATACATGATAATCACATCTGTATGCAATAAATTCAACATTAACATATTTAAACATAATGAAATTTAACATACTAATTAATAACCAACATGTCATAAAGATAACCATAAATAAAAGCCATCTCATGCCTAGTTAGGTGAGTCTAAATCCATGTTTAGTATCCATAGCATAAGCATAATCTATAAATCAATATGAACATAACATCATAAGCACTAAAAACAAAATGCAAATCATACACCATGAGCATGGGCAATAAACAAAGATCATATATATAATTCTAATAACATCATAACATGAACATAAATGACCATAATCATAAACCACATCATGAAACATAAGATCATCATATACATCATGTCTATCAAAGTGAATAATACATGTAATAAATGTATAAAATCTCTCTCTCATATACATCTCACATCATTAACATGTAAGCCGATAATAAAAATGAAAACATGTACATATATCATGCCCCTAGGGCACCACTACCATTGTCCCCTCCTGCTCTGTTGCCACTAACACCACGTTTTGGTCCTCTTGGAGTGCCTTATACCTACCCACTAACTATAGATTACCACTATATTGGAGTAGCCATAGTTGGACCACATTTTAGATTGGTTTTATACTCACCCCATTTGAGGTCATTTAGTAACTATGCCAAAACAATAGCCTCATACTATCGTAACTCCTCCACTGTAGCTAGGTACTATGTTGTAGGGGTAAACCTAGGTGGTGTTTCCTATCTTACTAATCCTCCTCTTTGTCATTGATATTACCTCTCATGAGTCACCAAGCCTAGAGAGGTTTTAGCCTGATCCCTCTCCCCTATGATAATAGCAAGCTGACCCTAAAAGGTCATAATATAGCCTTATATTGTGGCCACCTATCCCTATAAACCTATACCTATTCCTGTGCTATGGCCAAAGATGCACATGCCTATCCATCTTGGCCATTTAGATCCATGGCCATTAGCCTTACACCACCATCATTTCCACCAACATCTATAGCCACATATATGGGCTAGTACCATGCCATGTACCCTTCCACAAATATAGCATCATCTATCAGAGCCATAACTAGTATCTCCTTGTACACGTCATCTATAACTATAGGAGTAGGCTATGGCACTATCATAAATATTTTTGAGTCCTCTCTCTTATACCTAGGGAATGGACCTAGAATGCCTTATACCATACCAAACTATCAGCATACCCTATCAAATGTAATTCTCTCCACCTCCCACTCTCACATATCGAGTATCCATTGTATCTCTAGAAGGAGAGTGTTTATCTCCTATAGCCTACCATATTAGAAATTGGATGTATGTCCTCTAGGTGATATCTCTAACCACTAGTGCACTTAGTGCACCCTTGAACCAATCCATGTCATGATACCCACTTCCTACACTTAATGTATCAAAATCACCCCTTCATCACATGAAGCCAATGGGGAAATCAATGTATGTATAACCAGCCCATGACAATCCCACTAGTCTCAAAACATGAATATACTCATAGGCCTAACAATGCATAACTAGGCCTATACTGATGCTATATCTCCCATGGGTCATAAACCCCCATAGCTCTCTATAGATCTACACAAATAAAATAGGTACCTAGCCAAAAATAGTTTTCCCCAATAATAACTTAACTAGTACCCCTAGTAGAAGATAAGAAAATCCCATGTTGCTTGAGTCAAGAAGTTCAAAACACATCACTATAATCATGAACATGTTCATGAGTCTCCTCTTAAATGGAGACCTCTAATATAATTTCATATATCTAAACCCCCTTACTTGCCATCTGACCTGATCACTCTCATCTTTATATAAGAGCTTGACATGATCATCTCACTCTTTGTGCTAGATATGGTACATAGGATTGGCATGTAGTGGGAGTTGAGTGATCTAATGCACATCCTCAAGAAGAATGGTTATCTCACTAGCCAAAAGTAGGAAGGTGTTCATAGTGGGATCCCATCTCTTGATGAGCACTATGACCATAGATGCATCCTAGGGCACATGCTGGTAGTTCCTCATGGCTCCAAACCCCACCTAATTTATATGGGCCTAGTCAACTGGGGTCATGCCCTAATAAACATCTACAAAGATCTTAGTGATTTAATGCTTCATCTAGATCTTATCATAGGTATACAAAAACAAAATCTAGCACGTGTTAGTATTACCCATTTCCAAATCGATGTCTTTACCTACCTACACCACCTTACCTCTGATAACCCTCACAAACAAATGTTTTGATGTGTTTATATCTTAGCCAACCAATACCTCACTACCTTCTCTTCTAGATGCCTACCTTAACCCAATCATTTCTAACAATATCAACCTATATTATACTTATCACTTTACCCATTCATCACCATGTCATATCTACTTAAGAAATTGATCTAAGCATAACCTATACTTTGTATTTCATCACCCAACATATGTTTCTACCCAATATCTCTAAAACCTATTCTCCCCAACCTACACCTAACATTCAAAATTTTCACTAACCCTAAATTTTTAAACACCTAGCAAACACTCCTATACCTTAGTTGACCATGGTGACCACTAACAGTCAGGCACCCATTTTTTATAGGGTGTCAACCATTGACAATCAACCCTAAATATCAATGGTCATTATGGGTGTTCCATAGCAAAAATTCCCAAACCCTAATACCCTAAACATTTACCTAAATCATAGATAAATCAACTAATTTACTATTTCAACTCCTCTATCCAACCCAAATCCACTACCCACCCTCCCCATTCCTATATTTATAGAAAACTTTACCTGATACCCACCAAACCCCTACCTAGGGCATAGTCAATCAAAACTAACAATTAATCTACCTACCTTCCCATCCTAAAATAATTGTATGAAATCAAACTATCTTATTAAATTAAAAACACTACCTACCTCATTTGTCAATATCTATCATGGTTGTAACCCATGTATAGTTTCTCAACCATATCCACATGCTCCCTACATCATGTTCCTAAGAGATCACCTCCAACACACACCTCCAACCAATCACAAACTACCAACTCAACAAAATAGTTAGCTATCATCTTCATCGCTTAATGCCCAAATCACCTAGAGCTAAAATTTAATGAAAACAAACAACAAATAATTAAAATTGATTCATTTTTCAATTTTTACCTTGAAAATTTTTAGGGTTTGTACCTTGACTATCAATGGTCAAAGTGACCATCGATGGTCACCCTTAAGAACCCTGACCATCAACAATTAAGATGCTCAATTTATTACATTAACCTTGGCATACCCATTTTTAAAACTAAACTAAGCCAAAACTTACACCTTTTAGAGACAACCATTCCAACCACCTTTTTACCTTGTTGTTGGTTCATTTTGGCCTAATTATCACTCTTTTTGTGATAGTTTGTGCATGGTCCCTTGACTACAGTAAAAACATTGACATATTAGCCACTTTTTGAATTTACACCACCTCATGCTTATCATACCCATATGTGTCTTATAAGAGCACTTCCTACCTTCGATATGCATTAAACTTGACCTATTTATGTTTTTAATGAGAGCACTTCCTACATTGGATACCCACTAGAAACACTGACCTTGTTTATGAGACTAACAGGTGTACATAGCTACCTTACCTACACACAATCATTTAGTACACTAGTCACTTGTCCCTTTGAATGACCTTTATTTTTATCAACCATGGCACCCTTATCTTTATGTGATCCTAGATATGACATCTTTTATTACACTTTATGCATTTGTTTGCACTCTAGTGCCTAAGCTATCACCCACCTTCATGACTCTTTACCTTCATCATCACCATCACCAATTTTGTCAAAACCACACCCAATTTTGTTTTACCTCTTCACCTCCAAGTTTGAGGGGGAACACCTCCTACCATACTTGGGGCAATTAGTAGACTTTGACCAATATCAATTTTTATTTTACAACTGGTTGATTCCAAGCCATCAAATAAAAGGGGAAAAATATAGACATCAAAAATATACACATCATAATTTTGAATGTCAAATTAGCCCTTGACCACCTTGGGACCCTCTTGGGACCAATATAAACCCTAAAATAAACTCCTTAATCATTAGTTTAACTTAACTAACTTAACCTTTCCTTTTAACCCTTTTTACCCCTCAGCACTCAACCATTCATGGTTAGGGTAACCATAGATGGTTACCCTAACCATCAATGGTTATGGTCCACCTCCCTAACCAAAATCATGCAAACCATCTAATTTAATTTTCTAAGTATGGCTTGTCTAAATCCTATTATGATCCATTTCATGGATGAGTTAATTTTGGAAGGCCCATTTCACATGTTGTTTCAACTCTCTTGCCTTGCTTATAAAAGAGAGGAGTTGGGAGGTAAAAATCCATCTAAAATTATCATAAAAAGCTTGTGTATCCATGATTCTATTTATTATAGGTCAATCACCATCAACAATCCAACATTATAGCAATCATATAAGAGAATCAATTTGCCACCATCTCTCCATCAAGCATTCAGGTATCGTTACTCTATTGGAATCAAGCTAGATTATACTAATAGGTTAACTACCTCAACCATCCACCTAATTAAATTTTATTAGGATAATTAATTGATTCTTAGCATTCATTTACTTTATTTCCATTTTGCAATCAACCTATACCTTACCCATATTTTACAATTCATCTTTTGAATCTCATCAATTAACAATTTACCAACCTAGATCCTCACACAATAACCACTAATGGTTGTGTCAACTACCAATGATCTACCTAACTGTTGATGATTATATTGATCACCGATGGTCACCTTAAATATTGAAAATCATCTTAATCACCTATAGTCACTATGGCATAAAAAAACAAGCTAATTTTACCTATTTACACCTAATCAAACCCAATTTTTTGTGTTCATATCTATCCACAAACCCCTTTTTGATAGTCTAAAGCATACCCCAACCCTTTAGCACTAGTATCAATTAGTTCATATCAATATTTCTTGTATTTAGTTTTAGTACCTTTTGATTCATTGATGCAATTACCTTTATTTTCTATTTACAAATGTAATTATATAAAATATGTAGATTGATAGCCCCTAAGGAAGCTCTCACTTCTAGGATCCAACTATCACTAAGTAATCCACTCAAATATTTATCTAAAAATAAAGTTTTTATTATAACTTTCTTATTTGTAGGAAATCCTCCCAAGCTAAAAATGATCTCTTCACAATCTTTTGATTCAATGCATGCACTATCAATCAGGTTTTTCAACCATACCCATATTTAGTTTATCTTTTCCATAATAATCAATAAATTCATTAAAATAGGTTATATAATCTTATAGATACACATAAGGAAAATAAATTGATTATAACGGTTTATATCACATGTTTACTATGACATGAAAGGTATGGGTATTTGAATTTTTAGTATTTTAATACATTGAGCATCACTAAGATGGTTAAGGGGATTCTTCCTATTTAGGATAGTCATCATATATATACTAGATGTCAATTGGGGAAGAAAGTTATACATTCATTTGATGTTGGTAAGGGTTTGAGAGCTAAGGGAGTATTAGATCTAGTACCTATGGATTTTCATGGTCCAATGCAAACACCTACCCCTTCTGGAGCCCATCTCTAGGAAAAAGTGGGTATACTTTCTAGTGAATAAATCTATCTATTTTTATAACTTCCTTACTTGGAAAGCTATGGGTGAAAAATATGTAGATGGTCAATGAAATATCTTTAAAAAACTAATGGGGGTGAGTTCATCTCAAAATAGTTTACATTTTGTGCCAGTAAAGGCATATACAGACAATACACTACCCCTTATACTCTATAGAAAAATGAAGTTGTGGAAAGGTGAAATAAGATAGTGATGGACATGGCTTATTGTATGGTCAAAAGAAAGAATGTCCCATATAGATATTGAGAAAAATAAATGAATATGGTGGTGTAAATCCTCAATAGAAATCCTAAAAAATCATTTGATAATATGACTCCAAAGGAGGATTGGTTAGGTTGAAGTCTAGATGTAAGTGTTTTTATAATTTTTGGTTTTGTAGATTTCATATTTTTTTCTAGTAAAAAGAGAAGTAACTTGGAGGTGAAAAGAAAAGAATACATGTTTGTTAGGTATAGTGATTAGTCAAAGGCCTATATATTATTTGATGTTTTTACTAATAAAGTTTTTATAAATAAAGATGTGATAGTAAATGAATATATGTCATTCTTCATAGAACTGGTACAATTTTAGATATTGAGTCATTATTTTCTTCTAATTATTCTATTATAAGTTGTGATGTGAAAGTTGAATAAGATTCTAGTTCATTAATGGAATCAAATTCTAGTGAGGGAATTATTGCATGTCATTATGATGTTCCAATAGAACAACGAAAGAATCCAAAGTGATATTTTGCCATAATAGAAGCACTAAAGGAGGGAGACTTGCCACAAGGTGTGGAAGGAAGAAGATTGAGATTAGGAAAGTAGTTTGGTAATAGAGGTAAGTATGATAATTTTGGTCTAAAAACTACTATTTCACATGTATTTGAGCCTAATTATTTTTTAGAGGCCAAAGGGAAACATGAGTAGGAATTGACCATGTAATTAGAATATGATTACTTAATGAAATACATGACTTGGGAGCTCATAGAGCTACCACCAAGAAATAAATCCAATGGTTGTAAATGGATTTACAAGTTAAATGTAAAGCAAATGGTTCCTTGGATAAATACAAAGCTAGACTTGTTGAAAAAGGTTATGCACAAGAGGAAGGGGTTGATTATGAAGATAATTTTTATCCTACTACAAAGATGGTAAATTTTTGTTTGAATTTTACTATTTATACTTAGTTTGAATGGTAGGTGCACCAAATGGATGTCAAGGGTGCTTTCTTGAATGCAGATCTAAAGGAGGAATTATGCATGGTTTATCCATAGGGATTTTAGGTTCTTGGTAAGGAAGATCTTATTGGAAAGTTGATTTAGTCCTTATATGAGCTTAATCAGTCTCCTTGAGCCTGGTATATGAAAATAGATTCATATCTTAGGGGGTCTAGTTTCAAAATGTGTAATTTTAAATCAAATCTCTATGTCAAGGTGTCTAGTGATGATATCTTGATTCTCATTGTATATGTTGATGATATAGCCATGATTGGGAATATTTTTAGTCTCATTAAATATAATAAGGTTGATATTTGTTATACATTTGACATGATAGACTTAGGACTACTAAAATATTATTTAGGTGTTGAGTTTTGGCAAGGTGATTATGTTGTATTCATGTCACAAAATGAGTATGCCACATTATTGATGGAAATGTTTAGAATGATGGATTATAATACAAATCACACACCTATGGAAGTTGGAGCTATAATTTTAACTAACACTACTTCACCTCTAGTCAGTGAAATTGTGTATTCGTAGCTAGTGAGTAGTCTCATTTACCTTACTACCACTAGACTACATATTTGCTCTACATTGAGTTTTATATCTTGCTTCATGTCTAAACCATAAGAAATACATTGGTTACATGAAAAATAGGTATTAATATATGTCAAATGTACTCTTAACTTTGGCATACTATATAAGAAGTTTGTATATTTTGAGCTTTGAGGATATTCTGACTATAATTGGGTAGGATCAGTAGATTCAAGAAAATCTAAAACAAGCTATGTATTCACTCTTCAATTAGGAGTTTTCTCATGGTAGAGAAAACTACAAACTATAGTTGCATTATATTCAAAAGAATAAAACTATAAAGTTGTTTTCAGGGCATGTTATGAAACTATGTGGATAAGTAAAATCTTGGATGATCTTCAATTTGAGTCATCAAAGCCTACTCTAATTTTTTGTGACAACCAAAGTGTTATGAAGATGGTGAAGATCTAATATTACATGCTAAGACCAAATAAATTGAGGATCACCATAATTACATTTGATATTTGGTTACAAATGAAGACATCAGTCTCTTTTATTGGCCTACTATAGATTAGCCATCTGATATAATGACCAAACTACTTGGTTTAAATGTGTTCATAAAATTTAGTGATAAACTTGGTCCTGTTTATGGTTTTGTCATTAAGGGAGAGTATTAGTATATTAGTATTACCTTAGGCTATTTTCTAAGTTATATTATTTTTATAGTGGTTTTAACCACTTAGTTAAGTAGGTTCTACATGCATAGCTATTTTATGCTACCTGTTGCTTTTGGTTCCACCCACCTCCTTCTTTTTTGAGTATCTCTTTTGCACCTATATAATAGGATTTTAATTGTATTGTTTGATACAATTGTAAGTTTATTAATATAATTTCATTATCTTTACTCATTATAATATTAGAAGGAGTCAATGGAGTAGGAAAAAATTGAATTTTATACCATAATTCTATAAGGAAAACTAAGGCTAATTTTGAGTGAAATAGAAAATTGAAAAATAAAACTTGAAGGTGTTATGAAATATCCACAAGGATAAGACCAATTATAAATGAAATAAAATGATTTAAAATAAAAAATTAAGGTAATATTAAATATTCATAATGTATAATAACATTGATTTTGAAATAAATTATCTCAAAAAAGGGAGAATAAAAAATACCAAATAGCTATAAAGACAACAATGGCCAACTATAAAAATGATCATAAAAAATGTAAAAACTTTAATATTTTTTATTTAAAAAAATTAAAATAATTAATATATAACTATACTTATAAAATTAGAATATAATACAACTTAAAATAACTAAATATAAATTCAAGATACAACTAACAATACCACTAATAGTAACTAATAGTTTTTGGTCATCATGTAAAAATCCTCTATCAATTGACTATTGGAAGCTATAATTTGAAAAAATTGGCATTAAAAATTATATAAAAAATAATAATTTAATTAAATACAATTTAATTTCACTTAAATAATACTAAAAGTATGCCTTTCCATTTTGGAACTCATTTGAGTACTCAAACAATGAAGTGGAGTTAATTGGCTGTTCTAACTATTTTTTTATGAAATCATGAGAAAGTGTCCAAAAGTGACCAAAAAAATAATTAAGGTTATAAATAAATTTTGAATACACCTAAAAAACCAAAATATAATAAGTCTAAGAAAAGAGCTCAAGTTCCCATATTAGCATCATACTCAGCATTCCCCTCCTTGATGCAAAGAGGTGAGATTCCTATCATATCAAGTTTTTCATAAATCTTATTTATTAATATCAACAATATTAATTGTATGAAATTTAAGTTAATGGATTAATATTTGTCTTTATTACAAAATAATGTAATTGTATTATGTTTCTTTAAAGACCAAGAGAGCCTTAAAGAGAGCTATAATGTGAAGCTATAATGTGAAGTTGACTTCTTATCATAAAGAGAGCCTTTCTAATTTTAATGTGTATCCAGTGAAACATAAATAACTTGATGGAATGATATGAATATAATTATTATAGTTATATATTACATATATGAAAATTCTCTTTACTATTTGTAAATGTTTGAGTGATGGTTTACCCATAGATCTAAAAACTAATGGAACCCCATAATTGATATTAGGTCTTGTCATATAGATATACATCAAAACTACCACCATGATTATAAAATTCTTATCATAAGCTTAAGTAATTACATCCTCCATAACATTATTTTCTCCACTTGAAATTGGAGTGTTTGTAGACTTCGAATATTGAAAATTATACTTATTTAGCATGTCTTGGGCATGCATGGCTTGAAAAATGAGCACTTATTTATTTTGATTTAATTAAATGCTAATAAATTAATTCATAAGTCTGATATTTATCATCTTAAAATTTTATTGCATATATTAATTGAATCTATTTAACATCTCCATAGAGATAATTGTATGTATCAAGTCATCTACATAGAGACAACCATATAAAACATTATAATTTAATGGTTGTATGTAAAGAGTTGATTCATTTTAACTTATTAAAAATACTTGATCCAATAACCAAATATAAATTATTTATTAAACAAATATTTTATATTTATTAATATCATAAATATCCTTATTCAACTTATATACCAAAAATTCTTTACCTTTTACCTCAAAACCTTATGTCTGCCCTACATGTACTTCTTCTTCAATCACTCTATTTAAGAATGCACTTTTATCATTGGTCTTATAAACCCACTTTCAAAAAATTAAATATTTATTAAAATTAGTCTAATATAAATTACATGTAAACACACACATTCTTTCTTTTGACTAACTTATGCATGACATCTAGATTCACTAATCACTGATGACAATGTAAACATAGTATTTTAATCATAAATATTATAAAATAAGTTACCCTCTTGATGTTTAAGAATTTTTATCCTCATATCATAATTATCATCCAACATTTACTTTTCTATTTTAGGATTCAAAAAATGCTTATTTTTACTTGGTGGTGATGTAGATGGATGACTAGTTTCTTGCAAAGAGCTAGTATTATTTCTAAATGAACTAGAAACATGTGTAGTAATTTTTAAGCCAAAAAAATAAAATAAAATAAATTTTAAAAATTAACTCATGATTTATTTAAATAAATTATATGAATAT
Organism: Torreya grandis; assembly: GCA_037957365.1. Classification (NCBI taxonomy): domain Eukaryota; kingdom Viridiplantae; phylum Streptophyta; class Pinopsida; order Cupressales; family Taxaceae; genus Torreya; species Torreya grandis. Next base: position 1,230,022 of record JARHVA010002768.1, read on the forward strand.
CATAAAACTCATTTTTAAAAATTTTACAATCCCTAGAAATAATTGTTGATTTACTAGCAAGATTATAAAACTTGTGTGCCTTATTTTCATCAATATAACTTGTGAAATTATGATCGACACTCTTAGGATAAATTATAACACCATTAATTTTTATTATTTTTATTTTCATTATACCATTTCATTTTAATTTTATGGGATTTCTCTCTCCTAATAGTTCTTCACTTTTGAAGGAATCATCTAACTTGCTGAAATAATATTTTTGACTTGTCACTTGATTTGAAAAGCTAAATCAGAAGACAAAAAATTATTGCATTCCTATATTCACACAAAACATGTGAGAAAATAATGTAATCCCTCTTTAAAATCACTTTTTTCATCTTATAAATCTTTCTATTCCCTTTGTTTATTGGCTTGATTCTTAGTTTCTAGTATCCTGCAATTTTTTTATCATGTATCCTAGTTTTTTGCAATAATGACAAGTATTTATTTATCTTACATGTGAAGGTTGTTTCATATTTTATCTTTAAATTTTATTTTTAGCTCATTTTATTTTATTTTTATTTTTCCCTTTGGGATTTGAAACCATTTCATCGTTTTCAAGTGCTTATTCATGATCTCGTATGTATAGTCTCATCTTATCCTCATGAGACAAGAGAGAACCTACTAAATCATCAACATTTATAGTCTTCATATCCTTATACTTGTTAATATTGATCATAATATGAATCTATATTTTACTTAAATATCTAAAAATATTTATTATTATGACACTATATTTTATAGTTTCTCCATAAACCCTCATTATATGTACTAAATCATTTACCGTTATGCAATAATCTCCAACTCCTTCAAAATATGACATTCTTAAATTATTAAAATTTATTTTAAGGGTTTAGAGTTTTAATTATCTTACCTTAATATATCCTTTATATGAATCATCTAACTTATTCTATTCCTAATGGCAATTCTTGAATCTTACAATTTTTGTATAAACGCTTAAATCTATGGAACTATGAATATATAAGAAAGATTTTGCATCTCACTTTTCCTCATCCATTTTTGTTATTTTTTGATATTGTGTCAAGGTATTCCAATATTGAGGTAGTGTGTACCCATGAAAATAATTTTACAAAACTTGTTTACACTCTCTTCAACTGATCTCTCCAATACTTAAAGTTGTTACCTTTAAAAACTAGAATTTTCATGGAAATAGAATTCATTGAAGCCATTATATATTTTTAAAATAACATTAAAAAACTTTAGTAGCTTACTTGAATGTGGCTCTGATATTAAATTAAAGTTTTTTAAATTAAAAACTAATTAATATATAATTATACTTATAAAATTAGACTCTAAGACAAATTAAAGTATCTAAAGATAATATCAAGATACAATTAAGAGTACACTAACACTACTTGATAGATTTTTGGTCATCATGTAAGAAGCCACTATAAATTGACTACCACAAGATATAATTAGATCAAAATAGATTCAAAAATTATATAAAAAAATATTATTTGACTTAAATAAAATTTAATTTTACTTAAATAACATTAAAAATGTGCCCCACCACTTGGGAACTCATTCAAGTACTCAAATAGTGAACTTGAGTTAACTGGGAGTTCTAGCTATTATTTTAGGAAATTATTAGAAAGTGTCCAAAAGTAATCAAAAAACTAATTAATGTCATAAATATATTAAATAACCTTTCAGAACACCTAAAAAACTAAAATAGACTAGGTCTAAAAATAGAACTCAAGTGCCCATATTGGCATCATACTTAATAAAACTATGCCAAGAAAAGAAAGTGTAGTAAAAGTAAAGAATCATGAAATAAAACAATAAAAAACATATTTTTTTATAAAATGTAAATAAAATAGAACATGTGACGTGAAATTATATCTATTTTAACTTTTTTATAAAATATTAATTTGATCCAAACTATAGATATAGTTTACTAGACATGTTATCTAATTAATTTCCAATATTCTCATTTATGTAATTCATCCATGCAAAAACTCTATAAAAACGTTATTTAATATTTTTCATGTAAAATGAAATATTAGGTTAAGTTTATTTGGATAAATCAATATTGATATGTTATAGGCATTATTTTATTTGCAAATTTATTAATTTTCACCCTTTGAAATTAAGGGTTTTGTCAATGATGATGAAACCACTAGGAAACTCAGGTGGCAATTGCATAGTTGTTTGGGTTTTTAGGTGATGGTTTTGAAACTGCACCAATGGATTTATAACCACTGATCTACTACATATGTGTGTGTGTGTGTGTGTGTGTGTGTGTGTGTGTGTGTGTATGTATGTATGTATATGTATGTATGTATGTATATATATATATATATATATATATATATATATATATATATATATATATATATATATATATATATATATATATGTATGTATATGTATGTATGTATATACATATAGATATATATATATATATATATATGTATATGTATGTATGTATATATATGTGTGTGTATATATATGTGTGTGTGTGTATACATACATACATACATACATACATACATACATACATACATACATATATATATATATATATATATATATATATATATATATATATATATATATATATATATATATATATAAGATCAGTGGTTATAAATCCATTGGTGTAGTTTCAAAACCATCACCTAAAAACCCAAACAACTATGCAATTGCCACCTGAGTTTCCTAGTGGTTTCATCATCATTGACAAAACCCTTAATTTCAAAGGGTGAAAATTAATAAATTTGCAAATAAAATAATGCCTATAACATATCAATATTGATTTATCCAAATAAACTTAACCTAATATTTCAATGTTTGGGTTTTTAGGTGATGGTTTTGAAACTACACCAATGAATTTATAACCACTGATCTAATATATATATATATATATATATATATATATATATATACACACACACATAAATATATGTATACATATACATGTATATGTATATGTATGTATATGTATGTATATATATATGTATATATATATACATACATACATACATACACACACACACACACACACACACACACACATATATGTATGTATATACATATATATACATAGATACATACATACATACATATATATATGTATGTATATGTGTGTGTGTGTGTGTGTGTACACACACACACATACATACATACATATATATACATATATATACACAAACACACACACACACACACACACACACACACACACACACACACACACACACACACACACACACACACACACACACACACACACACACACACACACACACACACACACACACACACACACACACACACACACACACACACACACACACACATACACACACACACACACACACACACACATGTATGTACATATACATATATATCCACCAGCCTAAATATAAGAATGGTTCTGGTTGTAAATGATTCATATTTTGGTGAAGGTAGGTTTGGATTCTTTGGTGGGTTCTAAAGTGGAAGGGCATTAAAATAGTTTTTATTGAAGATAGTGGACATTAAGAAAGTTAGTGATGTTTTTTTACTCTAAATTCACATTATATTTTAAAATTTTGGGTTCTTGTTCATGTTTATCTCATTATTTCCTAATTGTTGTTTGATTGTTCTAGTTGTGTTTGATCATTATAAAATGTCTAATAAGTGAAAAATAATCTTTTGTAAAGGCTTTGAATAGTTTAGTAATGAAAATTATGTCTATGAAGGTCATATTTGGTAGTAACTTGTATAATTTTTGAATTACATAGGGGAAGGAGAGTGCAATTGCCTCATCCATTAGATTTTTTCCCACGTCAAGATTTTATAGGTCATATCTTATGTTCATATTATTATGTGTCTCATTTTATCTTCTTACTCATTTTTAGTAGGTTTTTAATTTCATTCCAACACTTTTTATCTATATTTTAATAATGGAATTAATATAGAACAATCATTTAAAAAATATAGTTGATGTAGGATTATAAGATCCATGTTGAGTAATCTTAATATCAAGTATTTACTTTGTTTACAAATCAGAATGGTATCAAATATTTTTTAATATATGTTTTAGTCCTTTTGCGTGGTTTTTTAGTTTATTACTACTTTTAAGTATATGACCTATTGTTCACCTCAAAATCCTACCCCAAAAGCACTCATGGGGTTGATTTTTTTAAAAGATAAGGGTGGAAAAAATGATGGACTCTCATCCTCTATTTTAGGACTGATGTGAAATTAGCATAGGGAATGGTTACAATTATTTGGTTTCAATATTAAGATTACATGGAATAGTCTCCAAGATATATAATGTCACCAACAAAATTTTTATACTAATTTCTTGACTTATGAATTAATTATTTGGTTATACTACTAATTTTAATTAAATCCACTTTACCACTTTATAAAATAAAGGAGATGTAGTTTTGACTAAAATAAACATAAAAAGAGAGGTGAGAGTAAGGTTGTAAAGGTTGTTTCCATGTCAGAATGAGATTAATGATTCAACAACTAAACTCAATGCATTTTCCACAGTTATACCATTGTGTATTGAGTTTCACTGAAGGTTTTAACCCAATATCATATAGTGGGAAGAGTCTAAGGAAACATGGAGAAATGTTTAATTTATGAAACCCTCACTATGTATGAATATTCAAAATCCCATAGAAAATAATGCATAGACTTCCAATACAACCTATAGACTAACACATATATTATAAATATTGTGAGGAAAATGAGAAGGTTTTAATAAGACGTTATAGTAGACAAGAACATTATAACTATTGCATTCATTGAGTGACAAAGTATTAGTTCATTTTTATTCATCATTAAATTTAATTTAAAACTATAGATGATAGATATTTTGACACATAGAGCATGTGATTTTTATAAAGTTGAAGATTTCCTTCATTAAAATATAATTTTTTTTTACAAAAATATTAATCATGGCCAATTTTTCATAGTCTAAAAGGGTTATGGATAAAATAGGTGAAATCCTGACTTAAATATAACAACACTCTGGAGATAAGAAATGATAAACTTCAAAATATAATGTAGTTACACATTTATATATGATGACACATAAAGCATGTTGTTGTGCATACTAATTACTTAGTGATTACCAGATTCACCAGTCTCATTAAACATTAATTGTCAACCCAGGGTGTGTAAGCTTTTCAAGAGTGTCAACACTATATATTCATTACCAATTTAAAAATCAACTTAATTTTCTAGTTGCAATACAATGAATTTATGTTGAATTTACCAGATAGATATATTATGAACTTATGTACCATACATACATCACACTTATATAATCAAACTTAATAGTAAAATCAACTTACACAACACACTAATAATTAAAGAGGGTCAATATTTTCATATCAGCTCATTCTGAGGGGGCCCTTCCTTGTTCAAAATTGATCTCCAATCCCTCTCTAAGAGAATTCAAAAATTCTTACAAATTCAATTTTCTCATTACTCAATTCTAAATACAAATGCTACTAGTTCAAATACTTCTCCTATTATCTCCTCAAAATTATCTAACTCCTAGTCTGATCTAGGTTCTACCATTAAATACAAAAGGTAGTTTATTGACTCTTAACCAAAAATACCAAACTAGGAAAATATATAAATACTTAGAAACTACCCCAGTCAACCTTCAAGTGGTTAGTAACTGAAGTTACTTGTTTTAGGTTTGACTAAGTTAGAGACAAGGCATACTATTTTACTATTTTATTGTCTTTTGTCTTTTCTCATTATCCTTGTCTTTTCCATCTTTAAAAACACATCCAATGTCTCCTTGCATTTAGGGAATCCATCTAACAACTATGATTCTTCCCAATCATTTATTTGGTTTCCCAAGATAGCTAGATGTGTCTACAAGATCTCCTCAATAATTAATCTACTTTGCATAGTGGCTGCAATCACTCTATGGTAGCTAAAGGTAACATGTAGGTAAAACCTTCAGTTGATGCAAACATTGTATAGTGAATGTAGGTAACTTGTAAGTGAAGCCTACAATTTCTATGGGTATTCTATAGTGGCTACAAGAAACCTATAGGTGAAGCCTATAGTTGTTGTGGGTATTCTAAAGTGGTTGCAAGCAACTTGTAAATGAAGCCTACAATTGCTATAGGAACTCTTTAGTGGCTATAGGAAACCTGTAGGTGAAGCCTACAGTTGCAATGGGCAACCTATAGTAGCTATGGCTTAGCAATATTTGTCATCTTTATATGACCCTTCAAATGCTTGTTAGATAAATTCAAACCAATATAATTCAATCAAGGAAAATCATCAATAATTAATAACATAACACACACACACACACACACACACACACACATCAATGAACATACAAAATCATAACTTCATTCATTCATTTACATTAGTGATGGATAGTTATGGGATTTACATAGAAAAATACATAAACTAAGCATGGATGAGGCTATAAAAGTAATCAATTGTTGGCCTCATCACTCCCCCCTACTTAACATCTTGCTTAACCTTGAGCAATCCTTGTTTGCATTCTAGAACTATAAAATTTTCTAAAGTCTATGGGTTCAAGATAGCATGACCCTTCCAAGATATAAAAACTTTTAGCATTCTCAATGTGTTCCCATCATTTTTGCTCTACCTCTTTATCAACTGGAACAATTTATTCCCAGTCAAGGATTTGTAACCAAAATATAAGGGGTTGAAACATCAATCCTAAATATTGTATTCTCCACTTCCTAACAATTTCAATATACAAGTATAATATGTGGATGGCCTCCCTAAGGTTTGAAGGGGAATATGGTTCCTTCCTTTTCAAGGCATCTAAGAGTTCTTCCCATTTGTGAGAGCAAGCAACAAAAATTTTCCTTCCATCTCCTTCCATGAGACTCAATTAGTGGTTTTGGACTTCTACCTATTTTTTGACAACCCATTCCTGTGGAGAATTTATGTTCATAAATGAGATCCATTCTTCTACTACAACATTTGAATCTTTGGATTTACTCTTGATCATCAAAGTGGCTTCTTTCTCCTTTCCTTGATATTATTTTATTTGTTTTCTTCTTTCAATTTCATTCAAGACATATGAAGAAAATGCATTTAATAGGACATCCCTTAAATAGATGTTGGGACTCCATTCTGTATCACTGGGAACAACATATTGATGAATATGGAATTCACTTAGTTTGGATTGAAGATTAGGATTAGCATGCCTATACTTATTTTAAAAATATCTTGGGTCACAAACCATATAAGATTGATCATTATAAATCCTATCATACCTGAATCTCAACCATTTTTCTTCCAAGTATATAACATACACTCTAGAATGGGGTCTACGCTCCATCAATAGCTTAGTAGGTTCATGTAATTCTCTAATATTTTACTTTAGATATCTAATCTTATTTTTAGTAAATTCTAATTTTTCTTGTAATTCATCATGTTGTTATTTTTATTCAACATATCCCTTGAATCTCTACATTAATTATTTGTGGTAGGCTTCATTATTACTTAATTTTTCCTTTAATAAAATCAAAAGATCATCAGTCTCTACTAGAGCGGTGGTTGATAAATCCACATCAATAACTTCTTCTATAGTGGGTGTTGGTATAGTGGGTAATGGAGGAAGAATTCCCTAACATAAGGGTATGAAAGCATGAACATACTCTACTATAGGTAATTCTATGTCCAAGGTGGATGAGGATGCTACAGGTTCCTCCACTCTCTTCTCTTTGTCCTTAGATGGTTTTACAAACTCTATTTCTCCTAGAAGTGTTTCAATTCCCCATTTTCCTTTCAGTTTTGTTATCTCATTTCTAAGTCTATATATTTCCTACATATCTTATTCTAATGTTTGGAACTCTTGATCATGAGAAAAAAATTCTTATTCTCTTCCTTTTTCCATAACCTCTTATTCAACCAATTCTTCTTCTCTTGCATGTTTCTTTACCTCTCTCAATTCTTCCTCTATGTATCCAATGTTTCTAAGGAGATAAATGTCCTCCTTAATGAATCTAGATGGGAGAGGTGACCATTATTCTTCTTCTACCTTAGTTGATCTTTCATTAGTAGACCATTATTCTATTTCAAATCCATTAGGATTTTTCTTAATTCTAGGTTCTTTCCTTGGTTCTTCATCATCACTGATGACTATGGTTAAGGAGGCTGTAGTGGTATTTTATTTCATCATCCTTTTATATCTCTTAAGAGGAGGTCTCATTTTTAACACTATGGGTTTCTTCCCCTTGCTTTTCATTTTTATTTTAGGAGAGGTGAGTGATGGAGTTTGTGTTTCTTATGCATGTATTGATAGGGGAACTTCTTCTTGTCTAACAGGAGATAGTGTGGAGGAATAAACCTAAGGTGAGGACACAATGGGAGAAGATACATCTTTTTGTGGGCTTTCCTTCTCTATATCAAAAGTAGATAAGACTAATCTTCTCCTCTTCTTATTTCCCATAGTAGTCTCACATGGACCTTCATTAGCTATGGGATAACTAGTAGTACTAGTGCCCTCAACATCTTCCTAAATAGTTTTTTGGGGTTGCTCCTCAAGGGATTCCCTCTCATCAATGTCTTCTTTTTACTAGGGTGTAATATTTTCTAGGGCCAAAAATTGCTCCCAAGTGAGGTCAGGTCTAACAAAAGCTATTCCTTATTTAATTATGAGCCATATGATGTAGTACTAATAAAGGGCTATTTTAGTGGCCTTCGAATATTCTTTGGACATTCTTTTCAAGATATTATATAAGAAATTGGGAATAGTAATGACTCTATTGTGTCTTAAATGATTTAAAAATTTAAACTAGAGTGTAAATGAGGGAATATATCCCCTCACAAGTCATTTACCTGATAATATATGATGTTATATATATTCATTCTATATGTAGACTAAGTCTTTCCACACCTCCTTTCTTTAATACCAATCTTTCATTTGCCTGGCAAAACTGTTGCGTAGCCTCTTGGCCATGGGATCTATCTTGCTAATTTTCCCCCATGCTTAGTAGCCCATTTACTTATCTCACCAAGGTCTTAGTAATTGTAAATGTGATGCCACATATAGTGTCTTTTTTTCCATCAAAATAACCTATACATTCCCTAGTAAGAGGCTCTAAAAAATGTTGCAACTATTAAAAATAGGTAGTCTAACCAAATCTATGTAAGACATTCCAACTAGATTGATCTTCCCATAAGTGCTTATGGTTTGCGGGATCTCTCTGCATGAATCAACCTCCAATTTTAACTTCTTTTTCAGTCCCTTCAACTAACATTTAGCTTCACACTCTTTGGACTTATGGAAATCTACCTGCAGTAGGTTTGTTCTAAAATGGCAAATATGGGGTTTGTAGGTTGCAAGGTTTGGCTCAATAATGGTAGATGTGAGGTTATATGTTGTAAATTATGGAATCTCAAGGGTTCCCATGGCATTTTAAGTTTAACCCATATCATTCTCCCTCAACTTGAGCTATCATGTGTCCTCAGATGACATGGACTGAGTAGGAAGTATGGGATAAGATGGGTCATCATAAGGAATAAAAGTGTGGTTTTAGAGGCGATGTGATAAATTTTTTGATTTAATGACTAAATTAATAATTAAATATGATTTATTAATACCATATGTGATATATTATAATAAATAATGACATTTTCAATGATTAAATATATGGTGTACCTTTTAATAACAGTGTTCTGAATGTCATGCCTGAGAAGTCACACGTGTGTTAGCATGCAAATATTTGCATGTGAATGATTAATAGGCACAATTATTGGGTTTTTATTTATAATTAGAGTGAAATGAACCCTTTGTGAAGTAATTGGGAGATCACCAATGGTTAGACATTGATGATGCCTAGAGCTCATGTGCATGTGATGTAAGATAGTCTACATGGAACAATGATTTAAGACTTGGAGGATAAATGATTGCTATCATACCATAAGGTGGAAATTGAAAATATGAGTGATCTAAGTGATAGGTTATAAAATCCTAAGTAGGTAGCTAAGGGCATTATTGCCTAGTGACCTTCTAGATGGACTGGTTGATAAGAGTCTAGATGTTGCTTATGTCTTGGAGATTTTGTGCCTGGAGCTTGGCTATAATAATCACTAAGGTCTTCAATATGGAACCTATGTGCTAAATAAATTTGATATCTCACTGGTCAACATAATGAAATGATCTTCATAAAATGACCAAAACTAAAAATGAATTAGGAGTGTCCCTATAGGCAAAAATTCTAGTCTGTAACATTTCCACATGGAAAGACAAGTTTTAATATTTGTTTTGACCTTGTAGCTTGGTATTTAGGGTTATTTTTAGGTAATAGATATGGAATTTGCTACCCTAAAATTCCTTAATTCATCCATAAGGTTATCTTATGACTTTCATGTAATTCCTAAAATCCACTATCCATTCCATCGATGAGAGTTATAGGAGTATCTATCTTGTATACTCTATAAAAAGGTGAGAATAGGCATGAGAGGGTACCTACAGTAGCTAAAAAATTACCTATAGAAATCTACAAAGAGATGGCAAAATATGTAGAAGGTGCCTATAGTAGCTAAAAAAATGCTTGTAGTATTTGGATAAAACATGTGTGAATAGTTGGTATTTGAGGGATTTCCTTCTCTCTATTTCCTTCATCACATTCCCTTATTTATTTATTTTTTTACCCCTAAATAGCCAAGAAGCGATTTTTCTACTTAGGCCCTTTTTATAGATATGGGTAGCCATCAGGCTAGTTTTCTACCCAAAATCTACTAATAATGCCCAAAAATTGGTTTTCATTATTGGATTTTTTACTCTAACTGCTATTTTTAGTAGAATGCTTATTCAGGGACCTGGCCAAGTCACCTAGAAATGTGACTTTTCAAGGACTAGGTGAAGGTCTCATTTATCATACCAGAAGAGGACAAGGATATCCTCCTCTCCTTCTTTAGTTGAGTGTGGATTGGTGCTCTCATTATCTGGTGAGGCAACATGCCTATCTAGGACATCATTGTATCCATCTTCTAACTATTGGCATATGTGATTGGTAAATTCTTCTTGAATAAGTGGATTTTTGTAAAACTTGAGTCTATGGCCATTGAATAGCAAATGGAACATCACTAGATCAATGGTTTAGATTTGAACTAATGCATTATCAGAATCATGCTCAATCTCAAAAGGACCAAGCCATCTATTCTAGAGTTTACCCTTGTGGTCCTTGTATTTGGAGTCAAAAATAAGGGCCCAATCTCTGGTATGGGATTTCCTGGTCTTAATGTGCCTATCATGCCATCCAATATATTTATATTGTATAAGTTTTGTGTTCTATAATACCTATTTTCAATATTCATCTAAGGCATTCAACTTTAGAATCCTTTCTTTTTAGGCTTCAGATATATCCATCCTAAGTTCTAGTGTTATCTATAAGGTCTTGTGCTCAAATTAGATGGGTAAGAAAAGTTTCTTTCCATAGACCAACTCATATGGAATAAATCCTATAGTGGTCTTCCATGGGATTCTATAATCCCACATAACTTTAGGAAGCCTAGCCTCCCAATCCTTATGAGATAGACTAACAATCTTTGTCAAAATATTTTCTAACTCCTTATCGGTGACTTCTACCTATCCATTAGACTATGGATGATATGGAGTCGATTTATTATGCCTAATATCATATTTTTAGACTAAGGTAGTAATTAAATTAGTAGTTAATTGGGGTCTATGATCAATGACTATTTCACATGGCACACCATATCTAATAAATATTTCTTCATAGAGGAAAATTGCCACCTTTCTCATCCCTGGCATGTGTAAGATCCTTGACTTCCACCCATTTAATGACATAGTCAATACAAATGAGGATGTACTCTTTGTTTTTTGATTTTGGATCAAAAGGTCTTACAAAGTCTAAGCCCCACTTTTTAAATGGTTTAAGCACCATCTGGGGCTACAAAGTCATTTCATCTAAATGTGTGGGTATCCCTGTACATTGACATTTGTCACAATGAGTAGTATATATTTTTTCATCTTTATGGAGTGAGGGCCAATAGTATCCTATATTAAAAAAATTGATTGTTTTGCACTTGGTTTCAAAGTTTCATCCACATGGTTCATCATAATAGGCTTTGAGGATATTTAGAACTTCATCTTCTTTGAGACATATTCTGATGATAGAGTTAGGCCTAGTATACAAAAGGAATCTAGACAAACATGAATATCTATCACTTTTATGAATCAATGCTCTCCTTTTTGGGGGGATGAAGTGCTATGGAAGTAACCTTGTTACAAGGTAGTTATAAATATCAGCATACTAGGGTGTGGTAAGGGTGAGATAGAATAGGTGCTCATTTAGAAATGATTCATCCACTATGGTATCCTCTTTAGGGGTTTTTAGGTGTGATAAAAAGTTAGCCACTACATTATCCTTGCCAGGCTTATCTATAATGGTTATATTAAATTCTTGTAACAAGAGCAACCATCTTATCACTCTAGTTAGAATAGATGGTTTATTCATAAGGTACCGAATAGTTGCATGGTTTATATGAACAAAGACCTGATACCCTATGATGTGTGATGTAACTTGTTGATATCATAGACTATCACCAAGAACTCTTTTTCAATAACTATGTAATTTAATTCTACTACATACGAGTTTTTGCTTATAAAATAGATGGCATAATTGAGTGCTTCTTATTTTTGGCCAAGCATAGCTCTAAGGGTAGTATCTGAAGCATTTGTGTTAATTTGGAAGGAAAGATTCCAATCAAGACCACACAAAAGAGGGGTGGTGGTCAATAATTCCATTAATTTTTTGAAGGTTGTATCACAAGTAGGAGCCTAGAGAAATTCAACATTTTTAGCTAGAAGGGTGAATAATGGTGCTACTAATTTACTAAAATTGTTGATGAATCTCTTGTAGTAACTAGAATATCCTAAAAAAATTCCAACATCTTTTTGTTTTTGAAGAACATGCAAGTTTTTTATGATGTTAATTTTTGTAGGGTCAACATTAATTCTTGTAACAGATACATGGTGGCCTAAGACAATACCTTATATCATAAGCATGTAGCATTTCTTGTGGCTGAGAGATGTATGGTGCTCCTAAAAGTGTTGTATTACTTTTTCTAGGATTTTGAGGCATTCATCAAATGTCTCTCCATAGACAATGAAGTCATCCATATAGATTTCTACACATTCATTGGCCATATATGCAAAGATACTCAAGATAACCCTCTATAATGTGGCCAAAGCATTACATATCCCAAATATTAATACATCATAAGCATAAGTAGCCCAAGGACAAGTAAATGTGGTCTTTTCCTAGTCCTTAATAGCAATTCTAATTTGGTTGTAACCACTGAAGCCATCTAAAAAAGTAAAAATAATTCTTCGCTACTAGTGTGTCTAACACTTGGTCAATGTAGGGTAGAGGAAAGTGATCCTTCTTGGTTGCTATGTTGAGTTCCCTATAATAAATTCATATACACAATTCTCCATTTTTATGGTATAATATGTAAAGGTGACACCCATTCACTGTTAGAGATAGGATATATAAATCTAGCAGTCAAAAATTTTTGTAATTCCTTTTGACTATTTCATAAGGTTATGGAGGCTACCAAGATGGGGATATATTTTATGGAGGCTACCAAGAGGTGGTGGGGTATCTTACTTAATCTGGATTCTAGCTAGAATTAGGATGTGTAATGTTCATCTAAGGACTAATCCAATTGGGAGTAGCATTTGTAAATTGTGAATTAAAGGAGATAAAATTTGAAAAAGATGGATTTTGTCCCATACCTTGATAAGGTGGTCATTGAACCCATGGATGTATTTTTAAAACATAGAAAACCTATTCACTATCTCCTTCTACAATGTCTAGCTCTACTATTTCTATTTTTTCAACTCTAATGTGAGCTACTTTAGCCTGAACATCATGGCATCTATAATCAACATTTTTCTTCTTATAGTCTAGATAGTAAATGGTCACGACTTGATCCAAAGCTGCTTTCTTTTATATTGAGTGTAGGTTATCTAGTTGGGTTACCAAATGGCTAATGATATCCTATTTCATGTCTTGTAATAGGTTACCACCTAAATTTTTGAAAGCAGCATTTGTAGTTGCCAATGGAAGCTTGCTACTCCTGACTTTGTTTATGGTAGATCTAGAATAATTTTGGCTTAGCTCTTTGATATCTGAGAATAATAGGTGAGAAATATCTCCTCCACTCATTAGGTTCAAGGATTCTAGACAATATTCTTTTACTCCTTTTAGGAAGATGAGTTTCAAAAGTTCTTTTCCAAGTGCACTTTGCTTGAATTTTTGTACACTAAACATGAACCATTCAACATAATCCTCTAAGGATTCATCCCCCTCCTAAGTCATCCTAAAGATATCATTTATTCTATAACTTCTTCCTCTTCCATATTCTTGATACTTGGTTAAAATTTTCTTTTTCATCTCCTCCCAAGTGCATACCAAATTACTATTTAGTCCCATAAACTAGTAAGTGTTAAGTCTTTGAGAATAGCTAGAAATTTTTTAAATTTTTGTGCATCCTACCTACATTCACAGATTCTATAGAAGATATCAAATTCAAACAAGAATGTGTCTAGGTCTTCTGATAATTTACCTTTGAAATTGAGCAAGGCTGAGGGTGGGATTTTTTTCATTTGTGTTACACCTATTGCATCTAGAATAGGAAATTCAAAAGTAACTATGTCTGGAGTCCCATTGTCCTCCACAAAGTTTCCTTATCTACTCATTATGGCTCTTCTTGTGATATGGATACCAAAGTTACTCAATTTTTCATCCTCAAACTCTATGTCAATCCCTTGGTCAACAAGATAATAAATGTTTATTTTTTGATCCTCAATCTTTTTACAAGATGAAGGGTCTAAAGGTTCTTCTAAGCTTCCTTTGATTTGATCAAGAAATCCTTGCTAAAATCTTGTAAATATATTTTTCTCTAAAGTGTATAGTTCATGTAGTTCCTCTCCTTCATTTCTAATTACCAGCTTAGCTAATGCTTCTTCTACTTTTATTTCCTTTCATAGAGCCAATAATGCTTCTTTTACAAGCTACCTCCTTCGATTTGTAGTTTTTTATTCTTCAAGATCCTTCCATCTTATGGTATATTTTTTAACAAGATTATTATTTACTATAGGTATTTATGGTTCTTTCCCAGTAATAACTTGTGGCTTTTTTGCTAAGAATCTCCCTTGAGAATCTCTTTCTCTCTACATAAACATTATGCCACTCCTTTAGTTGTCTTGTCCTTTCCTACATAGAGTTAGTTTTTTATATTTTTTGTGTGTTTCAAGGGGGTTATTTTAGACCAAATTTTAAAAAAAATAATAATGCAAAAGTAAATGAATGCTAAAATTAGAACAACATGAATTGAAATTATACTCCTAAAAATCAATACAAATTAACTACTGAAAGCAAGAAAATATATTCTAGAAAATAGGAAATGAAAGCAAGAAAATTTATTTTAGAAATTAAGAAATGAAAGCAAGAAAATTAAAAGCACACTTTGCTGAAAATAAATGACTTTTGTAGGAAATAAATTCTAGAGACATCAATTAATTAAATTATGCACTATTTACTTCTAACAACTTAGACATCTAGCATAAGGCATCATAGTGCCCTCACTTAACTTGTCTGGATAGAAGTATATGTTGAGGAACTTAGACATCTAGCATAAGATATTTTAGTTTCCTCACTTGACTTGCTTGGCTGGGTAGAATATTGAATTTACCAAAAAAATAATTAATGATTGATTTTATAAATAATAATTGGCACCCTCCCTAGTAACGATGCCAAAATGTTTTATAGACTAATTATCCAGTGATTACCAGATTCACTAGTCTAATTAAACATTAATTTTTAACCCAAGGTGTGTAAGATTTTTAAGAGTGTCAGCACTATATATGCATTATTGATTTAGAAATAAACTTGCTTTTCTAGTTGCAGTATAATGAATTTATGTTGAATTCACTAGATAGATATATTATGAAACTATTGTGATAGAATTATAGAACTATTCCACACTTATGCACCATACATGCATCACACTTATATAATCAAAATTAACAATAAAATCAACTTACACAACACACTAATAATTAAAGAGGGTTAGGATCTTCACGAGAATTCATTTTGAGGGGGCTCTTCCTCATTTATAACTAAGCTCCAATCCCTCTCTGAAAGAATTCACAAATTTATTACAAATTCAACTTTTTCGTTACTCAATTTTGAATACAAATGCTATAGTTTAAAAACTTATGTTATTATCTCCTCAAAATTATCTAACTCCTAGTCTGATCTAGGTTCTACCTTTAAATATAAAAGGTATTTTACTGACACTTAACCAAAAACACCAAACTAGGAAAAAATAAAAATACTTAGAAACTACCCCAATCAACCTTCAAGTGGTTAGTAATCAAATTTACTTGTTTTAAGTTTTACTGGGTTAGAGACAAGGCATATTATTTTACTATTTTATTTCCTTTTGTCATTTCTCATTATCCTTATCTTTACCATCTTTGGCAGCACATTCAATGTCTCCTTACATGTAGGGAATCCATACAACAACTATGATTCTTCCTAATTGTTCATTTGGTTTTCGAAGATAGCTGGATGTGTCTACAAGATCTCCTCAATAATGACTCTAATTTGCATAGTGTCTATAGGTACTCTAAAGTAGTTATAGGCAACCTGTAGGTGAAACCTTTAGTTTTTATGGGAATTCTATAGTGGTTGCAAGAAACCTGTAGGTGAAGCCTATAATTGTTGTGGGTATTCTACAATGGCTATAGGCAACCTGTAGGTGAAGCCTATAGTTGTTGTAGGTATTTGATAGTGGCTATAAGAAACCTATAGGTGAAGCCTAAAATTGTTATTTTCACTCTACAATGGCTATGGGAAACCTATATGTGAAGCTTGTAGTTGGTATTGGTAGCTTTTAGTAGCTATGGCTTAGCAAGATTCTATAACTTTACATGACCCTTCAAATTATTTTTAGATAATGTCACACAAATATAATTCAATAAAGGAAAAACATCAATAATTAATAACATAACACACACACACACACACACACACACACACACACATATTAATCAACATAAAAAATCATAACTTCATTCATTCATTTGCATTATGAGGCTATAAAAGTAAGCAATTAGTGGCCTCATCACATGTGTTTTTTATAAATCTGAATATTTCCTTTATTAAAAGACAAATTTTATTTACAACAATATTAATCATGGCCAATTTTTCATAGTCTAAAAGGGTTGTGGAGAAAACAGGTGAAATCTTGGCTTAAATATAACAACACTTTGAAGCTAAGAATTGCTAACCTTCAAAACATAATGTAGTTATGCATTTATATCTGAGGATGGGGATCACCTTCAAATAGAATGAGATTCCTATCTTGGGCCATAATAGATACTCCTAGTTTTTACAACTACATAATTAAAAAAGGATAAAATCCTCTCTACTTGCTTCAAAAATATCTATAAGAGGCCACTTAACCAATACATGGATGAGGTATAGATGGGCTGACTCCCAATTATTTGAACTTTATTTTCATGGCTTCTAACACTACTATAATGACATTAAATTCCTGGTCCAAATTTGAGAGGTTCATTGGAGGGTCTCTAAATATCATCTCTAATTGGGATACAAGCCTTTGGTAAACCTGTAGGGTAGCCTCCATAGCCATCTTGACTTTAGACACCTAGTTGATGATCATTGTGGACTAGGTTGAGATCTCAAGTATCATTAAAGCTCCATCTTTGATTGCCTTAGCCACTATCCTCCTCATAACTTGCTCAAAGTGACCTAGGTGGATCGTAAACTCACATCTATCTAGCATGATAAGATTATTTCTGGCACCCCTTCTCTTTTTTGAAAATTTGAGCATACTATCATTTTATCATATTGATGACTAATGTCATAACATCTAAAAATATTTCTGGGGTCTTAGTTCATCATTTAATTTAAAATATTCATTACTATTTTAAATTATTATTATAAATATTATATTTAATGAATTTACTCTAACATTAAAAAGTGGTTTCAAAAGCATAAGTTGATATAATGAAAACATTTAGTTTATATGGACAAATGTGTAGATGGTTAAATAATAGTAGTTCAAATTTGTCATGTGATAATAATACATCTAATTGTATCTATGTATTTCATTAGGGGATGACATAAATTTTCCATAAGCTTTGATTTGAGAAATATTGATATGGTCTACATTGATTCATAAATTTGTTTGACTGTGCGATATTTGTGATCATGAGGTTTTGAAATGATATATGTTTTGATATCATTCATAGTTCATGTTTAAATTTATTCATATGGGTGGAATTAAGAATGCTTATAATATATTATTTATATGTTTGATTTACTTTAAATCTAACATATAAATTAATTATTTGACTAAGGTTTGATCTCATATCTAAACCTAAATGCTAAGAACTAAATGTGTAAACCTATGTGTTGGACCTATAGGAAAGGTTTATAAGTTGGTGGAAAAGTTGATGAATTTCCTAGGGTGGTGAATTATAATATTATAATGTGAAAATTTAAGGATTATATTTTGAACTTGGGTTTGAAGTCAGGCTTTGATTTTACCATGATTAGTTGGGAGTGACACCATCAATGTTAATTATAATAAGGTTAGATTTGATATGGTTAGACATTATTGGGATTTGTTTGCATTTCCATATTTCATTGCATTTAATCTTCATGTATATGGATCGAATAGTTGATTTTAGAAGGTATTTTGTGGCAAGTTTAGTTTGTGTTAAATTTGGTAGAATGGTGTAAGTGTTGCCCAAACCATAAACTAAGCATTGGCAAACTTGGCATCAAATTAAATATTAACACATAATATTGGGTGCTTAATTCTCACTTAGAAACATACAAAAGGTTAGTTTTGGGATTTTAGATGGTCATTTTTTCAAGCTTTGGTGAAAGTGACACTCTATGAGTAAGAAAAAGAATTTGGAAGGAAATATAAGAAAATTTGGTGCATTTTTAGGTAAGTTAAGATATATTGTTTCAGTTTATCATTTAAATATGCCTTTAATTTTTATTCAAAGTTCAGATTTGAAGGATAGACTTGAAGGGTTTGCATTAAAAAAAATCATCTTGGTAAATTGTTTGAGTTACTGATGAAAGGATACATGGTTTAAAACACATGCAAAAGATTTGAGTTTGCATTTGGGTTATATTTAAAGCCTTATAAAAAAAAAATTGTCTTCACATAATTATTTTTGGAAAAAAATCAGGTTTAATCTATCTACATAACTTCATTTTTTTGAAAGGTTTCTATGTTATTTCAAAGGTTTAAAATGGTAGAATAGTTGGTTTTGTTAGTGTTGACAATTTTGACCTTATAGGGCATATTGTCACCCCTATCACTTGAAACCTTTATTTTCATGTTTTTTTTTCCTTATTTAATGTTATTTTTCACTTCTAATGTACGTAAAAAGGTCATCCAAAACCTTGATTATCATATTTTAAGATAAATTTGATGAATTACAGGTTTTGGTCATCATGGCCATGTGCTTGTATGGCCACTTTTAACCTATTTTAGGTTGTTTCCAATGATGAAAAGAGTAAATAACATCCTAAGAGGTCTCATTTCTTGTTTCAAGGTCATGACATTCTTTATAATTGATAAAATTAGTTGGTGATATGTTTGATTAACTTCATAACCCAATTGACTATATTTTGGATCACTTTATGGCTTTTGTAATAGATTTTGCATGATATTGATATTATAATATTAGAAGGACATGGTGTACATTTTAATGAATGAAAATGTATAATCGATTCATTTTTTAATAGTTTCATCAAGTCTCTCATGTGATCTTAGCAATTTTAGTACCAAAAGGCCTATTTTGAGGCCATCCATATAGTTATTTAAGGTAAAATTTTCCTCTAAGAATATTTAGGACCTTATTTTTAGGACCTTATTTTTTCATGACAAGGTCAAATCCATGGTTTAGATTGAGTTTCGGGTGTTTAAATACATACAATTGACTTATTTCTCATATCGGCTTCCTTGGTAGCTCTAGGAAGGCCATTAGTTTCTGCTCAGTACAGATAGGAGAGAGAGACTCAGGTCTAAATATATTGGAAAATGATATGGAACCTAATTACCTTAGGGTTAGTGAAATTATTTTTCATATTAATCCCCCCATCTTTATGAATAATTTCTAAGAATGTAATGGGGTCACTATGTCCTAGTCATCCAAAAATGGTCTAGGTTTGTCTTCATTTATTGAATTTAGTGATTAGAGGAAAATAGTTATAAGGGGATGATTTTAGGGTCAAATAATATATTTTTCATTGTGTAATAATTATCTAATTTATCTTGATAAGGATTATTTTGAGAATAAACCTATTATTTGTCTTGACTTGAGTTTTGGTAGTTTTCAAGCACTTTTGATATATCAATTGAATGTATTCATATTCAAAGGTTTATTAAGTCCATGTTTCAATTAAAATACATTTATTTCATGAAAACTAAGGTTTCAGGTACTTTTATCTTAAAAATTGTCTTCTTTGAGATAGCTTATGTGAGATAGGGCCATTCATAATGAATAATTACAGGTGTAAGGAGCTTTTAATGTGTAGGAGTATCTCAATGAGATAAACATGATCTTATGATATGATTAATGAATAATAATGGTTGATACATCTCAAGTATAAATTTAATGTTATGTATCATAAACCATACTCTCTTAAGACAATTCTCTCTCTCAAAGCTCAACTGAGCACTTGTAGGCCTAATGATCAGACTAGATGGACGTCATGGCAGTAATAAAATCTATAAAGAGTTATGAATATGAATAAGTTTGATTGGAGAGTAGGAAGTTTTATTCTCAATGTTCATAATTTATTCAAGGTTACTAGTTTTATGAGTTTAAGAGAGTAATTGGATATATTTGGAGCCTAAAAGACATAGTCATGATTGTGTATGAGTATATTACTATAAGTTTAGAGATATAAAATACTATGTGCACCTTGTAAATGTTATGAAGTATTGGATGAAAATTTATGGACTTTTTATCAATAATTTATGGATGAGAGTGATAATAATTTCTCCAATTTATAATCCAAAATCATGAAACTTTACCTTAAAACCCAATATAGTAGAAATTAAGGTAAGTTAGTAGTTATTGAGGTCAGAGCATATGATTTATTTTCCTTGTTAACCAACCTTTTGTAATTCCTCTTAAATTTGATTCAAGATGAACATAACTCCTTAAATTTTTTTGGAATCATATTTTACATATCACAAGTTGTGTCACATTTTCACCTACAGTCCGTACAATGAGCTAAATAGGAACCTACAACAATCATCCATTATTAGGCTACTTCAAGAAAATACGATGATAATTCCATTAAGATAAATGTTTGGCATCAAAAATTATAAAGGATATCAATGAATAATATGGCATATTTTCATCATCGATGTAGGTGAAATGGATCTCTTCACATAGTTTGTACAAACATTAAATATGTATCTACAACCAAGTTCAGTCATAGGTAGTTTAGGTGCCTGTTTGTGGTCAAGAAAGGAAGTTTTTATGAGAGGAAAAGGTTAAAGTATCACATTTTTAAAATTATGTCAAGAATTTAAATAGGTTATTAGATACATTTTTAATATCATATTCTACATCCTCAAGCCTAAAGCTCCAAAATAGTCACCTACATCCATCTTGTAACCTAATTGAGCTTCAAGGAATTAGATGTTAAAGAGTATAATGGTGGGTTTGAGTTTGGTATGGATATTAAATACATAGGAGTTCCTAAATTAAATATAAGATCACATGTATTTTTTTTGAATCATAAATATCTCTCAAATAAAACCTACATTTAAGCCTTAATTGAAACTTACATCTAATACAGTAAATAACATAATTATTTGTATACTATATATATGAGGAGACTTGAAATAGTGAAAGGAGGAGGGGTATAAATAAATTTAAAGGGTAATAAATGGTATTTTACAATGTTTTAATAACTATTTTAATTCTTATTGTGTTTTCTTAGTCACCTACAACCAAGGAGATAGCCATATCAAATTTAGAGCCAAGAGTCTCTTGACACCCACAATTGTGTTTAATTAAGAAAATTACAGGGTTTTATATGTAAAATGAGGTTGAAATATACATGTGGGATATGGAGAGTAAATTTAATATTATAATTTAAATATAAAAATAATATAAACCAAGAAAGGTAAAGTGACTTTTAGGTATAGTCAAAATCAACTAGGTTGTCTTAAATGTTATCGCATGTAGACAATTGCTTGATAGAGAGAGAGAATGAATTGAGAGAGAAATTTCACAAGGTGTCATGAGGTAAGATATGTATATTAAAACCTATTAAATGCATTAAATTTTTTTAACTTCTACACATTTAGGTTAAGAACTCAAAATACTATCTATAGGTCAGCGTAACTGAGCTCAAGTTGTCTCTAATGTCAAGAAGAGGATGTAAATCTCAATGGTGAAGTTGATGTTTCAATGAACAATGAATCATTAATAGGAACTAGTAAGATCAAAAATAAGGTTAAAAAGGATCCTATAAATAAATAAACCTCTAAAAGAATACTCACAGGCCTAGTGGAGTTACAGTCAGTCAAGGTCAAGATTAGTCAAGTTTGTGTACCAAATGCATGAAGAAAAATTATATGAGTAAAAAGGTGAGTTTATACACATTATTCGAGGTGATACAAGGTATTATAGGTATATTAATACCTATTAAATGTATTTTTCCACTTAATATACTCCATTTTTATCCATGAAACCAAGGAGAACACATAAAACGTATCTTTGACCATGATCTTCTTAGTGCGTAGTGTCTAAATGAGGTAAAATGGTCTTCTCATGGAAAATAATTGTGATCAAGGGGAATGAGGAAGTGTGTTAAAAACTCACTAATGTCAAAAATATATGATAAATTCTTAGATATAGTTAAATATTCCAAATATAGTAGCTAGGGTCTATAGCATGGTTTTGCTTGCAAACCATGAGCTTAAGAAAAAGATGTTACAGAGTGTTTTGATGAAATAAATAATGAAGATAAATATTGGATAAGTTCATAATGGATGTTTAAGACCTCTCTAAGGTCATAAAACCCAAAAAAAAACTACAATATGCTAGAACAAGTTCATTCTCTTCAACTTCATAGAATGTAGTCTACCTAGTTTAGGATGTACCTTCTTATGCTCAAAACTATATGGATACTTTATGTGGAAGCCTAATATCTTTGAAGTGTTAGGGTACCTTTTTAAATTATATATTTTGGAATTTTTTTGATGGTTAAGGCCCTATCATTTATGAACAATTTTTAATAATTTGAGTCACTCACAGGCTACCAGAAAAGCTAGTTTTGAACAGTTTATAAAAATTGATATCTAAAGCACACAAATGACCGAAAATACTTATGAATCCTCTTGAACATTGTTCTAGACTCCAAATAGGTTCTCACCATGGTATTTTCCTATACCTTCACCTATATTAATTCAATTAAAACTATAATTTTTCAATATTTTAAGGTGAAAATGGGGTATTCAAGTGTGTAGATGAATACCAACCATTTGAAGAGGTTACTTGGGATGTATTTCACCTATCCAAGTCCAAAAAACTAGCCCTTCCTTAAGCCTAGTTCTTACTTCCTTGAAAAATAAATTTTATTTGAGAACTTCCATGATATATTTTACATATTTGTAGACTTGTATAGTTGAAATACATCCCAAGGTACCTCTTTCAAATGTTTGCATTCATCTACACACTTCAACACCCCCTTTTTGCATTAAAATATTGTAAAAGTATAATTTTCCTTGAATCCCTATAGGTGAAGGTATAGGTAAGTACCATGGTAATAAAATATTTGGATTATAAAATAATGTTTAGGAGGTTTCATAATCATTTCAGGTCATTTTATGTGCTTTGAAGATCAATTTCTACACACTGTTCAAAATTGGCTTTTTTGGTAGCTTGTGAGTGGCTCAACTTATTGTAGACACTGAAATCGTGTCTACTCCCTTGGTCGACTCCCCCCCTTGGTCCCCTTGGTCCCTTTCTACTTCTAACCATGCCTAACCTATGTCTTATTAATTTAAAATAATTATCTTATTTTTAATTAATAATTCTCTCCTTCCTTCTCTCTCTCCCCATGCCACCTCACCCATGCCACCTCTCATCTCCTTAGATTCTTTGCCCTTGGATACCCTCATTTATCACCCTATGACCTATTCCAACTTCCCCTCCACTACCCCTTACCAAGTCTTAAATGATTTAAGACCCCATTTCCCTTATCCCACTCATTTCCCATGCCTATTAAATCACCTTTAACCATTTCTTCCTCAGACTCGCTGACCCGACAGTTGGGAAAATGGATGAAAGGCTATTTTTAGCCTTTTTTTCTTGTCTTCCAGCTATCGACGTCAGTCAACTATTGACCAATGTCGGTGGTATTTCTTATGTCAGTTGCCTTCAAAACTGTATTCCACCTCTAGAGTGCAGATCCCATTTATCTACCCTTTTAATTTGCTCCTTCGACCTTCAATCATTTGCCTTTCGACCTTCAACAATCATCCAATCTTCTAGTCTTCAATCCACTAGACCTCTCACTCTCTCTCTCACAGGGCTTCTACACCAGCTACAACAACAGCAGGGACTCTACATCAGTCTTCTACATCAACAACAGGTACAAGCACCAACAGCACTCCTTTTACAAGCCACAGGTAATTATTTTTTTTGTGTTTTCATTATGTTTTCAATTATTGCTTCTAAGTAATATCACCCCCCCAGGCCAGACTATCAGCTAGACTAGACTTGACTCCCTCCCAGAAAGGCTGAGAGGCCTTCCCATATCCTTGCCATCTCTATCCCCCTTTTCAGAACATACACTCTATCCATTGTCCCTGTAACTCTGCCTAGACCATCGCACAGACCATTAACAAGGCCCAAACTCCTTCTCAGACCCATCCACAGCCCTGAAACCTGTCCAGACTTGACCAAACCTCTGTCAAAGACCATCACCCCAACTGACACTGGCCACAGAGACTACTACCTTCACCGACATCGACAGACTTTGACAACCAACGTCAGTAGACTAATCGACGTCGAGGACTATGACCAGGCCAATAGCAGCATTCAGGTAAGCATTTGCTTCTATTTTTGCTTCAATTTTTAATCATTTCAGTCTTTTATCATTCTGACTTTTATCAGACATTATTCTTATCAATCAGTGGGTTGACATCCCTTAAAAAAGTCTTTGTACTTCTGGGATAAAGCTTTTGCTTGGCAACCCACCATCTCCTCATCTAACGCCTTCTTTATTCTAGTCTCTTTCTTCTACAGGTGTCATCCTCCACAACCAAAGAGGAGTTCCTTCTATCGTCTAGATAATGGTGTGCAGACTTCATCCAGCTACATACAAGCCTTAGACCATTTCTCTTAGTTTCTCATTTCCTCTCTTGAATGTGAAAGCAAACATCATATAAAAACATTCTAGCACGCTTGCTGGGACCCTAGGGTCTTCCTTGGGTTCTTTTTCATTTCTTTTCATATAGGTGCATTAGGTTTCTCCTTTTCACCTCTTTCTTCTCTCTCTTCCAAAAGACATCATAAGCAGGATTAAAAATAACTCTTCTTTCTTTTCTTGCATCTTAGACTAGTCAAAGGTCATACTCTTCAACCCTTTCTCAACTTGTTTTCATCCGAACTCACATTTTGACTTGGGCTTAAAACACATTGCATTTCATTTTTGATTCCATGAATACTTAGTCCACATCTAGTAATTAATAACCGCATCATGAATTAATTGTAGATCACTTTATGTTAAACAACCAAATCACTTGCACAAATCAAACATCTTAACTCACTAGAGATAAGGCTCGACTAGGACTTCATCACCCAACGGATACCTTACCCATCCCAACAATCCCACTTGGATTTCATCACCAAGGGGAAAGCCCAATCTGTTCTCTGGTAGAGGATAATCTCTAGGGGAAGTATATTTTGGCTAAGCGAGACTAGCTTACCACTGGGCTCGTGAAGTGAGGGGAGCTTGCTCCTTAACACCAGGCCATGTATAGAACCTAACACAGACTCTTGAGCACCTGAACTGACTCAAAACCATCCATAGACTGCTTCTTTTAAGACCCTTCTACAAGCCAACCTCCCAAACACATTCTAAGTAATAAGCCAATAGGATTCTAAAAGTTGATTCTTAGGATTTAACGCTTAGGATCTGGTTGTCTTCATCTATCTTTTTGTTCCCATTTGGTTTTTTGAGCTACTTAGGACGTTTTCTTCTTTCCAAAAACTTTCAAATTTTTTGAGTTTCTAGAAAACACAGTCACCGGCATCGGTTTTACCACCGACGTTGACAACCTCTCCTCACTGGCATTGGTTATTTGACTGACATCGGTAGCCTATTTCACTGACATCAGTTTTTCAACTAACATCAATCACTATCTAAACACTTTTTTCCCAAAACAACAGCCTTAAAACCTGACTCTTTTTCTACCAAAACCACATTCTGAGTTTTTGAAACTAAAAAAACATAGTTTCTGGAACTTGACCTCTTCTTGCCTCGAATGGTTTTGACATGCAGTCAAACCAGGACTTTTGTTGACCACGCAAGGCATCAACCGCTTCTGCCTTCACCGTCCATAACCAGTCCCCTAATGGAGTTTCATTTAGAGACCAAATGAACTCCAACTCGACCGACCCCAACTCAGTCTCCCATTGTCCCTGAAGGGGACCAAGATTTTGAAATATTCTTGGACCTCAATGTCAAATCCCTCCAAAACTATCTCACAAGAAACCAAACGCGGGACCTTTCAGGTGAAGTGGCGATGACATCAACACCATCCACTACCCAGCCTTTTATGACTCAGACTATTGCCTCAACCATTAACCCAACCATGGCCAATACACAAAGTTTGGCCTCCCCATCTATTTTTAAACTGACCTCCATCGGGGTTTCATTACCTCCTTAACCACATGCAATTCAACTAAGTTCTACATCATACCAGAACTTGATTGTCTCAACTCCACACACTCTTACGCCCATAAATGTAAGAGTGTCTACCTCCCCTTTTGCCAATGCTACCACACAACCACTTTTTGCGGTATCTAGTCAACTTATGCCTTCTACCTTCACAATGCAACCACCCTTGGCCTCCACTTCTGTCCCAACGACTAGTTATCAATACGTTGCGCCCTTACAAGCGCAACCAACTACATCGTATGCCCCCTCTAGCACCTTTCAAGTGCCTTACAACCTAGGGAGTGCTCCACCCACCAATCCATTAGCTGACATAATCAAAATGTTGATGGACAAAATGTCTAGTCTTGAGACCTCTATTTTTGGTTCATGCAATGCCCTCTCATATGAGCAAATTTGCAATGAACCCATTCATCCCTCCGTCCTGATCTGACCATACCCCAACCAGTGGGAGCTCCCTAAATTTACTCACTTCTAGAGTAAGGAAGACCCACAATAGCACCTACGAGCATTTAGACATGCTTGTTATCTTATATCCCATGATGATGCATTACTTTTATGCACATTCCCCATGTCACTTTTTAGCCCTGCCCTTGACTGGTATAGCTCTCTTACCAGACATTCTATCTTTTCATTCACTCAACTCACCCAATTATTTCTCAACCATTTTTCTATCAATATCACCAAAAAAGTCTCAATCATAGACCTCTACTCTATCAGGCAATTTGACGACGAATCAATAGTTGATTTTGTCCCCCATTGGAGAGGCCTAATCAACCAGCTCTCCTCCTTGCCTCAAACCAAGCTCATCGAGCTCTTTTCTCGAGAATGTGCCAGCCACATCTCTTCCACCTTGTGGGTTCAAACATTTTACACTTTTGATGAAGCTTTCACCATGGCCCAAAAGCTTGAACTCCATGCTATTGAAGAAAATAGGGTCAAATTGCATAATACCAATGCAAGAACCAATGACCCTTCTTCTTCCAGACCTTCTTCTTCCTATTCCAAGTCCAAAGGAGTGGCTAACACTGTGGTCATTAGATCACCTTTCTCAACAACAACTAATCAATCTCAACCTTCAACATCTCAAAGCATCACCAAATAATTCCAACAACGGTACATCCAGCGTTCATACACTCCACTTGGAGAATCATATGCTTCCGTTTTGGAAAAACTTGTCAAACAGGGGGTCCTTAATCTCCCTCCAATCTGATCACCTCAATTTGACTCCTCAAAATCCCTCCCTACATGGTATAGGGAGAATGACTTCTGTCACTATCACCGTGTCCAAGGCCATGACATCAACAATTGTCAAACCTTCAAAAACATAGTCCAAGACATGATCGACAAGGGGGATCCTTTTTTGGACAACCCGAATGTCCCACCCTGTTTCTACCTCAAATTTGCTTTTCAGACTTAAAAGAAAGAAACTAAAAGAAAGTAATGGACAAGGCTTGGGAAGTACCTGGACTAAAGATCGCGCACCGTAAATCCAGACGTTTGTGAGCACTCCTCTTTGGCTGTGGAGGAATGACACCTGCAAGAAAAAAGAAACTTGGACAAGAAAAATGTTAGACAGATAGGCAGTGGGTTGCCAAGCAAAAGCTTGTTCCCAGAAGTATGAGAACTTCCTTAAGGGAGGTCAACCCACTGTTTGATAAAGATAAATGACTGATAAAAAGACAGAATGCCAGAATACAGAAGTGACAAAGAAATTAGAAAGGAAAGAAGAAAACAAAATGATTACCTAAAAGAGCTGTAGGGCTGATGACAGTCGCCGAGGTCGGTAATGTCGCCGGCGTCAGTTATCTGATCTGCCGGCGTCGGCTATCCTTCCGACGTCAGTTGGGGTAGTGACCGGCTCGGTCGGGGTTGTGGCCTGTAGTCGGGTCTGAGTTGCTTTTTGGACTGTGGATGGGTCTGAGACTGAACGGGGACAAGTTTGGATGGATTGGGGAGTGGTCTGGTTCGGGTTGGGTCCCTGATGCAAGGTCTTCTTGGCAGAGAGATGGGGAAGAGGAAGAGACACAGAGGACAGGGAAGAGGAGGATTCACAGAGGACAGGGCCTGAGAAGGCTTTGCAGCCTCTTAGGGGGAAGGACAGAGGGAGCAGAAGACAATAGAAGATAGATGATTAAAAACTAAAGAAATGAAATAAAAAACCAGACTAGCTTACCTTTAGCTTGCTGAATGAAGAGAGAAGAAGATGTTGTTGGAGCCACGAAAGACTTGTTGCAAGGAGAAGATACTGATCCAGAGCCTTTTTACCTGTTGCTGCTGCTGCACGAGGTCAAGACAGAGGAGAGACGAAAGCCAAAGCGCCGAGAGAAGTCTGTTTTTGAGCTCAAGAGTCCAGGGGCTGCAACGGATGCAGAAAGGGATAATGAAGGCTGCCAACGCCGGTAGTTTTGCCGACGTCGGCCGAGGGGTCGCCGATGTCGGCGGTCGCAGGATGGGCACAGAGGCTAAAAATAGCCTCTGCCCACTCTTGCACGCCGTCGGGCGAGGGGTTATGGGCAGAACGGTCGCAAGGATGCCAAAATAGACAAGGGGGGATATAATGGAGAGATTTGGCCTAATAAATGATAGGGGGAAGGTGGAGGGATTCAAGGGAGGATCCAAGGTGGCAAGGGTAGGGTGGAAAGGGGGCCTTATTTAATTAAAAATAGATGTTTATTTCTAATTAATAAGACTTAGGTGGGTTAGGGACCAAGGAGGACTAGGAGGGAGAAAGGACCAAGGGGGAGAACCAAGGTGCAGACACGTTTGCGGTGTCTACATTTGCCCCTTTTTGTCTTGTTGGTTGTTCTGGATAAACTGCAAGACAAAAACAGGAGTTGGTTGCCCCAGAAAAAGGATGAGGTGTTCCCCCCTCAAAGCGATAGTCGAGAGAAGGGAACCGAAGATCGAGTGTCGATTTGACAAAGAAAAAGAAATGGATAGAAGAGAGTGAGTGAAAACGCTGCCATAGTCATGATTGCGCGTAGTCCACTTCACGAGAGGGTCAGGTCAAATTGTCGCATGTCAAGGGTCAAGGAGTGCCAAAATTGAAGTAACCGGGCCCCAGCATTTAGTCATCTGCTGATCGGGTCACTCAATCTAAGCTGAAGCTCCAAATGGTCGTCATGTCCTAGGTATCCAGGGCTCAGGAAGTGCTCCTAGAAACACAAAAAAGCCACAAGTAGTAGGGATCAACTGGCTCGCGATCCTATACTTGTGAATGGTCAAAAAAAGTCTGTGAACAATTCTGCTAACCAGCCGTGGAATAGCATACACGCAAAAACAACCAAGGCAACAGTGGCTTGGAAGTGGTCGAAGGTCGAAGGAGATAGGCATGATCTCCAATGGTCATTGGTCGATGGATGGATGGACGAAAGGATGCGGCCGAGCTAACCCCAGAATACCCCGTGTCAACTGAGTGCTACCTACATAGCCCCTGGTGACAGGGCCTCAGGCCGATGTAGTTCTCCCTAAAAGGGAGGGAGGGTCAGAGGGATTGATTGGTCTTGGTCAAAGGAAATGATTGGTTGTGGTCAAAGGTCTTGGTCAAAAGGTCTTGGTCAAAGGTCACGAAGTTGGGTGTGATAAGAGTCAAAGAAGAGAAGGTTTGTCCATCATAGAGATGAACAAATGGGGGTGGTCGAGCTAACCTCAGAAGATGTGGTATCTGAGTGCTGCCTACATAGCCCTGGTCCTAGGGCCTCAGAACAATGTAGTTCAGACAAAAGGTCAAAATGGTCGATGATGAGCTTGGTTGAGTGTCAAAATGATGAGGCCAAGATGAGGATAAAAGATGCTACAGATAGTGTATTCTGTAGAATTGGTCGAGAGTCTTTCATCTCTAGCAAGTTTCCATAGTCGTGATGGATGTATGCTAAAAATGAATGAAGGTCTATTTATGCTTCAGCAAGTATTGGTTTATGCTTAACATAAATTGGGTCTGGTTGATAGTTTCCATGTGTATTGGTGTCCATGGGAACTATGCGAAAAAGGACAAGGATGATGCCTGATGTCTTGTTGAAAATATCGAGGCTGGTTTGAAAAATGTTGAAGTTGGTTGGGTTTAAGAATGAGTCGACAATTGACGTGGCCAAAGTGTGACTAAAGTGTAGAGAAAAGGTGAAAGGCAAATTGCTCTTTCATTGACAAGGACCAGAAAGGAAGCATAGATAGGGGTGATTAGAACCAAAGCCCCGTTCATGCATTGCGTCGTTGACCAGTGTTGATTTAGAACGGTAATCGAATCACTTTGACATTAAAGTGAGCTCGAAGTCCCTTGAGCAGGTGATAGGAGGAGGATAGCGTAACCCAGTGTAAGAGCAGGAATAACCTTGCCCTTTTTTATAGGAGACCCTGAGACAACTACAAGTCAATGTCCGTGACTCGTTTTTTTTTTTTTTTTTTTTTTTTTTTTTGGCGCAGATTGATCAATGCGGGAAGCCTGCATAGAGATGTCATTTGATGTAATGGTCATGTTGCGAAGCTGATCGATGTGGGAAGCTTCTAAAATAGTTGTTGTTTATTGCCAGAGTAGTCATAGCCATCCTTCGAGGGAGTGGTCTATATTTTTGCTTAATAATGTTTGAAAAGTTGGCCTAGCTGTCCTTCAAGGGATCAATCTAGTAATACAGCAATGATAGTACAGCTGTCCTTCGAGGGATCAGTCTGTCTTTTTGATTTGACTTGATTTAGTGACCATGGATATGTTTTGACATCTTGATTTGGATTTTGATAGAAATGAGAGTCACGGACAAGACTGTAGAAGCTCAAGGACGCCCCTTTTTATTAGGACAAAGCATCCATGCATCCTAAAAGGGTTGCAGAGGACTTGTTAAGAGGAATAGGGTTGAAAGGAATGAGGATTAAGAGGACGAGGAGTGCTCAAGGGACGAGCTCAAGTTACGTGTCAAATAAACGAGTACTCGACTAATAGAAGAAAGGTCGAAGACGCAAGACAGGAAGGGGTTTAAGGTCTAATAAGACCCTGGGCCATGCTAGTGTGTTAAGGTTCGAGTCAATTAGGAGCAAACTTGCCCCAATTTGCCTCTTTCTAGATTGGTCAGGTGTTGATTGATGGATGCGAAGTTGGTTGACATTATCGTTGGTTGGTTGAAAAAGGTTGAATGTTTGGTCGAGAGGTCTGGTTGATTGATATTTGGTTGAAGTTTGGTTGAGATTAGTCGAATAATTGGTCGGGGGTTGGGTCGATGGACACTGGGTCGAGGTTTAAGATTAAATAAGTGATTGATATGTGGTAGAGACTGGGTTGAAGAGTTGGTCGAGGTTTGGATGAAGGATGAATTCCCCCAGCGGGTAGGGAGAATGTTTGCAAGATTGGTTAAGGTCGGTTGAGGTTTAGTGGTCAGATGGACGGTGTTAATGTCGAACAAGGGGGTCAAAGGCGGCAAAGGGACCATAGTCTGGCGTGGGGATCCCGATTTAGGCGATGAGGTTAGAGAGGCATGAGTCGGGGTTGATGTTTTGTTGAAGAGGTGGTCAAGAGGGTCCTTGGTGAGAAGGGTGTCCTTTTTTCGGTGTTGGCGAATGACAGCTTTGAGAGCGCAACAACGCTCAGTGTCATGTCCCGGAATGTGATGATAGTGGTAGAACGTAGAGTTGTCGAACCAAGAGGGTCTTGATCTGAGAGTTGATGGGTGAGGTGGTGTTGAAGGTTTATTAATGATGTGGTCAAGAAGGGAGGTGTCATTCGCCAAACATTGGCGAATGGCGACCTTGAGGGCATGACAATGCTCCGTGTCGTGTCCAGGCGTGCGATGATACGCACAAATGCAAGTGTGATCGAACCAAGGTGGTTTAGGTCTGAGAGATTGATATTGTCTAAGAGGCGGGAGGTCGAGGTGAGAGGATTGCAACAAGTGCCGTAAGAGCAAGGCATATGAACCTGCTAACGGGTCGGGATGCTTTATTGCAGTGAGGATTGGTGACGTTGGTTTGAGAGGTGAAAGAGGTATAGGTCGAGGGTTTGGATGAGATGTATGTCTGATAGGATGAGGGAGTAATGGAGGCAAATTGCCTCTGTGAAGGATGGGAGTGGGAAGCACTCCTATTAAAGTGGACGGATGCGGGCCCAAGATAGAGGGCAATGACGAAGGTGGAAGAGGAGTCCTCCGATGAGGTCTAGTAGTTTTCGCGTGTCTGGGTCGAGGGCCACTATTGTGTGAGGCAAAGTTAGATATGGGTTTGGGTTTAGATGTGGACGAAGGTGAGCGAGATGTAGAAATCTCACGCAAAGGGCAAGAGGAAACCGTGACTGGGTCTTCCTCGGTTGAAATGGGTGGAGAGACTGGTTCTTCTCTTGGTGGAGAAGAAATAAGAGAGGGCGGCTCCTCAAGTGGGCAGAGGGCATGGATGATCGTGCCTTCTACGTGTGGTTGAGGAGTAGGCAAGGTAGAGTCTTCGGATGAAGGTGGGCTTGATGGCGTTGATGTGGTCAAAGCGTCCTTCAATACAAGAGAGGTAGATGGAGGACTAGTAGGAGAAGAAGGTTCTTCATCCTTTAATGGAAGAGGTTGGTCAAGGACAAGAGGCAAGATGGTGCTAATCATGTGAATGTCATGGTCTTGAGGGTCATTGGTCGAAGTCTGGATGTTGTTTTGAGTAGGCAGATGATTGGGGAAAGGTTGTTTGAAGATGTCGATATGTTGGTTAGGAGGGGCATTCGGGTTATCTAAAATAAGATCCCCCTTGTCGAGCATGTCTTAGACGATGTTTTTGAAGGTTCGGCAGTTGTCGATGTCATGGCCTTGGACGCGATGAAAGGGACAGAAGTCGGCCTCCCTATACCATGTAGGGATGGCTTTTGAAGGGTCAAATTGAGGTGGTTGGATTGGAGGGAGATTGAGGACCCCCTGCTTGAGAAGTTTTTCCAAAACGGAAGCGTATGGTTCTCCAAGTGGAGTGTAAGAACGCTGAATGTACCGTTGTTGGAATTGTTTGGTGATGCTGGAAGATGTCGAAGGTTGAGAGTGATTAGTTGTTGTCGATGATGGTGATCTAACGACCACAGTGTTGGCCACTCCTTTAGATTCGGAATTGGTAGAAGAAGAAGGTCTGGAAGAAGAATGGCCATTGGTTTTAGCGTTGGTATGACGCAATTTGACCTTATCTTCTTCAAGGGCGCGGAGTTCAAGCTTTCGAGCCATGATGAAAGCTTCATCAAAAGTGCGAAATCTCTAAATCCGTAAGGTAGAAGAGATGTGTCTGGCACATGCTCGAGAGAAGAGCTCGATGAGCTTGGGTTGAGGCAAAGAGAAGGAGAGCTGGTTGATCAGACCTCTCCAACGAGCGACAAAATCGACTATGGATTCGTCGTCAAATTGCCTGATGGAGTAAAGGTCTATGATTGAGACTTGTTTGGTGATGTTGATTGAGAAATGGTCAAGAAATAGTTGGGCGAGTTGAATGAATGAAAAAATAGAGTGTCTGGAAAGAGAACCATACCAGTCAAGGGCAGGGCTAGAAAGGGACATAGGGAAGTGCGTAGAAGCAACGCATCATCATGAGAAATAAGATAACAGGCATGTCTAAATGCCCGTAGATGTTGTTGAGGGTCTTCCTTACTCTAAAAGCGAGCGAATTTAGGAAGCTCCCAGTGGTTAGGGTATGGTCGAATAGGGACGGAAGGATGGATGGGCTCGTTGCAAATTTGCTCATATGACAAAGTATTGCTTGAACCGGAAATGGAAGCTTCAAGACTGGACATTTTATCCATCAGCATCTTGATAAGATCTGCTGACGGATTAGCAGGTTGAGCACCCCCTAGGTTGTAAGGCGCTTGGAAGAGGCTAGAAGAGGCGTGCGACATAGTCGGTTGTACAACGTACGGATGACTAGTCGCAGGGGCGGAAGTGGAGGCTAGAGGTGGTTGCGTTACGAAGGTCGAAGGTATAGGTTGACTAGGCACCGCCAAAGGTGGTTGAATGGCGGCACTGGTAGAAAGACAGGTTGGCACTCCTACATTGGTGGGTGCAAGAGTGTGAGGGGTCGAGACAATCAAGTTCCGATATGATGTAGAACTTGGTTGAATTGCAGGTGGTTGAGGGGGTAATGAAACCCCGATGGAGGTCGGTCTGAAAATAGACGGGGAGGCCAAACTTTGCGTATTGGCCATGGTTGGGTTAATAGTTGAGGCGAAAGGCTGAGTCATAAAGGGTTGGGTGGCGAATGGTGTGGATGTCGTCACCATGTCACCCGAAAGGTCTCGCGTTGGGTTTCTCGCGAGATATTTTTGGAGGGCTGCAGCATTGAGGTCCAAGAATCTCTTGAAATCTCGGTCCCCTTCAGGAATGATGGGAATTTGAGTCGGGGTCGGGGTCGGGGTCGGTCCTGTAGGAGTTCTTTCAGTTTCTGAGTGGAACTCCATGATAGGACTTGGTTAGGGACGAGGTAGACGGAAGTGGTTGTTGGCTAAAGTGGTTAAGAAGAGAGTCCTGGTTCCAGAAACTGTGTTCTTACAGTCTCAGAAAACCAGAATGTGATTTTTGACAGAGAATGGACAGATTTTAGGCTGCTGGTTTTGGAGAAAAGGGACAGTGACAGAGACCGACGTCGGTTGAAAAACCGATGTCGGTAAGAAATTAGGCCGACGTCGGTCAGATAACCGATGCCGGGTAACAGATGAAGCCGACGTCGGTAGAAGGACCGATGCCGGTGACAGGAGAAGCTGACGTCGGTGGCAGAACCGATGTCGGTGACTGTGTTTTCCAGAGAACCAAAAGGTTCTTGGAAAAACAAAGAAGAAAGCGTCCTCACACACTCAAACAGACAGATGAGAAGAGGAAAACAGAGAAAGACAGACAAGCCTAAGCGATAAATCCTAGGAATTAACCTTAGAAACCGTGGCTTATGCCTTAGATGAATGTTTGGGGAGATTGGCTGAAAAATGGGTCCTAAAAGAAGGCGGTCTAAAGATGGTTTTAGGTGTTGTTTTAGGTGCTCAAAGATCTGTGTTAGGGTCTGGTACGTGGCCTGGTGCTAAGGAGCAAGCTCCCCTCACTTCACGATTCCAGTGGTTAACTGGTCTCGCTTAGCCAAGATATACCTCGCCTAGAGTTTAGACTCCGCCAGAGAACGGAGTGGGCTTCCCCCTTGGTGATGAAATCCAAGTGGGGTCACCGGGACGGGTAAGGTATCCACTGGGTGATGAAATCCCAGTCGGGCCTTGTCTCAGGTATGTTTTATGTGTGTTTTAGTGCATGTGGTCAGGTAGTGTAACATCAAGTGTCTACGGTTTATTCAATATGCGCCTAAGTTACTAGATGTGGACTAATGCAAGCACAAGTAGAAATGAAAGTGCAATATGTTTTAATGCCCAAGTCGAAATGTGATATTGCTATGAAGACAAGATGGAGAAAGGGTTGAGAGTATGATATTAAGACTAGTCTAGAATGCAAGGAAGAAAGGTTCGTTTTAGTCTTGCTTATAGTGTCATTTGGAATAGAAGGAAGAGACAAGAAGGAAGGAGCCTAAATGCACCTAAATGAATGAAAAAGAAAAAGGAACCCAGGAGGAACCTAGAGTCCCACCGGGCGTGCCAGAGATGTTTCTACCTCAAATTTGCTTTTCAGGCTTAAAAGAAAGAAACTAAAAGAAAGTAATGGACAAGGCTTGGGAAGTACCTGGACTAAAGATCGCGCACCGTAAATCCAGACATTTGTGAGCACTCCTCTTTGGCTGTGGAGGAATGACACCTGTAAGAAAAAAGAAACTTGGACAAGAAAAACGTTAGACAGATAGGCAGTGGGTTGCCAAGCAAAAGCTTGTTCCCAGAAGTATGAGAACTTCCTTAAGGGAGGTCAACCCACTGTTTGATAAAGATAAATGACTGATAAAAAGACAGAATGCCAGAATACAGAAGTGACAAAGAAATTAGAAAGGAAAGAAGAAAACAAAATGATTACCTGAAAGAGCTGTAGGGATGATGACAGTCGCCGAGGTCGGTAATGTCACCGGCGTCAGTTATCTGATCTGCCGGCGTCGGCTATCCTGCCGACGTCGGTTGGGGTAGTGACCGGCGTCGGTCGGGGTTGTGGCCTGTAGTTGGGTCTGAGTTGCTTTCTAGACTGTGGACGGGTTTGAGACTGAACGGGGACAAGTTTGGATGGATTGGGGAGTGGTCTGGTTCGGGTTGGGTCCCTGATGCAAGGTCTTCTTGGCAGAGAGATGGGGAAGAGGAAGAAACACAGAGGACAGGGAAGAGGAGGATTCACAGAGGATAGGGCCTGAGAAGGCTTTGTAGCCTCTCAGGGGGAAGGACAGAGGGAGCAGAAGACAATAGAAGATAGATGATTAAAAACTAAAGAAATGAAATAAAAAACCAGACTAGCTTACCTTTAGCTTGCTGAATGAAGAGAGAAGAAGATGTTGCTGGAGCCACGGAAGACTTGTTGCAAGGAGAAGATACTGATCCAGAGCCTTTTCACCTATTGCTGCTGCTGCACGAGGTCAAGAAAGAGGAGAGATGAAAGCCAAAGCATCGAGAGAAGTCTGTTTTTGAGCTCAAGAGTCTAGGGGCTGCAACGGATGCAGAAAGGGATAATGAAGGCTGCCGATGCCGGCAGTTTCGTCGACGTCGGCCGAGGGGTCGCCGATGTCGGTGGTCGCAGGATGGGCACAGAGGCTAAAAATAGCCTCTGCCCATTCTTGCACGCCGCCGGGCGAGGGGTCATGGGCAGAACGGTCGCAAGGATGCCAAAATGGACGAGGGGGGATATAATGGAGAGATTTAGCCTAATAAATGATAGGGGGAAGGTGGAGGGATTCAAGGGAGGATCCAAGGTGGCAAGGGTAGGGTGGAAAGGGGGCCTTATTTAATTAAAAATAGATGTTTATTTCTAATTAATAAGACTTAGGTGGGTTAGGGACCAAGGAGGACTAGGAGGGAGAAAGGACCAAGGGGGAGAACCAAGGTGCAGACACGTTTGCGGTGTCTACAGAGGTAGATCCAGCGTTCATACACTCCACTTGGAGAATCATATGCTTCCGTTTTGGAAAAACTTGTCAAACAGGGGGTCCTTAATCTCCCTCCAATCTGATCACCTCAATTTGACTCCTCAAAATCCCTCCCTACATGGTATAGGGAGAATGACTTCTGTCACTATCACCATGTCCAAGGCCATGACATCAACAATTGTCAAACCTTCAAAAACATAGTCCAAGACATGATCGACAAGGGGGATCCTTTTTTGGACAACCCGAATGTCCCACCCAATCAAAACATCAACATCTTCAGACACCCCTTTCCTAACCATCCTCTTAATCAAAACCATGTGTAGACCGTGACCGATAGCTCCCAAGAGCATGACATGCATGCGGTCAACACTGTCTCGCCTCTTGTCCCTGACCAACCTCCTCCATAGGATGAACAACTTTCTTCTCCTATTAGTCCTCCATCCACCTCTCTTATACTAGAGGATGCCTTGACCATACCTATACCATTTGCCCCACCTTCGTCTTTCCTCCCACCAATGGAGGACCCTACCTTGCCTACTCCTCAACCATAAGTCGAAGGCACAATCATCCCTGCCCTCTACCCTCTTGAGGAGCCACACTCTCCTATTTCTTCTCCACCAAGAGAAGTACCAATCTCTTCACCCATTTCGACCGAGGAAGACCCAGTCATAGTTTCCTCTTGCCTTTTGTCTAAGATTACTACATCTCACTCACCTCCATCCTCATCTGAACCCAAACCCGTATCTAACCTCGCCTCACACAAAGGTGGCCCTCAACCCAAACCACAGAAGGCCACTAAACCACATTGGAGGACTCCTCCCCCACCTTCATCATTACCTTCAATTTTGGGCCCACATCCATCCACTTTAATAGGAGTGCTTCCCACTCCCATACTTCATAGA
Source organism: Torreya grandis (assembly GCA_037957365.1). Lineage (NCBI taxonomy): Eukaryota > Viridiplantae > Streptophyta > Pinopsida > Cupressales > Taxaceae > Torreya > Torreya grandis. Next base: position 1,268,936 of record JARHVA010002768.1, read on the forward strand.
GGCAAGTCACCTCCATTATCTCCTCAACCCATCAGACATATATTTCCTCCAAAACATCCAACACCTATCACCACCAAAGTGCCATCTACATGTGTGGCTACACCACCCATGAAAATGATGGTATGACCAATGCCTCTTATGCCTCTCAAACCAAAGTCATCAACCCCCACTACAACAAGACATATAGACCCATTAGCAGGTTCTTATGCCTTGTTGTTATGGCAATTGTTGTAGTCTTATCACATTAGTCTCCCACCTCTTAGACCATACCAATCTCTCAGACCGAAACCACCCTGGTTCGATGACACTATAATTTGTGCATATCATCGCACACTTGGGCACAACACCGAGCATTGTTGTGCCCTCAAGGTTGTCATTCGCCAATGTTTGGAGAAAGACACCCTTCTTCTTGACCATATTATCCACAAACCTTCAACACCGCCCCACTCATCAACTCTCGAATCAAGACCATCTTGGTTTGACAACTCTAAATTTTGCCACTATCATCACACCCTGAGACATGACACTGAGCATTGTTGCACTCTTAAAGCTATCATTCGTCAACACCAAAAAAAGGATACCCTTCTCATCAGGGATCCTATTGACCACCTCGTCTCTAAATCATCAATACCGACCCATACTTCTCCAACCTCATCACCTAAATTGGGATCTCCATGCTAGACTATGGTCCCTTTGCCACCTTTAATCCCCTTATTTGACATCAACATAGTCAATCTGACCACCAAGCCTCAACTGACCTTAACCAATCTGTCAAACATTCTCCCTAGCCACTGGGGGAATTCAACGTTCATCCAAGCCTCAACCATACCTCGACCAAACAAGCATCGACCCGACCTCGACCAAACATTCAACCTATCTTCGACCAAACATTTAACCTAACCTCGACCAAACATTCAACCTAACCTCAACCAAACATCAACCAACCTCCTCGACCAAACATTCAACCTGACCTCAACCAAACATCAACCAACCTCCTTGACCAAACATTCAACCTATCTTTGACCAAACATTCAACCCGACCTCAACCAAACATCAACCAACCTCTTCGACCAAACATTCAACCCAACCATTGACCAATCATAGACCAAATATCAAACAACCAAACCTCAACCGACCATTGACCAAACATCATCTTCACATCTAGCATCATCAATCAACACATGAGTAATCTCAAAGAGGCAAATGGGGCAAATTTGCTCTTAATTAACTTGGACCTTATCATCATGCACAAGCATGGACCAAGGACTTATCAGGACCTAAGCCCTTTAATGCCTTACATCTGTGACCATTCTACTATTAGTCAAGTACTCGCTCACTTGACATTTAGCTTGAGCTCATCCCTTGAGCAATCCCCGTCCTCTTAATCCTCATTCCTTTCAACCCTATTCCCCTTAACAAATCCTCTATAACCATTTTATAATTATGGATGCTTTGTCCTAATAAAAGGGAGCCCTTTAACTTCTATAGTCTTGTCCATGACTCAAAATTTTGTCAAAAATAAATCAAGATGTAAAAATATCGAAGGTCACAAAATCAAAAAGCAGATTGCTCCCTCGAAGGACAACTATACTATCATTGCTAGAGCTAATAGACTGCTCCCTCAAAGGATAGCTATTCAAAAGCCCTCAAATATATAAAGCAAAAATATAGACCACTCCCTTGAAGGATGGCTATGACTAAATCTTGCTACAAATAACACTTTCTTAGAAGCTTCCTGCATCGATCAGCTTCACAAATGACCACCAAGCAAAATGACATCTCTATGTAGACTTCCCGCATCGATCAGTCCACCACCAAAAAAAAAAGGGGGTCATGGATGTGGCTTATAGTTGCCTCAAGGTCTCCTATAAAAAGGGGCAAGGTTCTCTCTGCTCTAAAATGGGTTACCCTCTCCTCCTATCACATCACCTACTCAAGGGACTTCGAGCTCACTTTAATGTCAAAGTGATTTGATTACCTCTCTAACACAACCCATGGTCAATGATGTAATGCATGAATGGGGCTCTCGGTTCCAACAACCCCTATCTATGCTATCATTCTAGTCTGTGTCAATGAAAGAATAATTTGCCTTTCACTTTTTGTCACATTTTGGTCACATTCAACCACATCATTTGCCAACCAAACCAAACCAACCTATCGACCTCTTTGACCCCTCTATCTAAACTACATTGGTCTGAGGCCCTAAGACCAGGGCTATGTAGGCAGCACTCAGATGACATGACATCTTCTGGGGTTATCTCGACCATCCTCATTTGTTTGTCTACCTGATGGACAAACCATTCCTTCCTTTGACCATGACTCGACCTCATCCAAGACCAATCCACAACTTTGACCCTCTTCCTCCCTCTTAGGGAGAACTACATTGGCCTGAGGCCCTTCACACAGGGGCTATGTAGGTAGCACTCAGTCTTCTGAGGTTAGCTTGGCCATTCCTTCGTCCATCCATCCACCTCGACCAATGACCTTGAAGATCATGACTATCTTGTCAGACTCTGACCACTTCCAAGACAAACATTTCCTTGGTTGTTTTTGCATGTATGTTACCTCACGAATGGTTAGCAAAATTGTGCGGAGACTATTTATGACCTTCACAAGTATAGGATCGCAAGCCGGTTTATCCCCACTACTTATGGCATTTTCATGTTTCCAAGAGCACTTCTTAAGCCTAGGATACCTAGAACACGATGACCATTGGAGCTTCAACTTAGATTGAATAAACTGATCAGCTATGACCAAATGCTAAGGCCCAATTATTTCAATTTTGGCACTCCTTGACCCTCGACTTGCAACAATTTGACCTGACCATCTCGTGAAGTGGTATACATGTAATCACAACTTTTACAACATTCACACTCACACTTTCACCCTATCCATACACTCTCTATCAAATCGGGACCTGATTCCAAGTTCCCTTCCCTCGACTCCACTTTGAGGGGGAATACCTCATCTCACATCGGGGCAACCTACTCCTATTTTTGTCTTGCAGTTCATCAAGAACAACCAACAAGACAAAAAGGGGCAAATGTAGACACTAAAATCATGTCTACTCCCCTGGTCGACTCCCCCCTTGGTCCCCTTGGTCCCTTTCCACTTCTAACCATGGCTAACCTATGTCTTATTAATTTAAAATAATTATCTTATTTTAAATTAATAATTCTCTCCTTCCTTCTCTCTCTCCCCTTGCCACCTCACCCATGCTACCTCTCATCTCCTTGGATTCTTTGCCCTTGGATACCCTCATTTATCACCCTATGACCTATTCCAACTTCCCCTCCACTACCCCTTGCCAAGTCTTAAATGATTTGAGACCCCATTTCCCTTATCCCACTCATTTCCCATACCTATTAAATCACCTTTGACCGTTTCTTCCCCAGACTCGCTGACTCGACATTTGGGAAAATGGATGAAAGGCTATTTTTAGCCTTTTTTCCTGTCTTCCAGCCACCGACGTCTATTAACTGTCGACTGACGTTAGTGGTATTTCTGGCATTAGTTTCCTTCAAAACTATATTCCACCTTCAGAGTGTAGATCCCATTTATCTGCTCTTTCAAACTACTCCTTCGACCTTCAATCATCTGCCTTTCAACCTTCAACAATCAGCTAATCTTCCAGTCTTCAATCCACTAGACCTCTCACTCTCTCTCTCACAGGGCTTCTGCACCAGCTACAGCAATAGTAGGGACTCTGCATCAGTCTTCTACATCAACAACAGGTACAAGCACCAGCAGCACTCCTTTTGTAAGCCACAGGTAAGTATTTTGTCTGTGTTTTCATTATGTTTTTAGTTATTGCTTCCAAGTTATATCACCCCCCAGACCAAACTATCAGCTAGACCAGACTTGACTCCCTCCCAAAAAGGCTGAGAGGCCTTCCCATATCCTTACCACCTCTATCCCCCTTTTTTAAAATATACACTCTGTCTATTGTCCCTACAACTCTACCTAGACCATTGCACAGACCATTAACAAGGCCCAAACTCCTTCTCAGACCCATCCATAGCCCTAAAACCCATCTAGACCTGACTTGACCTCTATCAAAGACCATCACCCTGACCGACGCTAGCCACAGAGACTACTGCCTTCACTGACGTCGACATACTAACCGACGTCGGCAGATTAATTGACATTGGCGACTATGACCAGGCCAATAGCAGCATTCAGGTAAGCATTTGCTTCTATTTCTACTTCAATTTTTAATCATTTTAGTCTTTTATCATTTTGCCTTTTATCAGACATTATTCTTATGAATCAGTGGGTTGACATCCCTTAAGGAAGTCTTTGTACTTCTGGGATCAAGCTTTTGCTTGGCAACCCACCATCTCCTCATCTAATGCCTTCTTTGTTCTAGTCTCTTTCTTCTATAGGTGTCATCCTCCACAACCAAAGAGGAGTTCCTTCTATCATCTGGATAACGATGTGTAGACTTCATCTAGGTACATACAAGCCTTAGACCATTTCTATTAGTTTCTCATTTCCTCTCTTGAATGTGAAAGTGAAAATCATATAGAAACATTTTGGCACGCCCGGTGGGACCCTAGGGTCTTCCTCAGGTTCTTTTTCATTTCTTTTCATATAGGTGCATTAAGTTTCTCCTTTTCACCTCTTTTTTCTCTCTCTTCCAAAAGACATCATAAGCAAGATTAAAAAGAACTCTTCTTTCTTTTCTTGCATCTTAGACTAGTCAAAGGTCATACTCTTCAACCCTTTCTCAACTTTTTTTCATCTGAACTCATATTTTGACTTGGGTTTAAAACACATTGCATTTCATTTCTGATTCCATGCATACTTAGTCCACATCTAGTAATTAATAACCGCATCATAAATTAATTGTAGATCACTTTATGTTACACAACCAAATCACTTGCATAAATCAAACATCTTAACTCACTTGAGACAAGACCCAACTGGGACTTCATCACCCAGCGGATACCTTACCCATCCCAGCAATCCCACTTGGATTTCATCACCAATGGGAAAGCCCACTCTATTCTCTAGTAGAGGATAATCCCTAGGGGAAGTATATTTTGGCTAAGCGAGACCAGCTTACCATTAGGCTCGTGAAGTGAGGGGAGCTTGCTTCTTAGCACCAGGCTATGTATAGAACCTAACATAGACTCTTGAGCACCTAATCTGACCCAAAACCATCCATAGACTGCTTCTTCTAAGACCCTTCTACAAGCCAACCTCCCAAACACATTCTAAGGCATAAGCCAATAGGATTCTAAAAGTTGATTCTTAGGATTTAACGCTTAGGATCTGGCTGTCTTCATCTATTTTTTTGTTCCCATCTAGTTTTTTGAGCTAGTGAGGACATTTTATTCTTTCCAAAAACTTTCAAATTTTTTGAGTTTCTGGAAAACACAGTCACTGGCATCAGTTTTACCACCGACATCGGCAACCTCTCTTCACCGGCATCGATTATCTAACCGACATCGGCAACCTATTTCACCGACATCAGTTTTTCAACCGACGTCGGTCACTGTCTAAACACTTTTTTCCCAAAAAAATAGCCTTAAAACCCAACCCTTTTTCTACCAAAACCACATTTTTAGTTTTTGAAACTAAAAAAACACAGTTTTTGGAACCTGACCTCTTCTTGCCTTGAATGGTTTTGACACGCAATCAAACTAGGACTTTTGTTGACCAAACAAGGCATCAACTGCTTCTACCTTCACCATCCATAACCAGTCCCCTAATGGAGTTTCATTCAAAGACTGAATGAACTCCAACTCGACCAACCCCAACTTAGTCTCCCATTATCCCTAAAGGGGACCAAGATTTTGAAATATTCTTGGACCTCAATGTCAAAGCCCTCCAAAACTATCTCACAAGAAACCAAACGTGAGACCTTTTGGGTGAAGCGGCGATGACATCAACACCATCCGCTACCCAGCTTTTTATGACTCAGACTATTGCCTCAACCATTAACCCGACCATGGCCAATATGCAAAGTTTGGCCTCCCCATCTATTTTTAGACCGACCTCCATCGAGGTTTCATTACCCCCTCAACCACATGTAATTCAACCAAGTTCTACATCATACCAAAACTTGATTGTCTCGACTCCACACACTCTTACACCCATAAATGTAGGAGTGTCTACCTCCCCTTTTGCCAATGCCACCATGAAACCACCTTTGGCGGTATCTAGTCAACTTATGCCTTCTACCTTCACAACGCAACCACCCTTGGCCTCCACTTCTGTCCCAACGACTAGTTATCAATACGTTGTGCCCCTACAAGCACAACCGACTACGTCGTATGCCCCCTCTAGCACCTTTCAAGTTCCTTACAACCTAGGGGCACTCCACCCACCAATCTTTCAGTTGACATAATTAAAATGTTGATGGACAAAATGTCTAGTCTTGAGACTTTTTTTTTGGTTCACATAATGCCCTCTCATATGAGCAAATTTGCAATGAACCCATTCATCCCTCTATCCCGATCTAACCATACCCCAACCAGTGGGAGCTCCCTAAATTTACTCACTTCTAGAGTAAGAAAGACCTGTAACAGCACCTACAAGCATTCAGATATGCTTGTTATCTTATAGCCCATGACAATGTGTTACTTCTATGCACGTTCTCCATGTCACTTTCTAGCCCCACCCTTGACTGTTATAGCTCTCTTACCAGACATTCTATCTTTTCATTCACTCAACTCACCCAATTATTTATCAACCATTTTTCTATCAATACCACCAAAAAAGTCTCAATCACAGACCTCTACTCCATCAGGCAATTTGACGATGAATCAATAGTCAATTATGTCCCCCATTGGAGAGGCCTAATCAATCAACTCTCCTTCTCCTTACCTCAACTTGAGCTCATCAAGCTCTTTTCTTGAGCATGTGCCAGCCACATCTCTTCCACCTTACAGGTTCAGACATTCCGCACTTTCGATGAAACTTTCACCATGGCCTGAAAGCTTGAACTCTGTGCTATTAAATAAAATAGGGTCAAATTGCGTAATACCAATGCAAGAACCGATGACCCTTCTTCTTCCAGACCTTCTTCTTCCTATTTCAAGTCCAAAGGAGTGGCCAACACTATGGTCATTAGATCACTGTTCTCAACAACAACTAATCAATCTCAACCTTCAACATCTCAAAGCATCACCAAACAATTCCAACAATGGTACATCCAGCGTTCATACACTCCACTTGAAGAATCATACGCTTCCATTTCAGAAAAACTTGTCAAATAGGGGGTCCTTAATCTCCCTCCAATCTGACCACCTCAATTCAACTCCTTAAAAGCCCTCCCTAAATGGTATAAGGAGAACGACTTCTGTCACTATCACCGCATCCAAGGCCATAACATCAACAATTGTCAAACCTTCAAAAACATAGTCCAAGACATGATCGACAAGGGGGATCTTGTTTTTGACAATCCAAATGCCCCACCCAATTAAAACATCAACATCTTTAGACACCCCTTTCCTAACCATCCTCTTAATCAAAACCATGTGCAGATCATGACCGATAGCTCCCAAGAGCATGACATATACACGGTCAACACTATCTCACCTCTTGTCCCTGACCAACCTCCTCCACAAGATGAAGAACTTTCTTCTCCTATTAGTCCTCCATCCACCTCTCTTATACTGGAGGATTCTTTGACCATACCTATACCATTTGTCCCACTTTTGTCCTTCCTCCCACCAATGGAGGACCCTACCTTGCCTACTCCTCAACCACAAGTCGAAGGCACAATCATCCCTGCCCTCTACCCTCTTGAGGAGCCACACTCTCCTATTTCTTCTCCACCAAGAGAAGAACCAATCTCTTCACCCATTTCGACCAAGGAAGACCCAATCACTTTTTCCTCTTGCCTTTTGTCTGAGATTGCTACATCTCACTCACTTCCATCCTCATCTGAACCCAAACTCATATCTAACCTCGCCTCGCACAAAGGTGGCCCTCAACCCAAACCAAATAAGGCCACTAAACCACACCGGAGGACTCCTCACCCACCTTCAGCACTACCTTCAATTTTGGGCCAGCATCCATCCACTTTAATAGGAGTGCTTCCCACTCCCATACTTCATAGAGGCAAGTTGCCTACATTATCTCCTCAACCCATCAGACATATATTTCCTCCAAAACATCCAACAACTATCACCACCAAAGTGCCATCTACACATGTGGCTACACCACCCACAAAAATGATGGTATGACTAATGCCTCTTACGCCTCTCAAACCAAAGTCATCAACCCCCACTACAATAAGACACACAGACCCATTAGCAGGTTCTTATGCCTTGCTGTTATGGCAATTGTTGCAGTCTTCTCGCATTAGTCTCCCACCTCTTAGACCATACCAATCTCTCAGACCAAAACCACCCTGGTTCGATGACACTATAATTTGTGTGTATCATCACACACCTGGGCACGACACCGAGCATTGTTGTGCCCTCAAGGTTGTCATTTGCCAATGTTTGGAGAAAGACACCCTTCTTCTTGACCATATTATCCACAAACCTTCAACATCGCCCCACTCATCAACTCTCGAATCAAGACCATCTTGGTTTGACAACTCTAAATTTTACCACTATCATCACACCCCGAGACATGACACTGAGCGTTGTTGCACTCTTAAAGCTGTCATTCATCAACACCAAAAAAAGGATACCCTTCTCATCAGGTATCCTCTTGACCACCCCTTCACCAAATCATCAATACCGACCCATACTTCTCCAACCTCATCACCTAAATTGGGATCTCCATGCCAAAATATGGTCCCTTTACCACCTTTAATCCCCTTATTCGACATCAACATAGTCAATCTGACCACCAAGCCTCACTTGACCTTAACCAATCTGCCAAACATTCTCCCTAGCCACTGGGGGAATTCAACGTTCATCTAAGCCTCGACCATACCTCGACCAAAAAAGCATCGACCTGACCTCGACCAAAAATTCAACCTATCTTCGACCAAACATTTAACCTGACCTCGACCAAACATTCAACCTAACCTCAACCAAACATCAACCAACCTCCTAGACCAAACATTCAACCTATCTTCGACCAAACATTTAACCCGACCTCGACCAAACATTCAACCCAACCTCAACCAAACATCAACCAACCTCCTCGACCAAACATTTAACCTATCTTTGACCAAACATTCAACCTGACCTCAACCAAACATCAACCAACCTCTTCGACCAAACATTCAACCCAACCATTGACCAATCATCGACCAAATATCAAACAACCAAACCTCGACTGACCATCGACCAAACATCATCTTCACATCTAGCATCATCAATCAACACATGAGTAATCTCGAAGAGGCAAATGGGGAAAATTTGCTCCTAATTAACTTGGACCTTATCATCATGCACAAGCATGGACCAGGGACTTATCAGGACCTGAGCCCTTTAATGCCTTACATCTGTGACCATTCAACTATTAGTCAAGTGCTCACTCACTTGACATTTAACTTGAGCTCGCCCCTTGAGCAATCCCCATCCTCTTAATCCTCATTCCTTTTAGCCCTATTCCCCTTAACAAATCCTCTATAACCCTTTTATAATTATGGATGCTTTGTCCTAATAAAAGGGAGCCCTTTAACTTCTATAGTCTTGTCCATGTCTCAAAATTCTATCAAAAATAAATCAAGATGTCAAAATATCCAAGGTCACAAAATCAAAAAGCAGACTGCTCCCTCGAAGGATAGCTGTACTATCATTGCTATAGCTAATAGACTGCTCCCTCAAAGGATAGCTATTCAAAAGCCCTCAAATATATAAAGCAAAAATATAGACCACTCCCTTGAAGGATGGCTATGACTAAATCTTGCTACAAATAACACTTTCTTAGAAGCTTCCTACATCGATCAGCTTCACAAATGACCACCAAGCAAAATGACATCTCTATGTAGACTTCCTGCATCGATCAGTCCACCACCAAAAAAAAAAGTGGGGTCATGGACTTGGCTTATAGTTGCCTCAAGGTCTCCTATAAAAAGGGGCAAGGTTCTCTCTGCTCTAAAATGGGTTACCCTCTCCTCCTATCACATCACCTGCTCAAGGGACTTCGATCTCACTTTAATGTCAAAGTGATTTGATTACCTCTCTAACACAACCCATGGTCAATGATGTAATGCATGAATGGGGCTCTCAGTTCCAACAACCCCTATATATGCTATCATTCTGGTCTGTGTCAATGAAAGAATAATTTGCCTTTCACTTTTTGTCACATTTTGGTCACATTCAACCACATCATTTGCCAACCAAACCAAACCAACCTATCGACCTCTTTGACCCCTCTATCTGAACTACATTGGTCTGAGGCCCTAAGATCGAGGCTATGTAGGTAGCACTCAGATGACATGACATCTTCTTGGGTTAGCTCGACCACCCTCATTTGTTCCTCTACCTGATGGATAAACCATTCCTTCCTTTGACCATGACTCGACTTCGTCCAAGACCAATCCACAACTTTGACCCTCTTCCTCCCTTTTAGGAAGAACTACATTGGCCTGAGGCCCTTCACACAGGGGATATGTATGTAGCACTCAGTCTTCTGAGGTTAGCTCGGTCATTCCTTCCTCCATCCATCCACCTCAACCAATGACCTTGAAGATCATGACTATCTGGTCAGACTCTGACCACTTCCAAGACAAACATTGCCTTGGTTGTTTTTGCATGTATGCTACCTCACAAATGGTTAGCAAAATTGTGCGTAGACTATTTATGACCTTCACAAGTATAGGATTGCAAGCTAGTTGATCCCCACTACTTGTTACATTTTCATGTTTCCAAGAGCACTTCCTGAGCCCAAGATACCTAGAACATGATGACCATTAGAGCTTCATCTTAGATTGAATAACCTGATCAGCTACGACCAAATGTTGGGGCTTGATTATTTCAATTTTGGCACTCCTCGACCCTCGACTTGCGACAATTTGACCTGACCATCTCGTGAAGTGGTATACGCGTAATCACAACTTTTACAGTGTTCACACTCACACTTTCACCCTATCCATCCACTCTTTGTCAAATTGGCACCCGATTCTAGATTCCCTTCCCTCAACTCCCACTTTGAGGGGGAATACCTCATCTCACATCAGGGCAACCTACTCCTATTTTTGTCTTACAGTTCATCAAGAGCAACCAACAAGAAAAAAAGGGGCAAATGTAGACACCAAAATCGTGTCTACTCCCTTGGTCAACTCCCCCCCTTGGTCCCCTTGGTCCCTTTCCACTTCTAACCATGCCTAACCTATGTCTTATTAATTTAAAATAATTATCTTATTTTAAATTAATAATTCTCTCCTTCCTTCTCTCTCTCCCCTTGCCACCTCACCCATGCCACCTCTCATCTCCTTGGATTCTTTGCCCTTGGATACCCTCATTTATCACCCTATGACCTATTCCAACTTCCCCTTTACTACCCCTTACCAAGTCCTAAATGATTTAAGACCCCATTTCCCTTATCCCACTCATTTCCCACGCCTATTAAATCACCTTTGACTATTTCTTCCCTGGACTCGCTGACCTGGCAGTTGGGGAAATGGACGAAAGGCTATTTTTAGCCTTTTTTCTTGTCTTCCAGCCATCAACATCGATCAACTATCGACCGACATTGATGGTATTTTTGGCATGGGTTGCCTTGAAAATTGTATTCCACCTCTGGAGTGTGGACCCCATTTATCTATTCTTTCAATCCACTCCTTTAACCTTCAATCATCCACCTTTCGACCTTCAACAATCAGCCAATCTTCTAGTTTTCAATCCATTAGACCTCTCACTCTCTCTCTCACAAGGCTTCTGCACCAGCTACAGTAACAACAGGGACTCTGCATCAGTCTTCTACATCAACAATAGGTACAAGCACCAGTAGCACTCCTTCTGCAATCCATAAGTAAGTATTTTGTCTGTGTTTTCATTATGTTTTCAGTTATTGCTTCCAAGTAATATCACCCCCCTAGACCAGACTATTAGCTAGACTAGAATTGACTCCCTCCCAGAAAGGCTGAGAGGCCTTCCCATATCCTTACCACCTCTATCCCCCTTTTCGGAACATACACTCTGTCCATTGTCCCTGCAACTCTGCCCAGACCATTAACAAGGCCCAAACTCCTTCTCAGACCCATCCACAGCCCTGAAACCCATCCAAACCTGACCAAACCTCTATCAAATACCATCACCCTGACCGATGCCAGCCACAGAGACTACTGCCTTCACTGACATCGGCATACTAACCGATGTCGGTAGACTTTGACAACTGACGTTAGCAGACTCACCAACGTCGACGACTATGACCAGGCTGATAGCAGCATTGAGGTAAGCATTTGCTTCTATTTCTACTTTAGTTTTTAATCATTTTAGTCTTTTATCATTTTACCTTTTATCAGACATTATTCTTAACAATCAGTGGGTTGACATCCCTTAAGGAAGTCTTTGTACTTCTGGGATCAAGCTTTTGCTTGGCAACCCACCATCTCCTCATCTAACACCTTCTTTGTTCTAGTCTCTTTCTTCTACAAGTGTCATCCTCCACAACCAAAGAGGAGTTCCTTCTATCATCTGGATAACAATGCGCAGACTTCATCCAAGTACGTACAAGCCTTAGACCATTTCTCTTAGTTTCTCATTTCCTCTCTTGAATGTTAAAGCGAAAATCGTATAGAAACACTTATAAATGAGAGTTTATAAAGGCTAGGGCCTTAAATTAAAAAATATATACATAATATATAATTTAAAAATGTCCCCTAATGTATTGAAATATATTAGGTTCCCATGTAAAGTATCCATAAAGTGACTAGTATAAGAAGGTACCTCCTCGACTAGGCAGACTACATTCTATGAAGTTGAGGAGAGGGAATGAACTTGTGATAGCATCTTGGAGTTTATTATTGGGTTTTAAGACCTTAGAGAGGTCTGAAAAATCCATTATGAAATTATACAATGGTAACCATAATTATTTCTTCCCTCAAAACACTTTGAAACTTATTTCTCTTAAGCTTAGGGTTTGTAAGCAAAACCATGCTATTAACCCTATATTCTAGATTTGGATTTTTCACTTTAGATAAGAATTTATTAGATATTTGTGAAATTAGTGAGTGTTTAACACACTTATTAAGTCCCCTTGATCAATTTATTTTCCATGAGAAGGCTATTTGACCTCATTTAATCACTATGCACTAAGAAGATCATGTGCAATGACTACCTGTAGGTGTTCTCCTTGGTTTCATGGCCTTAAATGGAATAGATTAAGCGGAATAAATAAATTTAATAGGTATTAAAAAACACATATTACCTTTTTTGACCTTTAATAGGAATTTAAAAATATCACCTTCTTACTCATACAAGTTTTCTTCATACATTTGGTACACAAACCTGACTGATCTTGACCTTAATTGATTGTAACTCCACTAGGCCTATGAGTATTCTTTGAGAGTTTTTTTAATTTATTAAATACTATATAACCTTTTTTTACCTTAATATCTCCTATGAGTTATTATTTTTTCATCCAAACATCAACTTCACCATTGAGCTTCACATTCTCTTCTTAACCTTGGAGACAACTTGAGCTCAATTAGGCTGACTTGTAGGTAGTCTTTTAGATTTATTAACTTGTAGATGTAGAAGTTAAAAAAATTTAAGGCCTTTAATAGGTCTGAATAGACATATATTATCTCATGACACCTTGTGAAATTTCTCTCTTAATTCAATCTCTCTCTCAAGCAATTGTCATCATGTGGTAACATTTAAGACAACCTAGTTGACTATGACTATACCCAAAATTCACTTTGGATTTCTTGGTTTATATTATTTTTATATTCAAAGGATAATATTAAATTAAACATACATACCACACATGTCTATTTCAACCATATTTTAAATATAAAACCCTACAAATTTCTCAAGAAAACATAACTTTGGGTGCCTAGAAAATTTTGGTTATAGGTTTGATATGGTTGTCTCCTTGGTTTTAGGTGACTAAAAAAATGCAATAAGACCTTAAATAGGTCTTAAAACATTGTACATAACCCTTTAGTACCCTAAAAATGTATTTAAACCCCTCTTTATTTTGCTATCAAAATTTTCCTCATGTATGTAGTACACAATTGATTGTGTTATCTTTCTTATTAGTTGTAGATTTTAATTAATGCTTAACTTAGGTTTTATTTGAGACATATTCATGATTTTAAAAAATACTTGAGATATTATATTGAATTTATAAAATCATATAGATTAACTATCCATACCAAACTCAAATCCACCATTGTACTCTTTCATGTCTAAGTCCTTTAAGCTTAGTTAGGCTACAAGTTAGTTGTAGGTGATTATTTTGGAGCTTTAGGCCTGACGATGTAGAAGTTGATATTGAAAATGTATGAAATATCCTATTTAAATTATTTAAATAATTTTAAATAAATTATCATTTAACCTTTTCCTCTCATAAAAACTTCCTTTCTTGACCACACACAAGTCACCTAAATTGACTGTGACTGAACTTGGCTATAGATACATATTTTATGTTTGTATGAATTATGTGAAGAGAGCCATTAAAACTACCTCCATGATTCCAAGATTGCATAATATTAATTTATATCATTTATAACTATTATTTCCAACCATTTTTCTCAATGACCTTATCATCATACATTCTTGAAGTAACCTAATAATGGGTGACTTTTTTAGGTGCCTATTTAACTCACTGTATGGACTGTATGTGAACATGTGACATAGCTTATGTTATGAAAAATATGATTCCAAAAATATTGAAATAATTAAGGTAAAATTTCATAAAAGTTAATAGGAATTCAAAATATTAGTTAACAAGGAAAACAAAGCATATGCTCTTACCTTAATTTATGCTAAACTGGGGTTTAAGGTAAAGTTTCATGATTTTGGCCTATAAATTGGAGAAATTATGATCACTATAATCAATTTATGATTTATAAATAATCCATAAATATTCATCCAATACTTCATAACAAAATTCCAAGGTACACATAGTCTTTTATATCTCTAAATAGTTAGTAACACAGTCATACATAGTCATGACTGTGTCTTTTAGGCATTTAAGGCTCCAAATAGATCCACTTACTCTATTCAACTCATTAGACTAGTCACCTTGAATAAATTATGAAAATTTATAAATATATTACTTCTCTCCAATAAAACTTATTCATGTTCATAACACCTCATAGTTTCTATTACTTGCCATGATGTCCCTCTATCTTGCTCATTAGGCCTACAAGTGCTCAATTGAGCTTTGAGAAAGAGTATAGTCTTAAGAGAGTATGGTTTCTAAGAAATCACATGAAATTTATAATTTATATGAATCAACAATTATTATTCATTAATCATTTGATAAAACCATGTTTATCTCACTAATATACTCTTACACATTAGAAGCTCCTTACACATGTAACTATTCATTGTGAAAGGCCCTATCTCACACAAGCTATCTCAAGGAAGACTCTTTTAAAGATATATGTACATAAAACATTAGTTTTAATTAAATATGTGTATTTTAATTTAAAAATGGACTTAATAAACCTTTTAAAATTAATACATTCAACTGATATATCAAAAATGCTTGAAAACTTTTAAAACTCAAGTCATGACAGATAACCAATTATTTTTCAAAAAGATCCTTATCAAAAAAAATTATATAATGATTAAACCATGAAAAAAATAATATTTGAATCTTAAATCATACACCTATATAAATTTTCATCCATAAAGCTATGAAGTGAATAAATGGAGACAAACCTGGACCCTTTTGGATTACTAGGACATAGTGACCCCCTTACACTCTTAGCTATTGTTAATAAATATGGAATGATGAATATGAAAAAAATCTACTAAATTTAATTTAATTAGGGTCCCTATCATTTCAAAATATATTTGGACATGAATCTCTTGAGAAACTTGCTGAAACTACTAAAAAATGTATCCATTATAAATTTTTATGATTAGAAAAATACACCATGTCATTATTATTATATTATAATATCACTATAATTCCAAACCTACTCTAAAATCTAAAAAGTGATCCAAAATGCAGTCAACTAGGTTATGAAATTAGTCAAACATATAAATAACTGGTTTGATTAATTGTAAATCATGCCATGACCTTGAAATAGTACATGAGTCCTTTTAGGATGTTTTGGACTCTTTCCATCACTTGAAAAACCCTAAAATAGATCAAAAAGTGACTAGACAAGCACATGGCCATGATGACCAAAACCTTAAATTCATCAAATTTACATTAAAAATCTACTAATTAAGGTTTTGAATGACCATCTGAAGGACATTACAAGGATAACATAATAATAAACATGTAAAACAACATGAAAAGCAATGTTTTAAGTGAAAGGGAAGATAATTTATCTTGTAAGGTCAAAATTATCAACATTTTGGTGACTCGACTGGGAAGCATGCCTCTTATGCTTATGAACTAGACAATTGACATCTCTTTTGGACTCATGAAAAATATCTTACACTCTAAAATAATCATTAACAAATATGATCAATGACTAAAAAACCCTTAACTTGAAACAAGATAACTTTTCACCTCCAAAACAAGGAAAGAAAACACACAAAACAAGGAAAACTGATTAATAAGATAAATGTGCAAGTAAAGCACTTATTTAAAATAAAACATAAGAAAACTATTGTGTTAGACAATACTTAGAGGAATGCTAAACTAACTACAACTAACTTGCAAAGAATCCTCCTCTAAGATCAAAAAGAAAGTTTTTTAGATCACTTCCTTCATGAAGTATGTAATGGTGTATAAAATCACATTTGGCATGCATTATAATAGGTTTAAAATATAAAATGGATCTCCAGTGAATACATACTAGTCATAGACTTAAATATCTACTTTATATTATTGTTATTCATTCACAATAGTCTCTATTATGGCCAAATATTAGTTTGTAAGACCTGCTACATTATGAACTTCATAAGGATTATTAAAGTAACATACCTAGACTTTAGTATCATCTTTAAGGCTTTTAACTTGTCCATCATTGTCTCCAAAATAGATAATTTTTTGGTCTTTGAGAAAACATGGCCAAAATAGACCCTCATTATCTTCCAATATAGCACTAAGACCTAAAAATTAGATGAGAGGATGATAACCCATGATGAGTATTTTAAATAATCATCATCTACTAAGGTTACCTCTTGAAAAGGCATATTTTCAAGATTAACTCTCTCAAGCTTGTTGATTGGTTCACCAAAACCCTCCTATTGCCTTAGTCAACTCATAATCACTTGGTAGAAATGAGCATCATGATTCCAAAACTTCATATAAGTCTTCACTATTCACTTCTTCATGTTCAATCACATCAAAATGAAGCACCTAAAACAAGTCAACATCTCCTTTATCTTCTATTTCAACTTATTCATCATGTCTAAAAATTAAATTTCCTTTAATCTCACCAATGGGAGTATCAATAAAGATTTATTATTCATGCATACTTTAACCATCACACTCTCCTTAAAATTTAGTTGGAGTTACAACTTCTTCTTCTATAATCCATATAATAGGCTCCTCTTCAAGAAGGGAGATGGTGGGAGGGAAATGAATATGCTCATGAGCTTGTTTGGGAACTAAGGAAGTATTCTTGTAATTTGAGTTCTTTGAAATGGAAGATTCTTATAAGAATGCTTGAAGAGAAATAAAATTTAGTTGTCTTATGAGTGCTTCATCCTTCTCAACAATCATTTCACTCTTCTTATAGTCTTCTTGAGGTTCCATCTCAGGTGAAACTTGATTTACAACCCTCTCAATTAGGACTTGTTTCTTATCTTGAGAGACTTCTTCGAAGTTCCTCTAGGATGTAATAACTTTAGGTTCTTGAGGAAAGTTAAATGGGGCTTGAATAGGCACAAGGTCTTGTTTGGGATCAAATTTTAAAACTTAAATATTTTCCTCTTGTTTCTCTCAAGACTTAATTACTTGAAGGAAGGAGTTTAAAACTAGTAGGTTCACTTGGAGGTTGAATTAGCTCTCTTGGAGGCTCAAATTGAGAATGGTTAAAGACTTCATGAGGAAAAGGAACATAATAGGGTTGATATGGTAAAAATAGGGTTATTGAAAAGTGATGGGAGGAGATTCATCCACAATACTTGGCATGGCATTGTATGCACCTAAATCGACTCACTTCTTTCATCATCACTAATATTAATATTAGTTTGCACCTATTCCACTTATCTAATTTACCTCCTCTAATTCCATTTTATTATCACTCCTAATCCTAATCATTTATCTAATTTAATTTTCATTTTTTAACCTTATTCCTATCCCACTTATTCATTAATTACTTCAATCATCTCTTAATATATCTTATTCATTATTTGGGAATTTTAAATTCCCATGGCCCACCTACCCACCTACTAATCTTATTCCAAGGCTCTCCTACATCCTTAGTCCCTAATCACCCACTTAATCCCTATCTAATCCCTTTCTAATCCTAATTATTCCCTAAGAATATTATGGAATCCTCTAATTCTAGAATCCTACTAACATAACCTTCCCCCTCTAAAAGCCTTTATTCTAGAGGCTTTTAAGGAATTGAATATTCCTTAGAAAATTCCCAACCATTAATCTGAATGGCCCAAGATTTAAATCTATCCATTGATTCTTCCCTCCATATTCTATATAAATAATCCATTTCTCTATGGCTAAGCTAACTAGTAATCAAGAAGAAATCTACTAATTCCATGCTAATCTAATCCTTGAATCCATCATCAACATCCTTGTTCATGACAACATAATGTCAAAAAAATGAGTCTAAGGTAATATCAATCCAATCCTCTTGTCTTTGATTCATTTCATCTTAGTTTGGAGAAATTATGTTAAATATTAGAGTGCTAGTTTGAATGATCCATTCATCTATTTGCATTTGATCCTAATGGATTTAGATATTGCTTAGGTAGTTTGATATTTTGGGTTTAAATTACATATTTTATTAATTTAATCAATTTGCTCAAAATTACTACTACATTTTGGTGACCACAATGGGAGATATTCCCTAAAGATAACTTCTTGATCTTGTTAGATGTGATTTAATAGCTTATAGGTTTAACTAGATGAGAATCAAAGACCGAATTTGATAAAATCATCACATACAAGTGAGTTGAAGCTTTGCACTGGTATTCATGGTATTACAATTGTAGTATTATAGAAATTTAGATGATATTATGCTAACTATAATTTTAAATACTAATAGTCTTGGCCTTTGATAGCTTTTTACTTGGTCTAATATTGCTACCTTTAAAGTATCAATATTGCTCTGGTAGATACAATATTGTATTTATAGTTGTGTTTTTAAAATATTCTTGGGAGAACATAAGATAGTTTTTTTTATGTTCTTGATAACCTCTATGTATTCATTCTTTACTCACTTTATATTGATAGGGTGGGGTTATTGTGTCTTATATGTGCAAGAAATAGGTCTGATTAAGAATCTAGTGGGTGATTACTAAATCATGATATCACCACTTCAAATATTGTAGTATTGACCTATGAATTATGATATTGCCATCACAAGTTGTGGTATTACAATTTTTGTCTAAACTAGTAAAAATTGCCCTATTAATATCTAGTCTATAGGAGAAAATCCATCACTCTCTATATTTAGGGCATATCAGTGATCACATAATCTCTTTAAAAATCCAATCTAACTATTTTGAGTTTTGACTATTTTAAGTTTTAAAGATATCTTTGGGTAACTCTCTTCTTGAAAAAGTTTTCTAAGCTTGTTGTGTATAGGTTGACAAGAACAGAAGGGAAGATGTAAATAAGATCATTTTCTAAATTTAATAGTGCATCATTAATATTTTTAATCCTATTCTACAATATTTTTAATTTTAATCTATGGTTTTGATTTACTATTAGTTATATTGTGCTTTGATTAACAGTATTGTAATTTTAGGGTACAAATTTAAATCTTCAGTTGATAACACAGATTGTTAGGACAAATATGATATAAAAATATTTCACTATCATGTAAATTTGTGTGTGTATCCTTTCATTTGGCTAAACAATTTCATTTAGGTGCCTTTAATTAAAATTTTGATACATAGTTAAAATCTCAATCTATTCTAGTTATTTGTAAGCATCTATATCTCTTGAAACATCTAGGATAACCATTGAGCTATTTGCATTAATTAAAACCTAGAGATTTTAAAGTTTTATACTCTATTTCAATATCACTAATATCAAAACAGTGACATTACTTTAACAATAATATTTTTTCACTAAGAATCATGGTTTTGTAGGAGTCTTTTTGTTGACTATCACAATTAGTTGTCTGCTTGATATCATAACTTGAAATTTTCAGTTTTGCCTAATAAGTATGATATTGTAGTCTCTAGATGTGGTTTTTATTTAAACTAAATGTGTAATTTCAATTTTTTAGGAGAGTGGTGGTTTTATCTTAAATCAAACTACTAATCATTTTTGTGTAGGACCTCTCAAGACAAAGGCACCCAATTTGTTTTTTAACCTTTGTGTTTGCAAGAGGTGTGCCAAAACTTGATGATTTAGTTTTTTTGCGTATATATTGTGTGTTGTGTTATTTGATTGATTATTTTTGTGATTACTCACATAGGTAATTAATTGGGAAACATTAATCATGTTTTACTTGTTTTTTAATCCATTGAGTCTAGGATAACACATGATGTGGAATTAATCCCTATGCATGGGCTTAGTCATTAGGGTTTGGTGTCACATATTTCATCACCGTATATTTGACCAAACTCAGGGTTCTGATGGATTATAAATATTAGGGATAACTATCGATAAGCTAAGCAATTGAGCCCATAGAGGTCATCCATGAAGGGGAAGATTTAGTTATCTGAACCAAGAATTAGATAGAACCCTATATGGACTTAAGCCCCATCATTATTTTCATTTATAAAGGATGCCCCTATAGATCTCATTCAACCTATCATAAGACCTTTCAACCATAATAGTGACTTGCTACCAAAGTAAGGATCAACTACTAAGTAGCCATTATGTGTAGATGGGGTTGAGAGGGTTCAGGAGATTATATAGTGGCTCACCGACCTATAGCCTCACCTATAAAGCCATTAGATGATGCATTCATTAGGGTTAACACACTTGAGTTTACTAATCATAGGTTTGTGGTCTACTTGATTTGGTGAGTGTCATGCTAGACCTGTGTTTTTTTAGCTAAGTGAATGTTTTACCTAGACCCATACATGGCTATCTAGAAATTTTATATAACCATCTTATATATCTATATCCCTATTTTATATATTCTTAGTCATCTTATACATTCATCCTTCATTATATATTATATATTGTTAATATTTTATATAACCTAATCCATTTTTCCAATGACTTTTTTGTCACCTAATCAAACCTATCATCCCCCATCTGGTCCAACATCATCCCATCTTATTCGACAACATACTTAGTTATATCTTTAGGTCACACTTTTATCCAAATTATACTCACCATCTCTATATCACCACCCTTGTCCCAATATTAAATCCTATCATCTTTTATTCCTCCATCTATCCTTCATCACATAATCTTATCCCATCCCACCTTAAGAAAATTAGTCTAAGGCTTGAGCTAGTCTTTTTGTCATTTCATATCATCCTATCATTCTAGTCCACTATATCTCATCATTTAGTCAAATCGCATACCTAGTCAATATCCTACTAGCATCTTATCACTTTTTTTTTTTCAATCTAGCATCCAATCATCATCAATCTAGTCTCTATCATTTAGTCATCTTACCTATTCATAACTAGCACCCATCCAATCATCATCTTGCTAGTTTGAATCTAAGCACCTATCAAATCCCTAATCCTTTTACTAGGTTGAAAACTAGGCATTAGCACTTATTTTACTATCAGTTTGAAATATGATCCTATTCTTACATCATCTCAATCACATTTCATCCATCTCATCCTCATCATCACCTATTGTACTATCTCAATCACTCAGACATACTTCATTCAAGGGAACATATCTAATACTTGGTCTACATATGCATCATCCCCCTTCATCATCCATATTTAATCATCCATCCCCATGTATTTGGACCCAATTATTATAGACCAATACCTATTTTCCAACAAGGATGAGATCATTTTGTGGGCCCTTGAGATGGCTACCTACTTACCTTTTGATCTTGATCCCATCAATCCTCAATCAATGTTTTAGGATAGATCCCTATATAAACCTAGCCTTTATAATATCCTTTCAATGTTGACCTCATAATCCATCCATAATCATAGTTTTCCCTATACAAGAAATTAGGTTACCCTATTCAATCAATACATCTTGGCCAATAGGGATGAAGTCCTTTTACAAGCTCTAGAAATGGGTGTTCACCTACCTTCTAACCTTAATCCCATTCAACCCAAACCAACATCCCACATCCTTCCCCATCCAAAATTCCCTAGCTCATTAAGGTTTACCTCATCATCCATTCATAACCATAGATCTCACTATACAAGTAATGAGATCTCTTTATTCAATCAATACATCTTGGCTAATAGAGATAAAGTCCTCTTATGAATATTGGATATGGGTGCTGACCTTCCTAATTATTTTGAACCCATAAGTCTAAATTAACCTCCCAAACTAGTCCCTCATCAACCCTTATCCACATTTAATTATTATGATAACCAATCCTATTCCTATCCCCCATCCATTAGTCATAGATAGTCATCTACCCCTTCCTCTACTAGCAAATGGAATCCTATCCACCTCATATCACATTGGTATAGCCACCCCTTCATGACAATAACTATCTAATATAAATTTTAATGCTTCTACATCCAAGTCATGAAGTGAAGATAGCCCCTATACTCCTCTTCCTATATCATTATAAGCCTTCTTGCAATAACTTATCACTGCTAACATGATGGTCTATCTACCAATATGACATCTTAGTCTCAACAAGCCTAAGCCCTTTTAGTATAAAACTATCCAATACTATGTATATTACCAAACTTGGGGGTATACGATTAACTGATGTCACAATTTCCAAGACTATGTCCAAGGCCTCATCGACCATGGTGACATAAAAATCAAGAATAAATCAGATGAATCTACATCCTTGGGTGAATAATAAGAGTAATGCCAATATTCCATTCTTAATCATGATCAAGCTCTTCCCTCTTGAATCTAAGGTAAATACACTACATCCCTCTTCTATGGTCCCCCATATTTAATAAATCATCCATCAAAGATGAGTCTATTTCCCATATACCAAGTTCTCCCATATTTTATGAATCCTTCCATGGGCCTATATTTATTAAATCAATTGTTCCTTCATCATCTCCCCCTCATCCATCATTTCAAAGAACCCACATTAAGAAGTCATTTGTAGACAATACATATTCTAATAGTAGCATTACACACTGTACATCAGAGTCAACATCAAATCTAATACAAGTGTTATCTACATCAAGATCATTTTCAACACTAGTATTTTAGTCTAATTCCTCATCATTCCTCATAGATGTTGATGACTATGCCTTCTTTTTTGAAGATACCTCTAATTTGGATGATTAATTAATCACCAACATATCTTTTTATCCCAATCAAGATGATGAAGTCATAACAAATTTATTACAAGATTTATCTATTGAATATTGTTAGATTGAATTTGATCATACTTTGGAGGCATGTCTTTCATCTAGTCTTAGTGATCCTTTTAATTATCTTGATGAGATTTTCTCTAATGTCAAAACTAGGTCTCCTAAGAACCCCTATGAAGACCATGCTACCCCATCACCACTCATTAACCTCATCATCTCATTTCCATTACCTTATTCCATCATAGGCCCCTTTTTCCCTATCAATGATCATTTAATCACCTCCCTCTATAAAGATAAACATGAACATACATCGTTGGAATCTTCTTCAAGTAACATAAGGTGTGCCAAAAATTTATAAGTCCAATACCATATTCAAAAATCCAATCATAATAATCAAATCATCTTTGATCCCATAAGTCAAAGTCAAGAAAATTCAAATCATTGGCCTAATCCAAAAATGTCTTCCCCTAATGAATCCCAATGTTAGGAACTAGGGTACCATCAAATTCAAAATAATCTTTCAAGTCAAGAATCAATCTCCTCTATTGAAGCCCAAAATTAGGTACTAAGGGGAAATCAAATTCAATTCTAATTAGCAAGTCAAATAAATGTTAAAATCACTATCAGTATGGTTGATAATCTTTTAAATTATTAGATCAAAACTACACCTTAAAGTAAAAGTATCTTAGACCTCTTAAAGTCTTTTAGCATATGGCACCAATCAAATATAAAATGTCCACAATCTCTAATGATGTGTGTGACTACTAGTCTCACTTCCCAATCACCCATCACACCTCCTTCTCATGATTCTCCCATCCATTCCAATCAATTTCTCCCCCATCAACATCAAGATCTAATCCAAACCATAACTCACATCACCTTCCCATTCAACATCATCTCTCTTAGGGGTGATGAAGATACCTAGCCTAGATATCAAGAGGAGCCTCAATTAAGAATCAAAAAAGGTCACCCAAACATGAATACATCTAGTGGTGACAACATAACATCACATATCTCTAGAGAAAGTGTTGGATAAAGAGAATTAAGGTGTCTACATCTTGCATCTCATACCCATATTTGATAAATTGAGATTCCAAAAAAAGTCTATTTTTTTAAAATCAAAAAATAAAAAATAAAATAAAAATCACTCATCTATTGGTGAAAACTAGTCTTCTAGTGCCTTGGGCAAGTACCATGATGAAAAATTATCACCAACACCATGGTAAAATAATCTATTATCCACATTGTACCTCAACACATGGGGGCAAAATCCATCTATTTCATATCCCTTTTCAATCCCCTCCATG
The DNA here is from genome assembly GCA_037957365.1 of Torreya grandis. Taxonomy (NCBI): domain Eukaryota; kingdom Viridiplantae; phylum Streptophyta; class Pinopsida; order Cupressales; family Taxaceae; genus Torreya; species Torreya grandis. Next base: position 1,293,831 of record JARHVA010002768.1, read on the forward strand.
TCATGTATGTCTATCTTATACCTTGGTCTATTGTTCCTACCTATCATCGGCCATCATATCATGCATCCTATCTCATATTCCTTCCTATTATAAACTTGTAAATAAGTGTAAGGTATATTTATAAATTTTCTAGAATCATCTTGGAATATCCTCCAATAGACACTCAGGTCACTATATATCTAATTCATTTACAATGTGGTCATTGGTAATCCCTAGTTTATTAGTCCTCATCCCCTTTTCTACATCACCCTCATCCATTTATCCTTCTATCCATTATTCCATCAGTTTTTATATTGGTTACTAAGCTTGGTTTTCCATTTTGTATTAACCCCCTTTGTATAGTGTACATATATATTCCAAAAATCCCTAAAATTTGAAATATGCTAAAAATCCTAAAAACCAAAAAATCCCAAAACATTTAAGTTGGCTTGTCTTGTGTCATCTTGTCATATGTCTTGTGTATCCCACTATTCTAATTTATCCATATCATTTTCATCTTACCTTTTCTTATGTTATATTTTCTTCAATATCCCTATCCTAATCCTAGTCCTTCATGTAGTCCACATCCATATCCTTATTCACATTTTTATCCTTATCCAAATCATTAGTCTATTCCAAGTCCATATCCATACCTAAGTTCCAGTACTAATAATCATAATTATTCTATCCAAGTCCATCCTAATTCCATAATCACACCATTATCCTTCTAATATATATCATCTCTCAATTACTTTTCCCATCATTAAACAAGACATTGCATGTATATACTTGTGTGTGTTACATGGATGCTCTGTATTGTGTGACTTGTTTATATGTCTTTTGTCATGTAAATATTTTATTGTCTTTGTATTTTTATTCTATGTTGCATCATATATTTTTTTCTATTGAGTAATTAATGAATATGTTATGAGGTCACCAAACATACACTAATGCTTATAAATGTCCTCGATGATGTAGAGTTTGCTATTTTCCCATGCATTTTGGCATAACATCCTCTTGATTGTACTTATATCATGGGGAATCATACCAAGTGCTAAATAAAATATATTATACTATGATGATCCTTATGATATTTATTATATATTGATCATATACACCCTCATCATTTTTATCATCATCTCATCATCCTTATTTCTTATCACTAATCTAATCCTCCCAACTCATTCGACTAACATCCAATACTTTATCCTCATCTCATTATATGAGTCATATAACCTAATCACTATCATCACCCTCTAATAAATAATCATTATCATCATCATAATCATATTATAATCCATCAATTATCATTTATCCTTGAATCTAAACTACATTGGCCTGAGGTCTTTTTAGACTATGTAGGCAATGTTCAATCATATGGAGTACATGAGGTCTACCCAACCATTCTCTCCTCTTCCCCATCATTCATCACCACATTTATCTTATCATATTTTTATCTTCAATTCATCAAATCCTTGATTCATAAATAATCCATAAATTTACCAATCTCTATCTATGCAATCATCTCCCTAACTTTTTTATCAATCACTTGCACCTATCAATTAGGTCAGAAAAACTCATAAAATACATCTTTTTTCCATAAAACATAATTAATTATTCAATTTTTCATATTTTTATTCATTTTATGTGTCCTTAATATTGGAATCATTAATATCAATTATATAAGGGATCATTGGTTTGATTCTTCACCTTCATATTTTGGCCACTCAATCATATCATTCTTCTTCTTCATCTCTATCATCATATCATTCAACTACATCCTTGAGTTATAATCATCAATATTATCAAATATCTATCAAATCCTCAACCAAAATATCTCCCTTACATACATCCTATATTATATATCAAAATCATGCGACTATCATCATGTTATGGTTAATTCCCCCTTAGGATGTGTTGACAACTGTAACATAGTCAATTATCACTCCCTATTCATATTTATTTTCCAAGGGCATCATAAATTTATAGATCACTACTCAAGTATAGTTCATTTTCTTCATCATCTATCTCACATCCCATCCCCTTATCTATTCATCACATCCCACCCCTCATTTCCTCTTTTGACTAGTCATCTATCTCATTCTTTCATGCATGTCCCATTGAGGGGGCATCATATCCACCAAGGTCATCTATGGAATGGTTTTTATTTGAAAGACCATTACTCATTCCACTTTTCTCCACTCACAATTCCCTTTAAAAGAGGGGTAAAGTTTATACACCTAAATATGCTCATTTCCTTCATCGTCACTAATATTATTATGATTTGACATTAATTCTACTTAGATAATTTATCCCCTCTAATTGCATCCTAATATCACTCCTAATCCTAATTATTTATCTAATTTCCTCTTCATTTAATAACCTTAGTACTATCCCACTTCTTCATTAATTTATCTAATCATCTCTTAATCCTATCCTAATCTATCTTATCCATTATTTGGGAATTAAATTTTTATGGCCCACCTACCCACCTACTAAGCCTTTTTCTAGGCTTTCCTACATCCCTAATCCCTAATCTCCCTATTAGTCCATATCTAATCCCCTTATAATCGTAATTATCCCTTAAGATAATTATATAATCCTCCAATTCTATAATCCTCTCTAACTTAGTCTTCCCCCTCCAATAAACTTTATCCTATAGGATTCTAAATAATTAAAAATTCCTTGGAAAATCCCCATCCATTGATCCCAATGGCTCAAGATTTAAATCTATATATTGATTCTTCCCTCTATATTCTATATAAACAAGCCATTTCTCCATGGATAAGATAACTAGAAATTAAGAATAAATATACTAAGTCCATGATAATATAATCCTTCACTTCATCATCAACATCCTTAATCATGCCAACATAATGTCAAAAATATGAGTCTAAGGTAATCTCAATATAATACTCTTGTATTTCATTTGTTTGATCTTGGTTTGAATTAATTAGCTTTAGGATTAGAGTTCTAGTCTGAATGATTCATTCATATATTCGCATTTGATCCTAATATATCTAGATCTTAATTAGGTGGTTTGATATTTTAGGTTTAAATTACATATTTAGGTAATTTAATCCATTTTCTCAAAATTCCTACTACAATCATAACCAAGAATCATATACCAAGAAGGCCTCTAATATGAAGTGATCTTGATTTCATGGGGAAGGTTAGGTGTAGCTAGAAGGATTTTTGGAACACAAGAAGTTTAACTAGGGATAGGAGGAGATGGTTGTGTTTGTTTGGGTTGGGTCTCTTTATTCTCCCACCTCACTAACCTGTTTACCCACTATCAGTTCATGGTTCTCATTTCACGCAACTCATAAGTCATAACATATTGATTTTACTCTCCAACTTATACCCACCTACTTATCAACATCTATATTATCTTCCTCATCTTATCTATGAGGTGAAAATTTATCATATCTAACTATATATCCCATATGGTCATCACTCCTTCAGGCTTTAGCATATTTGGCTTGAATGCCAACAAGGATATGGCAGGGGAAACATGATTTTGAGTTAGAAATGGAGTAGGAGGATGTGAATATGAATTTTTAAAGCCTTGATAAGGTTGTTAAGGCATATATTTAGGGTCATAGTAAGGCTAATAATAATCACTATAAAATGGATATGAACCATTATACTCTTGACAAGACTAATCATAGGACTGATAATACTCTTGGTAAGGTATATGACGCTCACATCAAGGCTCATATGGATCATGAAAAGGATGGTATAAATCATTATAAGGCTAGTATAAATCATTATAAGGCTGATAAATAAGTATAGCATAGGAATTCTCCTCATACACAACCATCAAAACAACATCAAGATATTACAATAAAGATACATTTACTTGGAAACTATGCTTGGACTGCTAGAATCAATTGATAGATTTAAGATGACATTTATGTTTTAAATGCCTCAAAAGGCTGATTTGTAGAAGAATAAACATCAACAATACTTCTAATGGTGTATCACCTTAGTTAGATAGGTTTCCTTTCAATTTACCTTCTTCTCTTTTCCATTATAAGCTATTGGTGTAAACTAGAGAGCCTAAATAATACATCAAGAATATCTAGCCATTATAATCTAGAGATTCAATTAGTCTATTAGGCCACACATATCCTAGGATTATCTCCATGTTACTTTAAATTATGAAGGCCTGAAACCACCTTCACAAGGGTGCAAGTCTAGTAGATAAAAGTTAGAATATGAAGACATTTTTTGAGTTTTGACTAGAAATCTTGAGATAAAATTAATCTTTTTAGTATTTGTTGGATTTCAATTTAGTAGATGGTAATAAAAAGGCATATAATAAGTTGCATGTTTTTATGGGTATTAGGTTTTGAAATAAAGTTTGATATTTCTCCCTATAGATTGAAGGCCAATTCAATAGATGTTATAATCATTATGCCTTATTCAATATTTGGGTAACTCTTTTGTATTTTACTAAATGTAAATTTGTGATAAAGAAAATATGATTTTATTGACAAGTGAAATTTGAGTTGCAGTATTGAAGGTTTTATTTGTGAAATATTTTAGTCTTATTTTCTACTTTATTATTTTTGAAATCATCAAACTTGGAGATTATTTTTGTTTGATAACTATTTATTAATTTTGATTATTTTAATTTGTTCAAATTTTAAAATAAAATTCCAATATATTCAAATCATGCCTATAGAAGTTTGTATTTTTTAGTAAGACTAGAAGTTTTAATTTATCTAGATGATGGTTATACATTTATAATGCTATTAAAAAATATATATGTAGAGACTTTGATTTAGTTTTATTATTGATGAATGTTATTTTAGTGATATTTTTATTTTATGTCATGAGATAAATATATATGGTTAATATATATGCATCATCTTTTAGTTAGAAAAATAAAAATATTTGGTGTAGTTGTTGTATGCAGTGATGATGTTTAATCTTTTCAAAGATATGTGCTTATTAGTTATTAGTTTATTTTGTTAGAAAATACATTTCTTCTAATACATAATATATATTGTTATATTAAACATTGGCATGTGTTAGCTTTATGATAAATGGAATGGATATTTGAAATTTGAATACAATTAAAAAAAATTCATGGCATAAGAAAGGCATTCTAATTTTGATCACAGTTTGGGATATGAGTTTGTTCTGGAAAGTATTGAAGTTTTTAAAATAATATTTATGATATAAATATAAATCTCATTTATTCAAATTTATGCATAATATATAATAAATTCTTATTAAGAATTAGATGTGACATAATTTATTAAGTTTGATAAATTACAATATGTTTATATTTTTCAATTCAAAGAATAATTAGGGTTTGATTTGATTCAAATTTAAATATAATGTTAGGTTGGAATCCACCTGGTTCTCATAACTCACTTGATAATAATTGGGGACATAAACAAGAATGACATAGAGAGGATACACCTCCATAGAGATATGTTCCTAGAGCTCAGAATTTCTAAGGTAGGACTATTAGGACCTTTCCTAGACCTTATAATCATGCAAGATGCATGTCAATAAATTTTAATGCTTCTAACCCTACCTTATAAAATGTTTTATATTATTTTCCTTTTAACCTTGCCAATAATTGAGGTAACATAGGTCGGAGAGGTCTTCCTTGGATACCTCATTCTCATAGATGAGGAACTCTAAGTAGATACTCTTAATGTGTGCATAATGCCTTACAATTTAATCAAAATCCTACTCCTCATAAATCTTATCAATATAGAGAACCCACCACCCAAAATGATTTACAATTGACTACAAATTACATGTTCATGCTCTTACATCACTTAATACTAAGATTCCATCACTTGAACTTAATAATGTAGCTAGAGGTTATTATAAGTTAAGCCTTGAAAATTTTCCTCCTCACATAACTAAATAAGAAAGGATAGTTTCTTCAAGGGTAAAAATATGATATTTCAGTCCTACAACATCTCCTATGATCACTAGGATGGTTAAGAAAGTAAATGTAGAAGTTGATGATGAAGATAGTGAAGGTGGCACCAAATTGGTAAATTTTTTGCCTACATTAATGAGTTACATTTAATATGTGGCAGTAGGGGTCATATGCTAATTGAAATGTTATGTGATACATAAGATGAATGGATGGATTGCTAAGTTATATTGTTGATTTTTATGTTTTTAGATACTTTAATCATACTTTAATATTTTGATGATGAATACTTTTATTTGAAACTTGACAATAATTAAACTTATGCAACAATTAATATTTTAGATTTTGGACATATATTATTGAATTTTGATGGTTTAATGCATATAGTTTTAATGTTTGATGTATTTAATTTTAATTGAATTATTTAGCTCATGATAATGTTTATTATAGTTATTTATTTAAAGTGGTAATGATGACAAGGGGGCCTCACCTATTTAGAATTTGTCTTTGATCTATTAATTTTTTAATTTTGATCTATAGACTTATTTAAGTTTTAAATATAAGTTAAGTTATAACATTAATTAATTGAATTTATTAAAATTCAATTAGACTTAACAAATAATAATCTAAAATTAGTTATAACTTATTCTCCAACCATCTCTTGAGGAGATTGCTATAAAAGAAGATCAAAGTAACATATCAAGGGGAGAAACATTACATAAGTATTCTTGAAGACTCTAAATTGCTTCAAATTTCAATAATAATTATCTTTTATATGCAACATCTATGAGATAATATAACTATTGCAGATAGACCAATAACACATTCTCTGATGGTTGAGTAATATGCTTAATCAATGTAGGTATATCCAAATTTCTTGTTTAGTTTATAAATCAATTATTTGATTGTTGTTAGGTTTAAAATATTATGGTGATTGTATATATGCATTCATATGAGAAAAATCCAAAATAATTATCCCAAATAATGATGATTACATCATTGTGTGTGACATGTTATTGTTCATTCATATTTTACTAGTTGTTATTTTTGAAGATTTTTTACTCAAATTTTGTTTCTTAATAAAATATATTTTATTTCTAATAAGATGACTCTTTAGAGACTCATAAATCTATTTTATTCCTCTTCATTATTTTAATAGTTTATGTTTTCTTTTCATTTAGATTTTTATATGTTTAAGTCTATATTATATTAGTTATTTAATTATTTTAATTTTACTTTATTATTTTTTATTTATTTAAGTTTTAATTAATTTATTTAAGAGTGTTTTTTGTCTTTCATTTCTTATGTTAGTTGTTTTACATATAGATTTAGTAGTTCTAATTATCTTTTTTTCTCTTAGTTTTAATGTTAAATGTTAGATTAAGTCAATTTTAGTTTATTAATTATATTTTGTTAAGCATTTTTTTATTTTTTTTATTTTAGTTAGCTTTATGCATTGTATAGTTTTCTTTCTTATTAAGTATATGTTTGATTATTAATGCTAGTTGTTATTTCTATTTCGTTCTTTGGTTTTCATTATCATACATTTTTCTTGTCTTTTAGTTATTTCTATTTATTTTATTTGGATCTATTTTGAGCACAATGTGAATATAAAAATATTGTGGAAAATTTGATAAAACAAATATATTTTAAGGAACAAAATCTTTCCTTCAAGAGACTATTTTATCTATAGGTTTTCTCTGTTGGATAAGTTGGATTAACTAATCATAATCTATTTCATTCATTTAATTTAAATAAATGTTTTATTTATAAAATTATAATAGATTATTATTTGATATTTGAAATAATTGTTATTTCTTATAACATTTAAAAAAATCTTTCCAAATCTATAAGATCATTTGTGACCTATTAGATCCTAACTATTAGACTGGTACAATTCCATCTTAACCTTCATGATAGGTAAAAGGGTTGATTAATTGATGTGACAATTTTGATTGTCAACAAATTTTATTCCTCTATTAGAGATTTTTTTAAAATCTTATCTTCTTTTTTCTATTTCTCTTTTCTCCATTACCATTGGAGGTCCTCCTCCTATTACTTAACCCCTGATTGACATTGTTGATGATGAAGTTGACATTAATTTTAATATAACTCATTTTTCATGGTATAATAGACCTTATGATTTATATCATATTATTGAAATCATTAATGAATAATAATAAGTACAAATAAAAAAATTAGTAACAAGTATTTCATGGGAAACACAATGTCATATTCAATAATATAATCAATGAATCATGCATGAAAGAGAGAAAATTATGCTTATCAATACTCAAAATAGGGTTATTTTTATTTTTGACTCTTTTCATCATAAAGAAAATATTTATCCTACTGACCCTAATGCAATTTTAGATTTAAATCAACCTAGTATAGTAGTTGAATCTATTCAAAATGCAAATGGAAGAAAAAGGTCAAAAAATTCAGTAGAGAGATCAAAAATTGATACAATATCTTCAAGACAATATAAATCAAGTTGATGCAATAGATATTGAACCATATTCTAATGATGAGGTAGCTTAGCCTTTAGAATTTCTTTGATTTGTGGAAATCCTATTAATATTCATGCAAATCCATGTAAACTTCCTTCATTAAAAGGTCTTAATATTCTTAAGTTCCCAAGAAGTCCTAATGAATCATAAGAAGATCATTTGGATGCATTTAGATTATTTTGTGCAACTTTAAGTACTATAAATTAAAAGGTTATAATGAAAAGCTTATTATATTTTTATCAGTCTTCCTTCTTATGTGATTAATGTTTGGAATGATATTGAATAATGGCTAGAACTTTGTTTTGGTAAACCAAAAAAAGATTTAGAATTTGTAAGTGAATTATTAAAAATTTATATACATCTATGAGAAGCTATTTATCATTTCATTTTCAAATTTACTAAATTATGAAAAAACATTCTATATGAAATTAGGCCTACAAAAAGATTATCTAGACTATATTTTTGTAGTGCTTTAGCTTTTAAATATAAAATGGATTTAGAAGATAAAGACATTATGGATTATGATAGAATTATAAATTTTCTTATTGAATATCAAAATAAGTTAAAACATGTCAGTTTTAATGATAGATATATAATAGGTTTGAATTCTGATAATGCAAAAACATTATATGTCATTCATAGTCCTAGCAATGAGCTAATAATCATTAAAAGGCAATTAGATAATAAACCCTATTCATCACATATATATTATTTAACACAAAAGGATAAAATGGAAGAAAAAGTTTATTATTGTAATGTTTGTGAATTGGATCATGATCCTAACACATGTATAGCTGTGCATAAATTTAAAAGTTATATCAAGGAAAAGATAGTATTTATATTAATCTTGTTGATAATATAAATAGGTGTGGCACTAATGAGTATTTAGATGAAATCAAATTTAAAAATGATTATGTTGTTAATAGAAGGAAAAAAACATATTCTAATTAGAAAGATAGTATAACTAACAATCTCTCTTCTAAAAATTAGGATAAAGGCAAATGTACATAAAATAATGTTGTATCTGACCATGTTATAATTAGTTTCCCAAAAAATAACCCTTTATCAATAGGATTTAATAATCCTTAATACCCTTCTTATAAGTCCAAAAATTATACACATATATGGTATCAAATGTAGGAACTTAAAATATTATTAGTGATTTGGATACTATAAATGAAGGATTTTTATTATTATAAGCTACTAGTTTACTAAGAAAGTTTGATAAAATAAATGATGATATTAAAAATCCAAATTTTAAGGATGTTTTAGGATTTCAAGAAGATGAAAATTAGGAATAATCTCATTCTATTGTTTATATTCAGATATATGATCCTCTTGTTGATTACATACCTCCTTTTTATATAGGGGTTAAAATTTTAGATAAAATTATACATAATTGTATTTTAGACACCGATGCATCAAATAATAAAATGCCAAAATTTATTGTTGATCAATTAGGTATCTCTTATGAAATATGTAATATTAAGCTTACATGTTTTGATTCTCTCCAAATGAAAATATATGGTAAATTCTGAGATATTGTCAAAATTTCTCAAGATGAAAGGATTAGATGTATGACTAATATTCAAATTTTAGACATTTCTAGAAATTATGACATATTTTTAGGTAGAGATTGGTAAAAAAAAAACTAGTACATTTATTGAGAAAGATACAACATAGATTCTAGTAGGAAATGTGATCTCTTTTATTTGAATAGAGGATTGGTTTAGAAATCCTATCGATTCTTTACCTCTTATTGTTGCTTATATAGAAACATGAATTGGTATGTAGGATTTATTGACACTCGATGAACCTAAAAAGTAGTAATAAAATGTCATTTTAAAGAATTATTTATGGTCTTTATATTTTTATGGTAGTGGTGCAAGAGTTTATATTACTTATCCTATAAGAAAAATATTTTTCTATGTTTACAAATTATATTTTGACAATACTAATAACACATCATAATTTGAAGCTTTATGTTTAGGCTTAGAAAAATCAATAGAGTTAAATGTTAAAAAATTATAAGTATTTGGTGATTCTAAATTAATTATGAGACAAGTAAGGAAATTTTATAAAACAAATAAAAATCACCTTCATCAATATACTCAAAGGTTTTGGGCCCTATATGAAATTTTTTAAGCTTTCAATATCACTCACATACTTAGATAATTCAATGTACGAGCTAATAAATGTTAGAGGTACAAAACTAAGGTGGGGTAAATAAATGATATTATATAATATAATTTTTTTTAAAAATATTTCAAACTCTTAATTAGTTACCACAAGCATTCATGAAGCATACACAACATTCATAGTAATGAACAAGAGAGACAATACAAGATCAAGCACATAACACATGATATATGTGGAAAACTCTCTTAGGGTATAAAACCCATTGAAACATGTAATTGGAATACTATCCTATAATAAAAATAACCAATTTAGACCAGCTAAAATTAATCAAGGAAATACCATCCCTTGTTTAGTGAGACTACAATCCCATAAGGTGCTACAACACCTATCTAGCTAAGTTGCCACAACAACTAGACCTTTAGCAAGTTCCACCTTGAAAGGATATTAAAATCCATTATATTTTGAGCTACCAAAACAACACTTATGAACAATACATCTCTTGAACATTTATTTCCTTCCATTCTAATGGAGATACAAATTATAATGGCTCTCTTCAACTCTACACATTCAATGCATCCAAATCCACATATTAGATCACACTAGACCTCTTCACTCATCATAAATATGAAAGAGAACTATTATGACATTATAAAAATGACCCATAGGTCATAAACATAGTCCTAAATCTACTCTACTCATCAACTCATCTATTGATCACTCTCCCTCTCCTTTGTTCCACAATTCTCACACACACTCCTTATACAAGTCAAAAAACAATTTAATTTGGTTTCACTATTTATAGATAATTCATGAACTATCAATTTCAAAATCTTTATTTTTCAATCATACTACATGAATTCACCCTTAAGGCATCTTACATGGGTCACACTTAAGCACAAGATACTTTCAAATAGGCCTAAGTCACCTTTTAGGTCTTATGAAGACCCATTCACCTCTTTGACACTTCTCCTTAAAAAATAAGACATAAGACCACTTAAAAATGTATATAATCAAGAAACATGACCCTTTTTACATCCTAAAATTATCATAATTTCCAATACATTCTTCTACTAGAGCATAGTTTGCTCAAACAACATTTTGTATACATACTCACCATGAATGAACACATAGTCAACTTATTAAGCATTGTTAATAATCAAGATATATTTACCACAAATTAAAAATAAAAATAAATGATCCTTATTTATTATAAAACACTCTCCAATATCTAATTCATCATGAAACATTGAAACAACATCAATACAAGCTCAAACATTCTTTTTGGGTTCTTTGCAAAGCATGCATGAACACACAGTCAAATTTAAACCTTAATATATTTAATTATACACACTTTAAGATATTAAAATATATATTTATATATTCAACTTATATTCCTATAAAATTTCATTTTTTATAACATCATCAAATTCTACTTGTATTAAAAGATATGGCCAAAATACAGAGCATTGGTTTTTCCTTTGTTAAATTCAAATATTTAGATTCAAATGGTCACAGTTAAACTTTAGTCACTATGATCACATATCATGATCTCATGTATTCATATTAAATTAACACCATTGATATTATTCAAAATTTAATTCATAGTGTACCAATACCCAAATGTTAAATTTTCAATAGTTGACCTCATCTTATGCAATATGGCAACTTTGACCTCATACACTCTATTGATCTCTATAGATCAACCAGGTCGTTATCATGCAACACACACCAATAAATGTTTAAAAATACCTATTTTAATTATATCCTTATACTTTACCTTTTCTCATTTTTAAACCTTGAACACTTTTCCTCATCTCACTATTTCCTAACATCTTGGAATAAACATGCTCCATTGATCCTTTTGTAAAGAACTCAATCTTTAACTTCGTTAACCAATAAACACTTTGATACATTTGATTTACTATTTGCTAGAGATATAAATTTATGAAATACCATTCAATATTTTATCTCCATATATATGTTTTATTCAAAACATGTAAAAATGACTAAGTATGGGGACCATTGCTATCTACCTAGAAGGCCAACTTTGCATAGTCAAATATTTTACTTCGCACATTTGCATGTTTTCAAATTTGGACCATATGTTATACTCACATAGGATAATAAAACCATGTTTCAAATAATCATAAAACCTTCACATGTATAAGATATAATGCCGTTAATCTTCTCACTCATATTTTTCTCTACCATTGAGCCAACTATGCCAAGAATTTTTTGGAGAGCTAACTTTGCACAAGCATATCTTTTGATGCACTTCATCACATGACCTAAAAATTTAAAAAAATAAGCTAGGTATAAAATTTAATATAAATATATGATAATTTTTTCCTATTACCTTCACATGTGTGAAATATAACAACAACAAAATTCCTATTGATCTTTTTTTACCTCATTTCAAATTTGGCTAAGTATGGGAAAACACTATCAAACTGCTTGGGAGCCAAAATTTTCACACACATATATTTGGTTGTGATTAATGGAATGAATTTATACTTGGAACATAATCACTTGGGATTAATTTAATCACAACCATATAACCAACTCCCCCTAACTCATCCACATGTGGTAATGGTGATGTCAACAAATTGCCTACTCAGATTTTCTACCACTAGACCCAAAATGTCTGGATGAAAATAATGATCAACTAGATGAAATACACTTATACACACAAGAAAAAAAATCATTATTAAATTCCATTATGACCCCTTTCACACGTTTAATACTTTAGGCTCATCCTTAATCATCTCAAACCAAGCCAAAACTGAAGATTAACCAAGCATACTAGAATAAGCACATTGCACACTTTGTCATTGTCACTTAGACTATCAAGGTACTTGATCCAATCACCTGAACACATCCATGACCTAACCATGAAATCATTTAAAAATATACAAAAAGTTACCCCTTTGTCATTAATATCATAACCATCATAAAGCAATATACAACTCATCATTCTTCTCTCTCTTTAAGCACTCCCAAAATAGGAACTTTCTCCCCCTTTGACACAATGAAAAAGTGGCAAAAAACTTGTTATAAGGACATAAAAAATATGAATAAAAAGATAAGACCATATTATAAATATATTAAAAACTCCCACTTACCTTGATACTACCTCTTCTTTCCTTGACAATTTCCTCTTGCTCTTACCAACACTCTCTTCAACCAAGCATTGCAACCAATAAAGAAATAACACAAAAAAAGATAAAATCTAATGGAAATCACAAATAAAATTTTATAGGTACCTCCCCTTATATTTTTGATAAATTTCACCTCTTGAGCATCTTCAAATCTCCATACACCATGAAGAACCACCACACAAGGTCACTAGCCTTCTCTCTCTAGACACTTCCATGAAAACCAACTCAACATCTATATTGAAGCTTCTTTATAAACCTCTAGAGAAAGCTCATGATATTTTTTCTCCTCCTTAACCAAATATATTTTATTTATTCATAGAGAAATAAATTACACCAAACCTTTGTCTTAGATACTCAAATGTAGCCTTTGACAATGGTTTGGTCATAATATCAATACACTACTCTTTTGTGGGCACATGATCCAACTTAACACTTTGATTAATCACTTTTTATCTGAAGAAATGGTATGTATAGGAATGTGCTTTTTTTTTAGTGCATAACAATATTATTTTAGATACTAATTTCACTATTATTATCACAATAGATGGGACAAGGTCCATTTTGTCTTACCTTGTAATCCTCCAAAGTTTATTTCATCCACATGACTTGAGTGAAATAAGAAGAAGCTATTATATACTCATATTTTACAATTTATAGAGACACTAATGCTTGATTTTTACTTAACCAAGACACCAAGAAATCCCCCATGAAGAATACCTCACCATTGGTACTCCTCTTATCATCCACACATCATGTCCAATCTACATCAGTATATGATTTTAAAGAGAATTATTTACATTTGGGATACCATAAAACATACTCTATGGTGCCTTTGAGATACCTCAAAATACTTTTGAATGCTTTCAATTGATACTCTCTAGGGTCATCTTGAAACCTTCCTACAAGACCCATTGCTTGCATGATATCAGACCTAGAAGCAAAAAAGTACAAAATAAATCCAATCATGGATCTATGCAAAGTTTGATCAATTTTTGGTGAGTCATCCAATTTACCAAACTTGCATCCTATGATCATTAGGGTACCCATTGGTTTACAATCTGTCATGTTAAACTTCCTTAGCATATCCTTACTATATTTATCTTTTGAAATGAATATCCCTGCATCAAGTTAGTTAATCTACAATCCTAAGAAAAAATAAAGTTCTCCCTACATTGACATTTCAAACTTAGTCTTCATAGTATCTAAAAATTCTCTACTCATTTTATCATTGTCAGATCCAAAAACTATGTCATCAACATATACAACCACAATCAATTGATGATTGCATTTTGTCTTAATGTATAAATTACTACTAGCTACCCCCTTTTAAAACCTTGACTCAAAAGATATTTATCTAACCTGTCATACCAAGATCTAGGATATTTTTTAAGATGATAAAGAGTCTTATTCAGCTTACACACAAAATATTGATCACTTGACATAAATTATCTTTGAGGTAACTCAATGTAGACTTATTCTAAATTTCCATTCAAGAATTTAGATTTCACATCCATTTGATATACCTTAAAACCTTTAAAACTATCATATGCCAAGAAAAGTCTAATTATTTTCATTCTTTCCACAGGGGAAAAAGTCTCATCAAAATTTATTCCTTCAACCTGAGTATAACCTTTACACACCAATCTTGCCTTATTCCTTTTGAATTCTCCTTTCTCATTCATCTTGTTTTTGAAAACCCACTTGGTACATATCACATTTTTATCTTTTGGCCTAAGATCTAAATCTTGTGTTTCATTCTTTTCTATTTGATCAATTTCTTCTTCCATTGCATCATTCCAACTTTCATCTTTTCTAGCTTCCATGAATGTTTTCAGTTTAATCATGGATAACAAAGCTGAGTCTTGTTGATTTTTATTGATCAACATTCTTCTTCTAGTCTGCAAATTTGCATCAACATTTCCAATAATTTGAGATATTGGATGATCTTTATAAGTTCTTCTAGATAGAGATTTAGAATCTTGTCTTTTTTCATCCTCTTCATCTTCATAATCTTTTTGAATGGATAACTCATCAATGTTTTCCATATAATTCTAAATCTAGGCACTTACCTATGATTTTGGATTATTGACTCTGCTTGTCTCATCTAACCTTACATTTAAACTTTCAACAATCTTATGAAGTCTCTTTTTGAAGTACCTATAGGTAGTACTAATAGAAGAATAACCTAAGAAGATACCCTCATCAGACCTTGAATCAAATTTTCCAATATTCTCTTCATCTCTTTTAATGAAACACATACTCCAAAGCACTCTAAGATGTTTGACATTAGCCACTCTATTCTTCCATAACTCATAAAGAGTGTTATCACCATTTATTCTAATTTGACACTTATTAAGGATGTAAACTAAAGTGTTGGATACCTCTTCCCAATAACCATTTAATAGTTTAACATCTTGAATCATTATTTTACTCATCTCTTTAACAATCATATTCTTCCTTTCAATAACACCATTTTGTTGTGGTGTTCTACAAATAAAATATTCTCTTCTTATCCTTTGTTCTTCATATAAGTCATCAAATTTATGAGACCAAAACTCACCTCCTCTGTCTAATCTCACACACTTGATATTTGAACCTTTCTCATTTTCCACAAGAGCTTTGAATGCTACAAATATTTCAAAAGATTCTAATTTTTATTTAAGAAGTAATATCCAAGTCATCTTAGTAAAATCATTAATAAGAAGAATGAAAAAGCTATTACCTTGAATCATTTTAGTTCTCATATGTCCACATAGGTCAGTGTGAATCAAATCCAATGGATTTGTAGTGGGTAACTCCTTGTATTTGTATCTTCTTTTGGTTTGCTTCCCATGAAGACATGCCTTGCAAAGAGAATGAAGAATCTTAGAAATCTTGGGCATATGACTTACCAACCCCTTTAAACTGATCTTTACTATATTATCAATATTCATATGTCCAAGCCTTTTATGCCAAAGCCAAATTTCTTCCAATTGACTCGTAAAGCACTCTTTCTTAAGTTCATGTAATACATATATGTTGTTATCTATTTTATAAACATTTACAACCAATCTATCAGCCTTTATTACTTACATATATCATCATGAAAAGTTACAACATTTTCTTGGTTAAACATTTAGATCATACTTAAAATATTATGTTTCAAAAATTTTACATATAAGACATTTTCAATCCTAGTATGACCATTGTCCAAACTCATTATACCTTTGCCAACTATGTTAGCTGATTTATTGTCACCAAATCTCACTGAACTTAGGTTGGTCTTCCTGAGAGAGATAAACTTGATCTTGTCTCTTTTCATGTGATTTGATCATCCACTATCTACAAACCATATCTTGTTCCCATCTTTTTGAGTATGTAAGGCTACTTTAACAACCATTGACTCTTCCTTTGCTGGACAACTTGAATTATGCTTCTTTTCTTCTTCAATCTTAGACTTAGTCCTCTTGAACCATTTAATTGTGTCAATGACTTATATATCCCTTTTCCAAGAATCTCTTTTATATTTCTTGGCTATATGATCTTGTTGGTTACAATTGTATCATGTGAGATTCCTTTCAATCTCTAGAGAGAAACTATAGTCTCTATATCTATGACCAAATTGATTATAGGAAAAGCAATACCCATTGAAGATATTATTCATGTTTGACCCTCATTTTTTATCATTACCAATCAATGGATTTTCATTCTTGATCCTTTTGGTGGAGTAAAAATCCATTTTTCCCTTAGATAAGAGCACATCTGAGTAAATCATGACTTTATTTTCACATTGTTTCATCCTTTGATCGAGACCTTTATTCATCATGACCTGCAGATTCTTGATTGTTGCCTCTAGATCTTTCACTTGTGTCTTCACATCATCCATGATTGCATTGACATTTAAAAAAACACATACTAGTTTATCTTGAAGATAATCCATAGTCTCTTTGTCAACCATTATACCTTTGATCACCTTCAAGTGGTTAAAATTACAATAAAGACCTAATATGATACCATTGTTAGAGGTACAATCACTAAAAGAGGGGGGTGAATCAGTGAGTCTAGATAATCCAGCTTCAAATACAAATATTTAAAACTCTTAAATAGTTACCACAAGCATTCATGAGGCATACACAACACTCATAGAAATAAACAAGAGAGATAATGCAAGATCAAACACATAACACATGACATATGTGGGAAACCCTCTTGGGGGAGAAAACCCATTGGAACCTATAATTGGACTGCTATCATATAATAATAACAACCAATTTATACTAGTTACAACTAATCAAGGAACTACCATCCCTTATTTAGTGAGACTATAATCCCACAATTTGTTATAGTACCTCTCTAGCTAAGCTTCCATAACAACTAGACCTTTAGAAAGTTACACCTGAAAAAGAGGATACAACATACTAGGTGTTGAGATACCATAACAACATATATGAACAACACATATCGTAAACTCTAATTGTCTGATAATTTGAAGGAGATACAAAGTATAATATCTCTCTTTAACTTTGCACACTCAATGCATCCAAAGCCACCTATTATATCACCTTAGACCTATTTAATCATCATCAATTTGTAATATCACTATTTTGACATTAGAATCATGACCCATAGGTCATACACATAGTCCTCAATCTGATCTACTCACCAACTCATCTACTAGGCACTCTCCCTCTCATTTGTTTGATAATTCTCACACACACTCCTTATACAAGTCTAGAAACCATCTCATTTGGTTTCACTATTTATAGAGAATTCATGAATTATCAAGTCCAAAATATTTTCTTATTGGCCATGATACATGCCTTCAACCTTAAATTATATTACACTAGTCACGCTTAAGCACAACACACTTTCAAATAGGCCTAAGTCACTTTTTAGTTCTTATGAAGACCTATTCACCACTTCGACACTTATTAAAAAAATCAAGAACATAGTACCACTTCCAAATGTATATACCCAGTCCACATGACCCCTTTTACATCTTCAAATGGTCACAGTTGCCAATACATTCTTCTACTAGAGCATAATTTGCTCAAACAACATTTTGTGCACATAGTCAATGTGAATGAACACACAATCAAATTCTTAAGCATTGTTCATACTCAAAGATAGATTGATAACATATTAAAAATCTATAAAGATGATCTTCATCAATTCTAAAAGATTCTTCAAAAGCTAATTCATTTTGAAACATTGAAACAACATCAATACAAGATCAAACATCCTTCTTGGGTTCTTTGCAAATCATGCTTGAACACATTCAACTTTAAACCTTAATATATTTGATTATACACACTTTAAAATCATAAAATATATATTTCCAAATGATCCTTGGAGTTATATACAAATTTTATTTTTATACCATGAGCAAAATCTACTTGTATCAAAAGATATGGCCAAAATATAGAGCACTAATTTTTCCTTTGTTAAATATAAATATTCAAATGCAAATGGTCACAATTAAACTTTAATCACTATGATCACATATCATGCTCTCACATATTCATATTAAATGCACACTGTTGATCTTATATAAACTTTAATTCATAGTACACCAATGCCCAAACATTAAACTTTGAATAGTTGACCTCATCTCATGCATTCTAGAAACTTTAACCTCATATGCTTCATCGATTTATATGGATCAACCAGGTCCTTATCATGTATTATGCACCATTTGATCAATATATATGAACACCCACTTACCATTATATCCTTATATTTTACCTTTTCTCAGTGTTAAACATTGAACACTTATCCTCATCTTATTTCTTCCTGAGATCTTGGAATGAACATGTTGTATTAGTCCTTTTGTAAATAACTTGATCTTTAACTTTATTAACCAACAAACACTTTGACCCATTTGACTTACAACACACCATAGATCTAGATGTATGAAATCCTATGAACCATTTGATCTCCATGTGGTCCTAATATTTAACAACATGAAAAAATGACTAAGTATGGCGACCATTGCTATCAGCCTGGAAGACCAATTTTGCACACTCAAATTTTTTCCTTCACACATGTGCATGTTCTCACATTTGGACCATATATTATCCTCACATAACATAATCCAACCATGTGTCAAACTAATTGTCAAACATTCACATGTGCAATATGTAATTACATTAATCTATTCACTTAGATTTTGCTCTACCATAGAGCCAACTATGTCAAGAAATATTTGGAAGGCCAACTTTGCATAAGCATATCTTTTGATGTGCTTCATCGCATGACCTAAAAATTAGCATAAATAAACTAGGCATAAAAATAAATAAACCCATATGATCATTTTCTAATTTCACCTTCACATATGCAAAATATAAGAACAAAATATCTACTAAGCTTTTCTTGCCACATTACAAATTTGGCTAACTATGGGAAAACACTGTCAAACTACCTGGGAGCCCAACTTTGCACACACATATCTTTGGTTACACTTCATCACATGAATTTATAATTGTAACATAGTAACTTGGGACTAATATGATCATAACTATATGACCAACTCCACCTAAATCATCCACACATGGTAATGGTGATGTCAACAAATTGTCTACTCAAATTTTTTACCACTAGACCCAAAATGTCTAGATGAAAACAATGATCAACCAGATGAAATATACTCATGCACAAAATAACTCAAATCATTATTTACTTTTGATAGGATCCCTTTCACATGCTCAATACTTTAGACTCATATTTTCTCATCTCAAACCATGCCAAAACTAAAGATCAACCGAGCATACTTTAAGCATATTAGAACAAACACATTACACACTTTGTCATTATCACTTAAAATATCAAGGCACTTAATCCACTCACCTAGATAAATTCATAACATCACCATCACATAATTAATAACTTTCCAATGATAAACTCATTGTTTTTGCCTTTAATCCTTCTTTGAGTGAAATAGAACCTATTATTGATTTTTCATTTTCAGAACATTTTAGACCTAAAATTCTTAATTTAAATGAAAATTTACCTATTTTTAATTTTTAAAAACATATTAATGCTTTTATTAAATGAAATTATTTTGATAATAATGACTAGGTGTTTAATTATGATGATTATTTACAACTGAATACTAATAAATTATCAACTAGTTTAGTGAGTTTAGAATCAATGTTTACCCCTAATGACTAATCTAGGATACCACAAACTGAGGAACATTATATAATAGTTATTGGAGAGGCTATTCTAATAAAATTTTAAATTGAAAAAGATCCAAAATTTGTTTATTTGGGAATAAATAATTTAATGGAATAGAAGGTAAAATCTATTAAACTTTTTAAAGAATTTATTCATAATTTTACTAGTTGTATAAAGACTTAAAAGGTTATGATACTAATATTAAAATATATGATATCCATATTAAACATAGTAATAAACATGTTAGATATAAAATAAGAAGGATAAGCCCTTTATTAGAAGACACCATCAACAAATGTTTTGATAAGATGCTTGACAATGAAGCCATTTTTATTGTAAAATATTATGAGTGGGTAACTAATTTAGTACATGTACCTAAAAATAATAGTGATATTAAATTATGTGTAGACTTTAGAGATTTAATAGGATGCTTTTTGGTCTCTTGTATGCAAGTGCTACATTTTAAATATCTATACATGTAGTTTTTGATGACCGTATAGTTTATTCTAAAAAGAGAAAGAATCATTTAGATCATCTTCATGAAGTTTTCACAAGATATAGGAAATACGATATTTATCTCAACACTAAGAAATATATATTTGGTGTTATTGAGGACAAATGATTAAGACATATTATTTTTAAATATGGTATTTTAATTGGTCTTGAGCATATTAAAGTAATCAAAAAATTGACACCACCTAAAGATTAATCTCATCTTAGATCTTTATTTGGAAAAATAAATTTTGGGCATAAATTTATATCAGATTTTGTTGATAAGACAAATCCGCTGTAGGTTTTATTAAAGAAAATTCAGCTATATATTTGTGGGATGCAAGAGTTAATTCTACTTTTAATAATATTAAAAACACCAATACAAGTGTACTTGTAAGTTTTAAGACTTATCTATCTAAACCTTTCAGTATTTATGTCAGTGTAATAGACAAAGACATAGGTGATGTAATTAATCAAGTTGATGAAAAAATGATGAAAACTTATTCGATATATGAGCCAAGTTTTGAAAGATATAGAAAAAGGTACCCTCTTATTGAAATTTTTGTTTTATCTTTTTTTTCTTCATTAATCAAATTTTATTATTTATTAATGAGAAATAAGGTTGTTTTAAGATCCAATGTACATGTTTTGTATTATATTTTGAACAACCAACTATTTAAGGGAGGCTAATAAAATGGATTTTGAGAATACAAGAATTTGATCTTGAATTCGAGACATCTGATACTATTAAATGTAATGATTTGGAAAAACATTTAGCTAATAATGATTCTTATAGAATAAATATTTTGGTTTTATGTATTGATGATTATTTAAATGCTAAACCTCATTTTCAATCCATGAAGGTTGCTAATTTTTTTTTTAAATCAAGTTTGGACATGAGATGAATGATTAGGATTGTTTGTTGGCTGAATATGATTGGTACCATGATTTAGTTTATTATTTTTAAAATTAATCCTACCTTAATAATTTGGACAAAATACAAAGAATACCTTTGAGAGTTCAAGATTTAAAATTCAGTTTGTTAGAATTTTTTTTATAGAAATAGAGACAATGTATTATTGAGATGCCTAATTCATGATCAAACCCAAAAAGTTATTAGAGGATGTCATGAAGGAAGTTATGGTGGTAATCTTGTAAAAAAAACTACAAATTATAAAATTTTATTCATTGGTTATTAATGGCCTACATTATTCCAAGATTCTTATAAATCAGTACATTCATGTATGCCATGTCAATTGTTTATTGGTATCGATAGATTATCGACAATGCCTTTGAATCCTATAATTATTGGGAAACCATTTACTAAATAGGGAATTGATTTTATTTCTAATATTCATCTATTTTATTCTACTAGAAATCAATATATTTTAAATGCTGCAAATTATTTTACAAAATGACATGAAGCAAAAGCACCTAAAAGTTCTATTACATTTATTTCTTTCTTAGAAAATCATATTTTTTTCTAGATTTGGTGTTCCATATGAAATAATTTTAGATAATGATTCTCAATATATTTCTAATGAATGTTTGGAATTTTTATGACATTATTATATTATATCAAGTCATTCATATAAGTATTATCCTCAAATATATAGACAAACTAAATCAATAAATAAAATATTGATTTCTATTATGAAGAAAATAGTTTATGACAATAAAAGAAATTGACATCTTAATATTTTTTAGACATTATGGGCATATTGTAAAATTTCTAAACTAACTATAAAATATTCTCCTTTCATGTTGGCTTATGGTTTTGAACCTAAATTATCAATTGAACTCCAAATTTTATCTATTCATACTTCTTTATAATACCTATCAGGTGATACTAAATTAATTGAAGAAAAACTTAATGATTTGATAGCTTTATATGAAACTAAAGCTATTGCATTACATAAATTAGAAAAGGATAAATAAAAATTTAAGAATTTTATTGATAAAAATATATCTAATAAAAAGTTTAAGGTTGGTAACCTGATAATTTATTGGGACAAAGCTCATGAAGATGCAGGGAAACACCATAACTTTGATTCTCTTTGGTTGGGACCATAAAAAATTATTGATAAACTCGGTAAAAATGCTTTTCATTTTTAATATATGGATGGAAATTAGTTGCACTATTTAGTCACTGAACATCATCTAAAATCATTCTATAATTAACTCTTTTCATTTTGTTTGTTATTTTTGGTTTGTTTTACTTTTCTATTTTTTTTAATGGATCAATATTGGTTACATCAGTAAAGTATTCATTATGTAGAGGTTAAAGTACATGGAAATTTCCATGTCATTGTAAGTATACAATTATGTTAATATGTTTTACGTGATAAAGTTTAGATTCTTTATTTATAAGTTAACATGAATTGGCTATTAATGAGTTGAATGCATTACTAATTTTTTGAGTTTGTATTTGAAGATTTGTATTAGATTGTATATCCAATTCAAATTTACTTGTCTAATCTATCTTATTCTCTATTCCGTGCTAACTAAACATTTTATCCCTTATTAATATATTTAAAAAGGGGTTCACGTATAGTTTCCTAAGAAACTATTAAACTTGGATCACACTCTCAAGTGATTTATCCTTAATATAGGCAATTTATTATTGCTACCTCATTTCACTATTGAAATTGGCTATCAAGGATTCCAATGTTATGCTTATTTTTGGCACCCCTTATTTTTTCTAAAAATTTGAGTATACTAAATCATTATATATTATTTATGATTAACGTCATAACACCTAAAATTACTTATGTCGTCCTAACTCATCACTTCATTTTAAATATTCATTATTGTGCTAAATGCTTATTATGACTACTGCATTTAATGAAGTTTTTACTCTAACATTAAAACTTGGTTTTGAAAGCATAATTTGATATAATGAAATATTTTAATAGACAAATGTGAAAATGGTTAACTGATAATAGTTTAACTTGGTCATATGAACATAGTATTTATGGTTGTATCTATCTATTTCATTAGAGGATGACTATCATAGAAGTTGCTAGTTTTGGATAATGTAAATATGAAGGTCAAGTTCACATGAAATGAATCTTTTGCATAACATAATGTTGTTGAAGTAAAATGAAATCACTCAAAGATAATATTGCAAGAGATAAAAATAAAGTGGAGAAGCACCCAATTTTTTCATTAAGTTGAAAATATCTTAAATGAGATGATTACTTATAGGAAAGTGAGCAAGCAACTCTTCCATAAATGGTGGTCAAAAGACCCCCATAATAAAAAAGTAACTCCTCCATAAAAAGTGGTCAACATACCTATAGAATAGACAATCCCTCCATAAAAGGTTGTCAATAGGTTCAAGAATAGATAAGTAACTCCCATACCCAAAATAGTTAGTCAAGGGAATTACTTCCTAGTCACCCAATCAACTTGCATACATAAGAAAGATTCTCTATTAAATTAGGAAAACTTCAAGTGAATAAAAAAAGCCCATAATAAATAAATAAAATAAAAAATAAAATCCCTACTCTAAAAACCCTCCATAAGCACAACATAGATGGGTAGTTTAAAAAATAAATGGGTCCTCATAACTAGGCTTGATGAGATACCCATGTATAAAAAAATCTCTCATAAAGAAAATAAAAGGAGAAAACTCATAGGAAACTAAAAAAAGAGAGAGATGTAGAATAATTGAAGATGCTAGAAGGCCCCCTTGAAGATGATGTTGTTACTAATGTAGGTTTCACCCCAAGAAGAGTTCATATATGCTCATGGGTTTTCAACTAAGTAGTAAGCCAACATACTACCCTTTTAGGTTTTCAATAGAAAAGCTAAAAAAACTAAGGCCACCCTTTTAGTTTTTTGACTAGACTAGCACTATGATGTAAGATAAGCTAACCTATAAAAAAATTAGAATAGAAAATTTCTAAAACTAACCTAATTATGGGGAATAAAGTGGATGGTGGAGGCATTGGTGGTGTGATATAATTGTAAGGTGTTGTGATGATGAAAGGGATTAAAATGAAGAACCTACAATGGTAGCATTCTATTGTTTAATCCTTTGTTGGAGCTAACTAGGAAGAATGAATGGAGTAAGGTCCATTAAGGGCCCTATAAAACTATCCAAATTAGCCAAGTCTGTCTTGTAAGACTACCAAATGATTAAAAAAAATCCTATGTACTATGTAAAAATTCTTGTAAAGGATATTGAGAGTACATCAGTTATCAAATATCATTATTTATTATAGTAGGCAAAGTAACTTGAGTATTAACCCACTTGGTAGTGATTTTTGCATGTAAATGTTTAATTTTATCAACATGGAATTAGGATTTCAACCCTAAAAAAGTGTTACATATCATGTGATTTTTCCATGTTTGGAACTATTACATAACAGAGTGTCGAGCCTAAAGATAAGCCTAAAATATAATGTCCATATCTATATAATTAAAAAATGGATCCTATAAAGTAACTAGTGAAGTAAAAGCCATATAAAAATTAGGTTAAGTACCATGCCAGATCAAATCTAGCTTATATTATTAATTGAGCATCTTATGAGCCAACTACATGGCTTGACTAAGCATAACTACAATATCTAACTGATATACCATAAGGAATTTGTATATGACTTGGTTTTCAACTTTGATGGCCTAGCTTTTTGATATGATATTGGATAAATTTGGAATGTTCCACCAATATTGAGTAAGTTACATAACCAATAATGGAATTTTTTAGGAGGTGAAATAATGCTATCACTAACAACTTGCTTATACAAAGATGGACAAGTATATTCAATGAGGGAATTATAATTGTTGATTTTATAGTAAAGCTCAATATTTTAATTGCATAATTATATAACCTTGTGTTCTAAGGAGACCATAGTCTAAGTAATGGTCTCTTAAAACATATATGCCCCTTCCACCTACTTGGCCAATGAAAGTTGTGAAACATCTAGATATACCTTAGTAGTAGTTAGAACTAGGGCCAACGAATTCATTCACACACTAGATAAAAGATGTTGAATTGGAGAAATTGGAAATGAGAAAATGATCCTCTTAGTGGATAACATAATAACATATAAAGTTGAAAGAATCAGAGGTCCTATAGGTTAAAATTGTACATGAATAACAAAAACCTCCCTTGGATTTGGTGAAGTCTCTCCAACATTCACATCCTATAAATTATGATGGTGGATTTATCTAGTGCAATCATTTCTTGAGTTGCAGGTATTAACATAACCTATGGTAATGACTAAAAAATTTTAGGCTTTTATGCCTACATTATGGGTTGGGATTTAGCTATGGGTTTAGTTTGGACCATTTCTTCATCAACATTTTTGTATATGGGAGGTAATGGGATATACTAATTATTATGGCCTCTACTCTTGTGATTCCTTTATTGTGACTATAGGAACTATCTTAATATATTTAGTACATGTATCCTCTTCCTTTTTCTAGTCCGCATCAAGAGCTATCTATTTTATGTGTTATCACTGGTGGGTAGTGGCTAATTATACTATGGGATCAGTAGAAATATTGAAAGCTTATTTTTTAGGTTTGACTTCAAAAATTATACTTCTGTGTCATTTTTTGCTTTGATCTTATCCTCAACCTTATCACGATGCTTTTCCTCCAGATGAACTCATCTCTGATCCACCCATGCTACTTCTTCATCCACCATTTGTTGCTCCTTTGATGTTTATTCATCCAAAGACACATATTTTGTATCACTAATTTGATAACCAGATGTTGAAGTAAGTGAATAAATGATAGATGCATATATAATGGTCTTCTCCATATGATATTTAATTTGTCTAGATTGAAGAATGATCTATTCAGACCTTGAAAATGGTCTTGCATGCAATGGTGGAATAACCAGTGAGACTAGTATAGGTAATCTTTCCTCGTGCAAAGATGTGGAAAGAAGTATAGGTTCTTATTCAATGTTAACTACTAGATGGTAATGTCACAACATCTATTCATTTCATTTGAGGGATCTTTAAGGGATTTTAGGTAAATTATTGAATGGTTATGGTTGATAATAACTACCAAGTCTCCTTTAGTGGAGAGTGATACCTAGATTTTCTATAATTTCTCATCTTTGTTAATGGTAGTGATAATGATGGAAGAGGGACAAGGGGGTATTTCAACCCAAAAATGCTACAACACTTATTTTTGTGTTTGAGTGGTGCAGGCCACTTTTTAGAAGAATAAATCCTTCTCTTCTTCCTTCTCATATAAATCACCAATCATATCAACTATCATTGTGTGGTAAACCTCCTATTCATCTATCTAGATATCTTACCAATGACATTAGTCTATGATATATGGGACATTAGTGTCATCCAACCAAGTACTCTAGATTTGGATCTTGCAAAGAGGTGGATATGGTGACCTGTGCTCTATGGGAACCTTGCATTTCTAATGATCTTGTGGTGTGGTTGGGCAGAATTTAGTGGTAGCAGTGATTGCGAGACATTGTAGTACTATTTATGATGAAATTAATCATGTCTAACTGACTAATTTTGATGTTTCACATTGCACTATATAATATCCATGTCAATGAAAAATGTTAAATTTGTACATGAAGCCTTAGTTAAATCATGAATGGGGATGATCATTCCTTATGGAAGTTTGGTCACCACCGCATGTTACCCCAAATACTTCATGACATTTAGATGGATGTGTGAGTTGTGTTATCATAAAAATTTACACCCTTGAGGAGGTTTTTCAAGCCTCCTCACTTAAGTGATAGCATGGTAACAATCCTAGGTTTTTGGTGACTTAAAGAGTGGGTTGAACCTCTAGATAGGGATAGCTCCCTTGATGTATCACTTAAGAACTATAACTAAACCTACTAGATTATAAGGGAAAAGGGAGAGAGAACTTATATAAAAATAAATAAGGATGTGATTCAATAAACATTTTTATCACTTAAACACATATAAAAATGCATAATGAACACGAAGCTGGCCTATTCATACACTACTACTAATCTATTCCTCTTACATCAATATTTCAATATGAAGGTGGTAGATGATGATTAGGTAAGGAAGGATGATTTTAAAGTGGTATAAAGGACAATAATGAAATAATTCCTATATTAACCTTCACAAGACCACTTAAACACTTGATATGACCTTCAAAAGTGAGTTAGAACTATATATAGGTGAAAGAAAGAGACATGTCAAGGAGAACTAAAACAACATTAGACAATATCAATAATTAATGCATAAACACTAAAATATAGTCACAAGATAAGTTAAACCATATTTTTTATTGATTCAAATTATTAAAAAATGATTAGGGCTTCATCGTACTCGAGTGGATGATACATTACAATGCAAAAATCAAGCATATATATGAAAGAGTGTGAGAAAGAGAGAGAGGAGAGAGGAGAGGCATAGGAGTTGTATATGACAAGTGTAATCTCATGAGTAAAAGATTGAAATAAATCAAAATTGTAATATTGAGGTTATGAAGTCTTATATTAACATGTGTGTGCTCCATTTGATGACAACTTGAGCAAGGTGGTGTAGGAATTATGTTTGGCTTAGTGACTCACCCTTGAGTACCTGAAACTGCCTCTTAAAGTGATAATGAAGTGACCAGTCATCTTATTTGGGTATAATTTACTTTGAAAAATATTTAAAATCCTTAATAAATTATATTTACACCTATGTTCTTCAGTTTTCTTCATCATTCTCACATTTGCTTTGTTGGAGGCATAATCCTTATATCCCTATTTAGGTGCATAGATCATTGTTTTTATAGATAAAAAATACTTATCAAGAAAATAAAACCGTATTTTCATACCCATTATCTCCTTACATATTTATCCAAAATTATAGGGACCAAATCCCAATGAGAACCCACTTTCTCAACACCCACCTTTCCCAATTAGGCCTAAGGCAAGCCTACAGTCCTATAGAATATACAAATACATAAAATACCACCTAAAAACCACAAAAATAATTTATGTGACATTAAAATATCTCCTTTATCAAATTTTCATGAAGTTTCATGGGTTATAAATCAAATTAGGTGATTTTCAAGATTTTTAGCCCTAAGTTTCAAAAATACAGGCCTAAGGATGCTGAGAGCTAAAAAATCATTGGAAGAGTTCCAATGTGTTTAAAATAAAAATAAGACATATTTTAGGTCTTTTAAAACATGTTCCAAATTATCTAATCATTATTTTTTCAATATCAACCTTTAAAACCCTCCAGTCATGCCAATTTCTCCTAATTTGTGTGCATTTTGGACTATGTGCATGGTTGTAGGTGTTTTTTGGTGTTTTAATCCACTTTAAAATCATGTTAAATAAATTTAAATGATTATTAATGGATTAAAAAACACTCTTATATCCATTAAATATACCAAACCTTTAAAAACAATTCATACTCCTCATGGTCTCTTGAAAACTAGGTTACAAAAGAGCTCTTTTAACAGGGTTATTAGTGCTTCTTTGAGTTTGATGTTTGTATGGTTCAATAAGGATTATTTTTTTCATTAATTATATATTTATATGACATAAATTTACCTTATTAACATATTATCATGGTTTTAATTTCTCATTTACATTCTCAAACATCACCTTCTATGCAAGGTTTTGCTCTCTTGCTTAAGAATGTTAACCTACATGTCTACAAACATGTAGGTCTGCATTATATTTTATTTAAGCAATTAATTATGATTTAATTATTAATTTAGTCTATAAATTAATATATTATAAACTATATATTTGTTTTATAGACAAATTTTCTATGAAATATCTCCCAAATTCCTCCACACACCCAATTTTACTTGCAAACACTAGACAAATGTTCTTTAGGCTTGTAGGTCTACAAGTTCATTTAAGAGTGATTATTGGAATTTGGTATATTATTATATAGTATATGAGGATTTAAAATATTTAAATTTAAATAATTCAATTCAAATGATAGCTATACTACTTCTCAAAACCTTAATAATGACTATTTTATTAGACCTTCTACCATGTCTTGGAGGTTTGTAGATGCTCATGGACTGTGTTTTGAGGATGGATCATCCTATACTATATTATTGGAATTTTAATGATTTATTTTCCATAATAATAATACAATCAATGTTTTTACATTATTATTCAAGACTATTTTGCTTGTTACAACCCTGAATGTTCACCTTTGAACTCAAAACAAGTAGGCTTGTGAATGTCTACATAATGCTTTAGGCCTATAACCATATGTTCTTGAATTGGTTATTTTCATAAAAACCAATTCACACTGATGGGAAAAAATTTTGTGTTAATTAAAAGTACATTTAACTCTCCCCATGGTCCACTACCCTTATCCAATGACTAAGACACTCTCATTCTTAGATATGGGAGCAAACCTGGTTCTTCTCCCTTAGGGAAAATAATCTATCAAAGCATGGGAATAGTCAACTCATAATGAAGACTTGAATAACATTTTAATAAGACTTTAAAAGGTAATTCAAGGTCACTAAACTGGAATCTATGTCTACACATAAATGTTTTTATTCATGGAAGTCTCTTGTAACCTTGACATCCAAAATGTGACAAAAATGGTATCGATACAACCAGTTGAAATGGATAAATATTTACATTCCTTCATGAAATGGTCCTAATGAATATCTAATGAGGTATGAATAGTTAATTATGATCTAAATTATCAAATATTTATTCTTAACTTTGGCATAACATTATTTTTAAGATCAAAACTCTCCTTTATTCCCCTATAGACTGATGGTTACACCCCAAAACACTGAATAAAGCATATCTCAAGAAAGTAATGTGTGTTTGATATTTATTGAATTTGTATTTATATTTTAATTTCCTATATAAATTATTATATCACCTTAAAATCACCATTTCTTCCTTCATCAACTCTAGGATGCATTTTCAAAGCACAAACTGAGCCCAAGGGGTTTTCTTATGCAAAACATGTAGGCATTTTTCATCTTATCCTATATTGAGGGAATTTTTAGTCTATATATCACTTTAATTTCTATGAAAGGGTATTTATAATAACATATAACCTCTTATAATGATCATCCAATCCTCATAACTAGTCAAGATGCTTTCGCATAGCCAAAACCCTATAAATAAGTTAAAAATTACCACTTCCAAGCCATTTTCCATACCTTTTCTTCTTCACACTACCATTGATTATTTCAAGTTATTTGGGAGGGATATTCAGACCCCTAAGGATATTTAAAAAAACAACCATTTTCATCCATTAATCTTTCATACTTTTTGAGATAAGAAAACCTTATTTGTGGGGTTTTAAGAGGGTTTTGGGCTACTTAACTTGTTAATTATTGCTTATAAACTTAAGCCTCTCTATCCTTAAAATAGTTCCTATAATTTCAATGGAATAAGGGCCCCTATTCATCCCCAAGATAATTTTTTCCAACTCTTATCCCTCTTTAGGTAATGATCATTTGAAAATGGCCTTCCCCAGCTTATAAAGGGGTCAATGGAGGAATTGAAATGTTATTTACACTATTTTGACCTAAAAATGCTGCCATAATCCTAATCTGACCCTCAAAACCTCTAAGAGACCTAACCACATCCATTTATAACCATAAATGGCCCCCTCCATGTTGAAAAAATGCTTTGTAATCCCTTTAGAAGTGTGTTTATATGTTATATTTCAATTTATTAATCTTTAAAGGGCCCCACCACTCCTTACACATTGAAATGACCTAGGTAAACATGTGTGAGGGAGTAATAACTTTTATAAAGCTTAAACATGTATTGAAGGGCCCAAAATGCACTTAATTATTTGTATTAACAAAAGCAATATTACCTTAATTTCTCCAAAATTTACCTTAAACTTTGTTAAACATGAAATAAAAACATTTTAACCTTTCCATAATTTATATATATAAGGTCACTTTCACCACCAAACCTTATATCACCTTGCAGGTCAACATACCAATGCTCAACCATGGATCAACATACATTGACCTTTGAAAAGTAACCTTAACTTTGTCAAACTTACCTTAATCTCTCCAAAACTAAAATAAGACCTTAATGAAAGAGAAAATGACAAGACTAAGGGAATGACTCAATCTTCTATATATTTCAATAGACTTTAAGATGATAAGAACTTGATAATACATCCTTAATAGAGCTAATTTTGACCAAGTTTGACCAATATACCAAGACCAAAACTCTCAAAACGCTACTAAAAAGGTTAAAAAATTATAGAATTAAATATTGAAATTATCTTCACTCATGGTATTCAATTTTGGCTAACATCTTTTAGGACCTCCTAGGATTGCATGTTTGTTATGCATCTTGACTGATTGCCTAGTCTATCCATTGGGCTATGGATTCATTTCAGCTCAACACAAAACGTGACTTGACTTTGACAGTTGATTGAAAACCTCATGAGAATAATGAAACAACTAATTTACTTCACCATACACAAGAAGATAATAAGTAAAAACACCAAATTAAGACACCAAAACAAATAAGACACACATTATGCTAAGAATCACTTAGGGAAAACAAAACCAACACCTATTATGTACAATTAGCCTATAAGAACTAATCCTTTTGGATCAAAATTAAATCTCCTTGAGTCACCTTAATGTTTTGGAAAAGGATGATGTAAAACCTACTAGTTATACTTCACCCTTTTTTTGGTAGCTCCTTCCTTGATCACCACTATCTTTAACTTATATTCAAAAGCATCAACAATAGAAAATGTGTCTCCAATAAATATAAATTCGTGTTGAAGCTCAAATCTTACCTCATATTATTGTCCATCACTGGAAATGTTAGAGATCTCCAAATTATTCAAAAATTTATTTGAAATGGAAGTAGTAATAACCTCAAATTCAGTTCATTCTTTGAACTCCATCTCTTTCTTGCCTTGAAAAGTGTCATCTTCATCATAGGTTGTTACATCATGTACTTGAACCTCTTGGTGATGCAATCTCTTGTGCACCTTGAAAAGTGTCATATTTATCATAGGTTGTTACATCATGTACTTTAACCTCTTGGTGATGGATTATAGGGCTTATTGGCTTGCTAGGAAATTTATACTTCTCATCAATAAATCCATCTTTTTCTTCTTGAGGTGATAACTTACCAAGGTCTTCAAATTTCATGAACATTTCCAAGTAGGCCTACCACATGTCCTCAAGACATCTTTGAAAATTTTCATGAGACTCAACAAGATCATCTACCATGATGTTATTTTCAATATCTTTCTCATGCATATATTCATCATGCTCATTATCCAAGGCAACAATATTATCTCTCTCCTCATGGGTTATGGTGTCACTATCCAAACTAGAGAAAAAAAATTTTAGATATTCCTAAAAGGCATCATCTTCTTGGTCACATGAAAGCATGTCAGGTTTAATTTCATTCTCACCATTCTCTTGAGCGATAGTAAGCTGATCAATCACTTCAAACTTTTAAATGAGATCATGATAGATGCAAGTTGTCTTCTTCAAGCTCTATCAACTATTAAATAGAAGACACTACCGTTTATTTCAAATCTTCATCTTGATCATGAGGTTCAAAAAGGATAATAGCCAAGGTGTCTTCAATAATACTCACCTCATGCTCAAATACAACTTGACCAACTATTACATGATCATATTTCCCTTCATCAGTACTCAATCTATGACAACTAGATTGGTCTTCTTCTTCCTCTATGAAGAATGAAATCTCATCTTCCCATTCAAGGTTTAATACATCATGTTTCTTTTGTATCAAACCTGATTTATCCTCTTATCAGAGGTTGCCAAATTTTTCAAACTTATGTTGGAGTTCATATTCATGTTCTATAGGAATCACATGCTTTCCAAGAAACTCAAATTCTTCCATGAATATATGGTACAACTACTACCATATATAATTAGTATATTCTTCTTCACCTTTTTCAATGGAATTACTTTGATTAGAGGTTGTTATCATGGTACCTTGCACTCCTCCATCATAACCATATTTGTCGTCATCCTTTAAGAATAATTTGATTCCTTCTTGACAAAGAGGACTACTAAGAAGGATCTATTCATCATATACACTTGAAACACTCTCCTCATACCCTTATAGAAGTCCACTTACAATTACAACATTTTTATTATCAAGGATAGCCACCTTGCCATTATTTTTTGATAAGCTTTCCTTATCAATTGAATGCTCAAATTCTACTGCTAATGAAACTAGTTCTCCTTCACAGAAGGAGGGGGTGGGAGGGAAAGAGACTTCATTAGTTTGATTTAAGCATGAGAGAGTGTCCTTCCAACTTAATACTTTGGGAGTATTAGGTTTATTATAATGTTCTTAAAGGGATGGGAAAGGAAATTCAGTTGAGGTTGTTGTATTATTATCCTTCCACTATTCAATTACTTTATCAAACTTTGATGTATCCTAAACTTCATGAATTGATGAAACTTGAAGAGTAGGTGAAGGACTTGAGAAACTTAAAATCTCTCTTTACTTGACCTCCATACACTTCTATTTTTATTAATTTTGGATAGGCATGGGAGAATGTTATTTCTCAAGAGTAGGCATGACATAATCATGGGTATTAGTCCAAGAAGGTCTCCAAGATAGAATGGTTTTAGTCTCTTGAGTAAGAGTGGGTAAAGATTACATAGGCATGGGACTTTTTTGATAGCATAGTACAATTTTGGTTAGATTTGGAGAAAATAAAATTGACTTGGATTAGGATAGGGAATAAAATAATATATGTATTTCATTTTCAACCTCTTTTCAAGTACTAATCTATTATCAATACATTAAATTAGTCCTCTTATTTTTAGCACTTCATCAATTAACAGATGTTGGTTTTCTCTCACAATAGTTGCCCACTTAGTCTAGTTATAAAAAACTTATTTATTTTGGAATGATCTCACTTTGATTAGAAGGGATAGGGAGAAGTATGTCAAGATCTTTTTCTCTATCAATTTCCCTCATTTTACTTTTATATTCCAGTAGAATTTCTTTTAGAGATTGAGTAGGATTATCATAGCTTTGACAAGGTTAAATAAATTCATAAGTAGGCTTACAAAGAGGATAAGTTAGATTGTGAGAGGGTGACTAAGGCTGTTAGTAGCCTTGATGAGGTTGAAATGTTGCTATTTGAGATCCACTTGATATGAATCAATTAATTCCATAAACTTGATATAAATAATGTGAAGGCATAAAGTATGTATTTTGACCAAAAGAATGAAGATAATACATACTGATTTCTGATTTTTAGATACTTGGAATGTTTATAACAACTAAAAATCACTTAGACTCACCATTGATGTTTGGGTTCATTACTTCAAAGTTTGATGTATTTAAGAATAACATCAATAACTCT
Organism: Torreya grandis; assembly: GCA_037957365.1. Taxonomy (NCBI): domain Eukaryota; kingdom Viridiplantae; phylum Streptophyta; class Pinopsida; order Cupressales; family Taxaceae; genus Torreya; species Torreya grandis. The sequence continues at coordinate 1,329,490 of JARHVA010002768.1, forward strand.
TCAATGGATAAAATATTATATCCACCACATGTGCTAAAACTATTATCATAAAAATATGCACCCTTTAGGAGGTTGTTCAAGCCTCCTCACTTAACCAATAGCATTGGAATAATCTTAAGTTATGGGTGACCTAGAGAGTGGATTGAACCTCTAGATATGACTATATCCCTTGATGCACCACTTAAGAACTACCATTAAACCTAATAACTTACAAAGGAAAATAGAGAGAGAATTATAATCAAACTAAGGATGTGATTCACCAAACTTTTTGATCGCTACAACACATCTAAAAATGCATAATGAGCATGAAGCTGACATATTCATACACTACTCCTAATCTATTCCTCTTACATAAATATTTCAATATAAATGTTGTAGATAATGATTAGGTAATGAGGGTTGATTTTCAAGAGGTTTAAAGGACTCTAATTAAATATTTACTCACATAACCTTCACAAGACCAATTAAACACTTCATATGACCTGTAAGAGTGAGTTTAAACTACAAATAGGTGAGAGAAAAAGACATGTCAAGGAGAATTGAATCAAAATTAAACAAGATCAATAATTCATTATTAAACACTAAAATATAGTCATAAGAGAAGGTAAAAATAAATTTTTTATTTCTTTAAAGGATTAAAAAAAGGACCAAAGATTCCCCATACTCAAGTGGAGGATATGTTACAATGACAAAATCAAGCATATATATAGGAGTGTGAGAAAGAGAGATAGGACATGCATAGGATTTTCATATTACAAGTGTCATCTCATGAAGAAAAAGTTAATAGTAATAAAATCTTCAAGTAGGTAGTTATGAAGTCTTGTATCAACATGTGTGTGCTTCATTTTATGACAACTTAAGCAAGGTGGTGTAAGAGTTATGATTATCTTATTGACTCACCCTTGAGCACTTAAGAGTACCTATTTAATTTATATTGAAGTTAATAGTCATATTATTGGGGTATAAATACCTTGGACACCTATTGAACATCCTCAATCAATCATATTTCCACCTTTGTTCTTCAGTTTTCTTCATCATTCTCACATTTGCTCTCTTGGAGACCTAATCCTTATAGATCTATCTAGGTGAAAATATCCTTGGTTTGAGAGATTAAAAAAACATTTATTAGGAAAATTAAAGAATATTTGGGTACCCATTACCCCCTTACAACTTCACCCAATATTTTAGGTCCCAACTCCCAAGGTAGACCCACTTTCTCAATGCCCACATTTCCCAATTAGGCCTAATACAATCCTATAGACCTATAGACAATGAAAATATATACATTACCACCAAAAAACCACAAAAATACTTTATGGAACAAAAAAAAATTATGTTTTCAAATTTTCATGAATTTTTATATGGTAGAATTCAAATTAGGCTAGTTGCAAGATTTTTAGCACTAGTTGGCAAAAATATAGGCCTAAAGAGGTCAAGAGCTGAAAAAAATCATTAGGAAAGTTATAAGGTGTTTAAAATTAATAGAATACATTTTTTAAGTCTTATAAAATATCTTTAATCTTTTAAAATCATTATTTTTCAAAGATCAATCTTCAAAACCCTCCAATCATGCCAATTTCTCTTAATTTGTGTGCATTTTGGACTTTGTGCATGGTTATAGATGTTTTTTCATGTTTTAATACAATTTAAAAGAATTTTAAACACATTTAAATAGTTTATAATTCCTAAAAAAACCTTATATCCATTTAACATACCAGAGCTTGTAAATCATTACATACTCATGATCTCTTGAAAATAAGGTTGCAAAATAGCTCTTCTAAGAGGCTTAATAGTACTTCTTTGAGTTTGATGTTTGCATGGTTAAATAAGTAGTATTTTTTAATTAATTATATATTTATATACCCTTAATTTAAATTATAAACATATTATCATGGTTCTCACTTCTCATTTTCATTCTCAAACATCACCTTCTATGCAAGGTTTTGTTCTCTTGCTTAAGATTATTGACCTACAGGTCTGCAAACTTGTAGGTCTGCATTCTCTTTTCCTTAATCACTTAAAATAATTTAATACATTAATTAATAACTTATATATTAGTTTTTTATACCAATATTATTTGAAAAATCTCCCAAATGCCTCCACACACCTAATTCTGCTTGCAAACACTAAATTGTTGTTATTTAGGCCTATAGGTCTAAAAGTTCATATAAGATTGATTATTAGGATTTGGAATATTAGTATATAGTATTTAAGGTTTTAAAATATTTACCTTGAATTACTTAAATGCAAATGACATTGGTAATACTTCTCAAAACCTCATGAATGATTCTTCATTATATCTTCTCCCATGTTTTGGAGGGATGTAGATGCTCATGAACTCTATTTTGAGGATGGATTATCCCCCACTATATTATTTTAATTTATAAAATTTATTTTACATAACAATAATATAATAAATGTTTATACATTAAACATGATGAATCATTTTATTTTTACAACCTTCAATTTTCACTTTGAACTCAAAACAAATAGGCTTGTGAGTGTCTACATAAGGCTCTAAGCATATAACCATCTATTATTGCATTGTTTATTTGCTTGAAAATTTAAAAAAAAATAATGGGAATAATTTTTGGATTAAATAAAATTATATTTAACCCTCCCTTTGGTATACTACCCTCTTAAAATGACCAAGACACTCTCAAACATTGTCAGATATGGGAGCAGACCTAGTTATTATCCCTTTGACCAAATACTCTATTAAAGCATGAGAATAGTCTTGAATCATCATTAAGGTTTGATTTACATTTGAATAATCCTTAAAAAAATTATACAAGGTCATTTAAATTATATCTATGTCTACACATGATTTATTTTAAGCATGGAAATCTCTTGTAACCTTAAAAACCAAAATGTGACATAAATCGTATTGATATTGCCAGCTAATTTGGATGAATCTTCACATTCCTTCATGAAATGGTACTAATTAATATCAAATGAGGTATTAATATTTTATTTATGATATAAATTATCCATAGTGATCATTATCCCTATCATATCATGATTTTGAAGATCAAAACACTCTTTTATTCACCCATATGATGCCTCTTACACCCCAAAACACTGAATAAAGCATATCTCAAGCAACTATAGGTGTCTATTTGAGATTTATTGAATTTTTATTTCCATTTTATGTTATTATAGACATTATTATATCACATTACAATAAAAAAAATTCCTTCATCAACTTCAGGATGCATTTTTAAAGCACAAACAGAGTCTAAGGGATTTTCTTATACAAAACATGTAGGTAGTTTTCAATTTAGCCTATATTGAGGGAATTGAAAGTATATATATAAATTTAAGGTCCATTAAATAGATTTTATAAGGCCATATAACCTCTTCCCATCCTCAACTATTCCTCACAATTGGTTAGGATGCTTTCACACAACCAAAACCCTACAAATAAGCTCAAAACTACCACTTTTAGGCCATTTTAAGTACCTTTTCATATAAAAAATTGCCAATTATGATTTAAATTTATGTTTTAGGGACATTAAAACCATTTATGATATCAAAAAACTAACCATTTAAATACATTAATCCTTCACACTTTCTAAGACAAGAAAAACTCTACCTATGGTGGTTTAATAGGGTTTTGGGCTACTTAACTTGTTAATGATTGTTTTTAAAGTTAAGATAATATAATTAATATAATTTAAAGGGAATAAGGGTCCATATAAACCCAAAATATAAATGGTTCCAACACTTATTTCTCTTCATGGAATGAGCATTTGCAAATGTAATTCACAAGCTTGCAAAGGGGTCAATGGAGGAACTAAAACTTTTTTTGCATTTTTTTAGCCTAAAAATGCTAAAAAATGCCTAATTTGACCCTAAAAATCTTTTACATACCTGAAAACATCCATATTTAACCTAATTTGACCACCTCCACATTGAAAAAAATCTTTTCAAGCCCTCTACAAGTGTGTTTATACATTATATTTTAGTTTCTTGATATTTAGAGGATACCACCACTCCTTTCACATTTGAATGACCTGGGTGAACATGTTTAAGGGAGGAATAACTTTGAGAAATCTTATATGTGTGTTGGAGGCCCTAGAATGAACTTAAATCTTCATATTAGCAAAAGTGACATTACCTTAATTTCTCCAAATTTACCTTAACCTTTGCTAAACATGAAATAACAATATTTTCACTTTGCCATATTTTATCTCTATAAGGTCAATTTCACCACCAAACCTTATATCAACTTAGAGGTTAACATACCAATGCTCCACCATGGATCATCATACCTTAACCTTTACAAAGTAACCTTAACATTGCCAAACTTACCCTAATCTATCTAAAACTCAAATAAGACATTCATGAATGAGAAAATAACAAGACTAAGGGAATGACTCACTCTTATAGATCATGCAATAGACCTTAAGAGGAGAAACACTCAACAATTCATCCTTGTTGTGGTAAGTTTAACTAATATACCAAGACCAAATCTCTCAAAAGGCTATTGATAAAGTTAAACAAGTTTGGAAGCAAAGTTTAAAATTATCTTCACTCATGGTAGCCAATTTTGGGTAACAGGTTGTTTAAAAATACTTCAATGAGTTCATTCCACCAGGCATTAAACAATCATTGATTAGTAAATCAAATGTTCTCTCACTTATAAATGATATTTTGGAATGTGACATCTGGCCAATTATTGACATTGGTATGGATGATTCCCTCTAGAGATTTACACTAGGTGAAGACCAAAAATATAATCAAAACCTAGTAATATAAGGTTTAGTTCATAGTGAACATAACTTTATCAATGTTTTTGATGACCTATGAGACCAAGATCTCTGGCCAATTAAATCCTTCGTCAAGTTTGACCATATGATGGGTAACATGAATGATGCCTTTGGTTTCTTCCTTGGTGGCTTTGGTTATTTTCTAAAACCTATTTGTTATGCATTCTATGATAATGTGCATTGGTTCATCATTGATATCCTCCATTGGTATTATTTAGTGGACTCTCATATAAGCATCATAGACGGTAGGTATAATTGGTGGGATTTTATATTTATAAGGTGCTAGATCCCTTCCTTAATCCAAAATTCTAGTTGTGTGCACTATATCAACTTCATTAACATAAATGGTAAAATATAAGGAAATATAAATCTTCATTTTATTATATAAATTGAGAAACAACTCTATAATGTCTCCTAATTTCCCAAATATAGGAAATAGAATCAACTAATTGAATTTCATGCTGTAGAGGCAATGGAATGGTATGACTGCTAGCTATTATACACCTTGAACCTTAGTGGGTCCAAAGATTCATTCATCGGTAAACTTAATAGAAGGGTAGGAATATATGTCTATAAATTGATTTTCGTAGATTAGTACCAATCCTAATATCTTATTTTTATGTGATATTAAGTCCCTTACAAAAATAAGTAGGATCATAAGCAACCATCTTGGAAGCTCATTAAATTAAAAAACACAATGTTCAACTACTCATAGATATGAATTCACAATGTAATACTTCATAGGTACTAAGGCAAAAAATCAAGTAATTACAAGTTTAATGCACTATGCTCTAAATCTACAAAGTGTAAAATGATGATGAAAGGATCCCAACATCCAATTTATATATATTCATACACCCTTTGAAATCCCAATGTTTTAAATGTCATAATACATCCTTTATTTTAGGCTTAATGTCTTTTAATTAAAAATATCTATTTTGGTGAAGTTGGTATGATGTCTACTGAGCTAGCATCCTTTATATAACCTATTTAATGAGTGATGTGACTAGCCACCTGGATATTCACCCATCATACATGATTATTAATTTATTGATCCTCCCCAATTAACCATTAGCCATTATCTATTTTATATCTTTCCCTTTGTGTCTTTATTTGACTTAAATGTTAGCACACTCTATCCCCATAAACATGAGTTTTCTTTTTCCAAAATTATCCATTGTATTAATGATACTCTTCTAGTATGGTCTCACATTAAACGTTATATAAATACCCTACACACTTATGATCTAAGAAAATAATCCCAAATATACAATTCAACTCCACACAACATAATTGAAACAAATCCTAATCTAAGATGGTGTGGCTGAGCATTTAATTACTTGGATACGTAGCTTAATGGCATTAGTTTTTTATCCTATTTACATTCACCCTCCTAGGTATTATGGTTCCCTATAAATCCTGTAAAACCATAGTTCTTGGCTATGTTAACTCAAGAATGATAAATGGACTTTTCCATCTAATATGGAGCTTACCTGGGAAAGCTTGAAACTGACTATCATAGAGTAAGATTGGATGATCCACATGAAATGCCATCATCCACATATTCTTATTGTGTCAAGCCTTCTAACCTCTCTTATTCATCTCTTGTGTCTACAATGATCTACATATATCTTCATCCATGTGATTTATCTCCAAGAGATGACTTATTAAATAATATTGATCTCCCATACACATAATAACTAGAATTCATAGACTAGGTATAACATATTCCATAGGTATAATGACATCTAACCTATAAACAAATTATAATGGGTTCAATCCCATCAAAAATTTATATTGTGTGTAATATGCCTAAAACACTACAGAAAGTCAATCCTCCCAATCATCTCTTTAAAAAACATAGACTTTAGTGAGTATCTTACATAGTACCTTGTTTACTGCCTCAACGTGGCCATTATCCTGAGGATAATAAGGGGTAATTTTATGGTGCACTATGAAGAATTAATATATGAGATTCTTAATTATTTTATTCAATAAATGCATACCATGATCACTTACTAGTCTGATTTGGCAAAAAAATTAGGTAATTATGTTCCAATATAAAAACTTTGATATATCTTTGGTACCAAAATTGGTCTTTGTAGTAGCTTATACCCATTTAGTAAATTATTTTTTCATAGAAATTATATACCTTGAATGATTACATTTGTTGGGTGGTTTGATAGGCCCCATGAAATTAATTCTACATTGCTTGAAAATTTATTATGCTAACAATGGTTGTAAAGGAATTTAGTCTTGTTGATTTTGTTTACTCATTTGTTTGCACATATCACATCGATGTATGACTCTATAAGCCTCCTAAAATAATTAAGACCACCATAATCCACTTTGTAACACTTTTTTATAGTATAATTTCCTATCAAGTGACTTCCAACTATCCCCTAGTGTGTCTCTTTTATAAGTTGAGGTCATTCATGTTCTAGTACAACTTTGTATAACACCTTGTCCTTTCCTAAATAGTCAATAAATCCATCAACAATACTATATGGAAAAAACTTGGTGATTATCTATTTCTTGTCCTTTTCTATGTAATGTTCAATAAATGTTTCATGTTCTATAGACTATTTGATTTCCTCTAATTTCTCCAAAATCACAAACATTTAGTATAAGTGTGAGTTAAGAGACTCATGATGAACTTTTGGTTCTTTCCCACTTCAAATTTAGTGCAAATGGTCTGGTCCCACATTCTCTCATCCTAGTTTTATGTTAATCCTAAACTAGAATTCTTGGAAGATCATTATCCACCATTATATATGTTCTCACATTAAAGTTTTATTGACCAAGTATCATAATGACTACTAATCTGTAAATAGTTTAAAGGGTGTGTCCAATGGATAATGGTAAAACTTTTATAATGTGTACACTATTTTTAAGGCATATTTCTCAATTTTAGTATAATTATTTTTAGTAGTAGATATTTTTTTGTTGGTGAAATGAATTGGATGATCCAAACCACCTTCTTCTGACTGAGACAAAATCACTCTAAATATGATTCCATTGGCACCCACATACACATGGAATGACTTATTCCAATATATAAAGATTAAAATGGTCACACTTTTGATCTAATCACATAATCCCAAATAAGTAATTCAAATCCACAACATAATTGAAACAAATCCTAATCTAGGATGGTACAATTGTGCATCTAATTACTTGGATACATGACTTACTAGAATTAGGGTTTGAGCCTACTACCATTCACCCTCCTAGGTAGGATGGTTCCCTATAAATCCTATAAAACCATGGTTTTTATCTATCTCAACTCATGAATTATATATGGACCTTTTCATATGATATGGATCTTAGATAGAAAATCTCAAAACTGACTATCATAGAGTAAGACTAGATGATCCACAAAAAATGCCTTTGTCTATAGATCATTATCATGTCAAGCCTTATAACAATGCTTATTCACCTCTTATGTCCATAATGATCTATATATATCTTCATCCATGTGACTTATCTCCAAGAGATTAAATATCAAAGAACTTCTTTCTCCCATATGCATAATAACTACAATTCATAGACTAGCTACAACATATTTCATGGGCATAATAGCTTCTAGCCTATAAATAAAATATAATGGGGTGAACCTCATCACACATTTTTAGTGTGTGAAAAATTCCTAGAGAACTACATGAAATCAATCTTCCCAATCATCTCTTTGAACATCATAAACTTTACTAAGCATCTTACGTAGTATCTTGTTTGTAGCCTCTACTTGGCCATTATCCTGAGGATAATAATTAGTTCTTTTCTAGTGTACTATGAAGAATTCATCTATGAGAGTCTTGATTGTTTTATTCAATAAATGTATACGATGATCACTTATTAGTCTAATTTGGCAACCAAATTAGGAAATGATGTTCTCATATAAAAACTTTGATGTATCTTTGGCACCAAATTTTGTCTTTGTAGCAGTATCTACCCATTTATTAAAGTAGTTTTTCATAGTAATTATATACCTTGAATGAATTCATTTGTTGGGTGGATTGATAGGCACCATTAAATCAACTTCCCACTATTTTAAAATTTATTGTGCTAGTATTGGTTGTAAAGGAATTTCATCTCATTGATTTGGTTTACTCATTTGTTGGTACACATCACACTAGTGTGCAACTCTATAAGCACCTTGAAATAAGTAAGGCCATCATAATCCACTTTGTAATAATTTTCTTATAGTAGCATCTCCTATAAAGTGACCTCTATTTATCCCCTGATGGGCCTCTTCTATAATTTGAGTTCACACATGTTCTAGTGCAACTTTATGTAACACCTTGTCCTTTCCTAAATGGTAAATATATCCATCAACAATATTATATGGGAAAACCCTAGTGATTAGATACTTCTTGTCCTTTTCTATGTAATGTTCAAGAAATGTCTCATGTTATATAAACTATGTGATTTATTCCAATTGATCCATTATCATAGACACTCAGAATAAGTGTGAGTCAACAGACTCATCTTGAAATTTTGGTTCTCCCCCATTTTAGAGTTAACTCAAATGGCCTGGTTGTACATTCTCTCATCCATTTTGATGCTTATCCTAAACTAGAATTCTTGGAAGATCATTATCCATCATGATGAGTTTTCTCACATTAAAGTTTTAATGACCAAGTATCACAATGCCTAGTGATCTATAAATAGTTCAAAGGGTGTGGCCAACAAATAATGGTAAAACTTTTGTAATGTGTACACTATTTCCAAGGCCTCTTGCTCAGTTTTAGTATAATTATTTTTAGCAATAGATCATTTTTTGTTGGTGAAATGAATTGGATGATCTAAACCACCTTCTCCTAGCTAAGACAAAATGACTTTGAATATGATTCTAGAGGCATCCACATTTGCATGGAATTGCTTATGAAAATATGTAAAGATCAAAATCAACATAGTCACCAATCATTTTTTAAGTAGATTAATGCTACTTGGCATTCATTTGTCCATAGTAACTATGTTCCTTTCCTCAAAAACTTCTTCAAAGGGGTAGATATACTTTCACACCCCTTGATGAATTTACTATAGTATCATTTATGAAAAATAACATATCTCACCTTTATCAAACTTGTAGGAGCTGGCATTCCCATAATCACTACAATCTTAGTTTCATATACTAGTGTACCCTCACTACACACCACATGTCCTAACAAACTCAAAAGGGTGTAATAAAACATTTTTTTTTTTTAAATTGAGTGCTATATGTATCTTTCTAAAACTCTCCAAAATAAATATTAGTTTAGATAAATGATTTTAAAATAATTAAAATACTACCCAATCATCCAGATAGACCTCCAAAAAATCATGGATAAAATACCTAAATATAGTTACTACTACTCTCGATAAAATAATAGGTGTGTTTTTCAAACCAAATGGAATTAAATTGTATGTGAAATAATCCCACTCTTTTGAAAGTAGTCTTAACTCTATCTTCTTATATGATTGGGATTTGAAATAGATCATTTACACAAGCCTCATTCAATATGTGGTAGTCACCATAGATTCTAATTTCACCATTCTTATTTGGTTGGACAACCATGGGGTTAAGCCAGTTATATTTCTCTACAGGAAATATAATACCTACTTATTAAATGTGTTTTATCTTTGAATTCACTTTTAACTTCATATTTGGATTAAGTAATAGGGTATTTTCTTAATAGGCCTAACATACTCTTTCATTTCAATGTGCAATTACCCCAAGGAAGGATCCACTCCCTTAACCTTTGATAATTTAGTAGGGAACACATCTTGGTAGTATTTTAAGAGATACATCACTTTTGAGATATCTTCTTGGGACCAATAATCTCCAATATGTGCCAACTTAGAAACAACCTCCATTCTTAAGTTACCCACATATTCCTTCAATGGTTCATGATAAAGATTATGTTCTTATACAAGGATTAAATCATACAATATTTGTTGAGATTCTCATTATTTTATATTCAGAATTTGATGTCTTTCCTTTTCATATTGATTTGTGATAGGTATTATTATCAGTTCTTCTTCACATTATGGCTTTAATAAATTAGATAGTGTTATATCATCATCATCATCTGCATCTACATCATATCTCTACTCATCCTGGTCTTGTATCATATTACATGGTTGAATAAGGACTTGGGACTTCCATTTTTTTGCTTTTATGATTGTAATACATTGTTCATATCAAAAGCAACACTTTCATATGAAGATGATCTAGCTCCACTATCTAAATCCTCAACTTGTCTATGACATAGGAAAGTTTTTAATTTTTACAATGCTTTGTATGTCAAAGGGTTATCATCCTCAAAGATGAATGTCTAAATAAAATCACTTTGAACTTGTGACCAATGTTTTATTTTTACCTTATGCTCCTGATGTATGTACCAAGCCATTGGGATACCACCAAGGTATATATAAAGACATGTACCCAATATTTTGGGGGCATAGATTTTGAAATCCATACTTCCATACACCTATAAAGGTCAATTTTAGGACAATATACCTCATGTAATATTGTCCATTATTTTTTTTATTTTATTTTTTAACTAGAACCTAGATATAATCATTTTACATATTTCATCTGAGCACAACTGCTCATTCCTATAGATGAACCACCAATTCACAAAAATTCCCTTGTGTGCATATTTTAGAACACTAAATCTATAATAAATATCTTTTACATGATATTGAAATCATAGGATAAACTGACCAACATCTTCAATGGAAAAATATTAAGGTAGAATGTAATCTATTATAAAATCCATTTGCAAAGGACGTACCTCATAATATCCATTAGACTAGTTGATAATGTGCATATCTAGGTCTTTACTAATAGATGAAGCTATATCCCATGGTAGAATTCCTTCCATCATTAGTTCTATGTAATCTCTATCTATATGAGATGATTGATACAAGAACTCTATATCTGACTGAGTTGGGGATCTTATGAACATAGATGACACATCCTCCACTTCATTTTATGGAATCTCTATATGATGCAGAATAGGTTTGTGAGATAACTTTTTTAGTCCTAGAGATAATTTATATGAATTAGTGCCATTATAAATAAAGAATCAATCTCTTTCTTGTAGAGCTCACTAATTATCTTTTACATTTACTTTCATCCAATGATCATCTACACTATTATATGGTGAATCTGGTTCCTTAGGAATGTAATGTGGTTTATGGCCATATTTATTTATAATAATTATGATAATATTATCTCCATGGTGAGATTCCAACTAATTCAAGACTATGTTGATGTTCATTTAACCATCATATTCCCACTTTTTGCCTATCAGTCCATAATAGTGAGTCATGTCCATCTTCATATCAATGAATTTGAATTCACCATGTAGGATTAGCTCTATAATCTTGATTTTCACATATTCTTGGTGATCAATAGGTTTAACATGCCCATAATCCACAAGGCTTAGTGTGACAAGGCCATAACTCAACGTAGGTCATCTAATAGCAACCCATGTAGATCTAGGAATAACATTAACGGTGCTACTAAAATTAAATACTACATTGGGTATCTCATAACCTACAACCTCAATATCCATTATAGAATCCACATCCTAAGGTTTTTAAATCTTAACATACTAGATCATTTAATTAGTTCATTGTTTCCCTTTCTATGCACATTATAGAAGATTATGTAATAAATTGGTGATGTTCTATGAAATGTCTTCATTTTTCATGGTACTAAGTAATTTAATGAGATATATAAAAACATTGAAAACAATATCTTGTCCCAAAATTCAAACTATCTATCCATATAATCAGTAGTTTTAACACCATATTCTATAGTCTCTTACTATTGTATTATTTTCAAAATATACACAACTTCACTCATTAAGCCTTTCTCAATAACAGGTTCAAAGTACTTATCTAACCGAGCTTTCCTTATCCCCTAATCCTTTGACATCCTCTTTGGGTTGAGTGTTTACCATATTCATGTTCTGTATGGCTTTTTTCATGTGTTATTTATCTAAAACTGTACAATCATCTATGTCATGTTATTCTAAAATTCTACAATCAACACAAAAGGATTGCCTTTATGGGTTCATAGGATAATGTATTTGTATATGGTTAAATTATCCACATAATAACATTGTATTATATCTCTCTAAGTATTACCTACTCTTCCTTCTTATATACTACCTTGATTTCTTCCTTAGCCTCATTTAAATCCTCCTTGACTATTTTAGAATCCACAACCACTTGATCATTGAGGTACAAAGTTTATATAAGAATTTAGGGCATTCCACCCTTATTTTTATTGGAGGACATAATACCCATCTTATTAGTATTATTAAATGGATAGGGCCTATCTTGCATATTGTCGTTGGGGAATCATAAGGTTCTAAGAGGCATACGATTGATATTTGTGACTAGATGTGTCCACACTTGAGAAGGCATTGTCTAGTTTTTTGTATCTTGTAGTTGATAATATGGTGCCTTTGATATCCAAGGTGCATGTGGTTGTGATAATTTGGGCATGCTAGTTTTTGGTCTAGGAATTGGTGGGATTGTATTAGTTTTATTCTACATAGGGACTACAAAAACATTATTTGTAATATCTTATTTGAACTCATATAAGTATCTATATTTTTTTTCATTATTAGTATGGGATTTGTATAAGTTATAATATAAGGAATAAATCCTTTAGACATGTTATTAGAGGAGATGACAAAAAGAGGTTACATGTCTTACTACTCTACAAACTTCACCTAATTAAATTTTTATTCTAGGGCATTTATTCTTATCATATCCTTCCTAGTTTCATTCTATACAACACAAACCTATTTTATGATTATCTCCTCCTTTATACTTGTCTATTTTTCTCAATATAAGTTTTGAAGTGTTCTCTATTAGGTAAGTTAATGTCGTAGCATCACCATAGTCTTTGATTTGTTAGACCCTTATCATAGATGTTTGTGGATCTACATTAGTGCCAAACCAAGTATGTGTAATTACAAATCATATTATCACCAGAAATCCTTTTAAAACCCATGTTTATTTATATTTATCTTGTAATACAAATTGTATTTTATTCATAACATAATAAAATTGGTGATCATAGTCATTGATAGACCCTTTTTCTCCTTGATGAATTTCATTCAAATCTTGAATAGTCTGGCTAGAATATTTCTTAGTCTTAATTTTATGATTAATATTTTTTTACCTCTTGTATCATTTATGCATTGGTATCATTATAGAATATAAATTATAATGCATGACCACTTAGATCTCCAAATAAATCAAACTTCATTACTACTTCATCAATAATTCTTTTAGCCTACCACTTTATGGTGTAAGTAAGTAGGTACTATTTTAGGTCCGTAGACATTTCATACTAATCTAGATGAATCAAATCCCCTAATTGAGTGACCATATTGGGGTTTGTTTTAGGTATCGTAATAAGTTGTTGAGTATCTGATATTTGTAACTTATGTGGTTTTGGTGGTGATTTATTTATTAATGTCACCTATTATGTTTATATTGGTACATTTGGTGATAAATTAAATTCAAATGTGTATTCATTGTACTCCTCTTCTTCTTCTAATATTTCAATTTGGTTGATAAACTCTTTAAATTTTGAAATAATTATGGGATCTATTTCTATCAATAATAATACTTTTATGTTCTCCTTATACTAAGAAAATCTATGAGTAACTTCATAATGCATTTCTTCCTATATTTTACTAGTTTTCCTATGAATTTGTTATATAATAGGACCTTACCAATATTTATCTTACAATGTGGTATAATAACTTCTAAGGTTTTTTTTTTAAAAGTATCGAGGGTTGTGTGCTCCTATGGTAAATGATTGGTACCTCCAAAAATGAATTTATTGAAAATTGGACCTATGTTATGTCTTTGACTATACAACAATATTTATTCTCTTTTAATTAATATTCATGTATAAGTTTATGATATTATAAATACTTGATCTACTACACTACTTTCTCCCTCATGTTCTGTCACTCATTCTTCATTGCTATCTCTTTCTCTCTCTTCACTCTACCTGGACTCTTTACTCCTCTCATCTCCTCTATCTTCACCTTACAATATGCTCTCACTCTAATGTTTTATGTTAATACTAATCCTCTTACTCATACCTTCTCAGATATCCATATGATTATTCCATATTTTCTATTATAGCATCTCTCTTTATAATTATAGAGTCTTCTTATGATTCTTCTCCTCTTGATTCTCCATTCTAAATTCAAGTTCAATCTCTAGCTTCTTGTCTCATCACCATTCACCCTTTAGTCACACGCATCCCCATGCTTACCAAAGTGACTAATCCATACTAAAAATAATAATAACCATGGAATTTTATAGAGCCAACATGTTGATCAACAAAGTCACTATAAAAATTTACCTCTGATCCCTCTAATAAATAAATCTATTGCCAACTTGAAAGTTATATACCCCCATACTAAAAAATTTGTAGAGTATCTATTAATGGTATAAATTACCTAGTGGTCAATCACACACATCCAACTGATATTTAGGTTCTATAAGCACTCTATCTTCTCATCAGTCCATGTAATAAAATTAATAGATCTAAATCTAAAACATTGGAATTCTAATCTATCCAATCATGTGGTTAATAGCCTAAGAAATTCACACCAAAATATATGATGTCTCACCATAGATAAATTCTTGTATGGTTTATTTCTTAGTACACCTTATCCTTTTTCATTGTTCTTCTAAGGAATTATGAATATTTTGTTTTAACTATCTTTCTACTCTTGTTTGACTAGGTAGCCATCAAAGCATCCCATTTTTTGGTGAGTTTCATACTCATTGAACCATTATTAGTAGTTTTTCCTAGGTTTCACCAGAACATTCTAAGTACAGGAACAACTTTGCAATATAAAGGATAACTTACTAGAATTTATAGATGGTAAAGGTTTTACACATCTAGATTGGAATCACAACAATTTAATTTTTTGGGATACACTTTCCTAGAAATTATATCTTCTAAAAATACTAATAAGGCTTCTAATGAGTGAATTAAACATAACATGCATTCTTGTGTGCAAATTTCCATAATTTGCATAATAACACAAAAAGAAATTAGATTCAATATTCTATTAATTTCACTTCATACTTTAAATAATGAAACAACTATTCATACATATAGATGCATATATTCTAAGCAAATAAATTTGTTATAATCATTATTCTTTTGGATCAAAGTACTTAATAATATATTTTCAACTAGGTAAGAATTAAACCCATTCTATTACCATCTGACCAACCTATTCTGCTACAAAATTAAGGAATATATATCCTAAAAGTTGTTATCCTTCCTAACATCTAAATTCATTTTAAGTAAACTTATGTGCCAAACCATTTTTGGTTTATTATTAATGCTAACAACACAAAAATAGAGTAATCAAGAAATAATGTAAAATAACTATGCAACAAAAGAAAAGTTTAATTATGTCCACATGATAACTAAATTTGATGAAGAATTTTAGGTTTCACATTTTCCATCTAATAAATTTTATTTGGGATGTTTTCTAAGAGAAGACCTCACAAATTCCCTTACTAGATTTTAGATTCGAGGCAAGCTTATGACCATGTCATTTTTGCTAAGTTATTCAACGTAGTAGTAGTTAAAGTGTCCAAATTACTCATGCCATAATTTTCTAACTCTATATGAATGAATTAGAAATTAGTTATAGATGAATTAGGTTTAAAATGTGAGATGGTGTATAACCTTGCTTGGTGATTTTCCCTACCCAGTACCAATATAGAATCACTATGCAACTCCTTGATGATCACTAAATATGGTAAAAAATCAATCCTCATGCCTTTGTTGATATGAATGATTTGATACACTGATAAGAGACTAGTTGAAAAGAGGGAAAACTTAAAAAATTATTAAATTTTCTTCCTTCCATTTCAATAAACCCTCTCCCTATAACTTCTATAGAAGTGTCATCACCCAAAATAATAGAAGATGTTCTACAATGCTCTAAGGAAGAAAACTCAGCTAGTAAAGATCCCATGTGGTGATAATCAACTGAGTCAATAATCCATGAAGATGTTTAATATGCAACTAATATAAGATCCTTGCCCTTTTATTTCTCTTTCCCCTTGCCCTTTGCCTTAGTATAATCTTGTGTAGATGAATTTTTCTTGATGGACTCGAGAACACCTATGTTTTTATTCCTTAGAAGATGAGTTAGGTGATCTATTTGCTTCTTCATACATTTGTTTTCATCATGCCCATTATTATTATAGTAGGCACACTCAACCTTTTATTTCTTAGGTTTGTCATTGGAAAAGGAGAATTCAGTGTTGGTTTTGGTAGAGGCTGATTTTTCTTCTTCTATTGATCCTTGTTCTTCTTATTCTTCTTCTCTTGTTTTGAAGTCTTTACTTTCCCATTCCTAGTAATTAGGGATTGAGTTTTTGTGACTTCAATATGCCCATATATATCAACTTGTCTTTCTCTTTAATTAAGCTAATAATGAAATCATCTAAAGTGGGATTTTTCCATGTAGTGCCCAATACATGTTTAGTGGCATGGAAAGTAGAGACAAAGATTGAATAGTTATGACCTAGTTTAGAGAGTATAGAAAGAATAAATGGTCATCTTATTTCTTAATCCCACATTATTTCAACTAAAGTCTTAAGGAATTGAACTTAGTGAACAAATCATAATGGGTGTCAAAATTTTAAGGAGTTAGGCTAATGATTTCATTCTCAAGTTAATGAACTCTCCTCACATATTTCTCCTCAGATAGCTTACCTAGAATGTTACATACATCATGGGGTGATTTGATAGGCTCTAAGTGAAATATGAGATCAGGTGCTATAGAAAAACATAATAACCCATAGGATTCATCACTATGGTTATACCACTTAACTTTTTCTACATCTATGCTAGGTTAAATTTCATCACCCATGGTTATCATATACAAATGCTTACTCAGAATGATTACCATCTTGATTTTCCATTCATGATTATTAATGTATTTAGTGGGTTGATTAAAATTGAATCTATTTTAGTGATGAGTTGAGTTTTATTAGTATTTCAAGTTGTTTTTGTTGAAAAAATGAAAGTGCATGTAGAAATAAAGAGTAACTCAAAATAAAGTATACCCCCTAAACTATGAAATGGTGAACCCCGCTTAAATATTCTAAATAATGCATGCTCAAAAAATGTTAGGTATAATTGATACTACATCTAGAGCAACCTGTAACAACCCTAATAGGTTTTACCATAATATTGAAATGATTTTTTAAAAATTAAATACACAAATTCAACATATATATCTCACCACGATAAATATTAACTAGTGATCTTTAACTAACTACATTAATTTAGTAAACCATCAAGGCTATATCTAATCCACTTATCTAATGATCACCATGCACATATATAAAAATAATTAACAAACTGAATAACCATAATTAATGAATTTCAACATAAATGATATAGTACAAGTTAAACCATAGTTGATATAATATTATAGCATCTACTATATGAAGTACAGTTCATAGATATTACAATTTCAGTAATAAATAAAATATATCAAATGATAAAACATGATATAAAACTCCTCTAAGCAAAGTCTCCATGACTCAAGTATCAATATGGAATCTTAAGTGTATTCTCAAGTATAAATATGGGATCTTAAGTGTAGTCTCAAGTATAATACTTCAACTGGGAGGGACAGCATCATCTAAGTGCTTTTCCAAACCAATCACAGACCATAGATCTTCTGCACTATCTCTCAAATAAGGGGATGACCCTCCTTTCATAGATGGGTAGATAATGATGGTGTGGAAATCTAGAGTAAAAAACTAAAACTCATGTGTTAAAGATATATAATACATAATGTGTACCATAAATAAATTCATTCCAATATGATATCACACAAATATGAAAACTATATCATCATATGAAATGACAATGTTTTAAAAAAATTACATTGTCCAAAGTTTTTAATAATAAATGATATAAGATATATAAAATTAATACACACCACTTGATTAGATTGCCCCTTATCTTGCATTGATGGCACTAATTAAGTTAGTGGAATCTATCCATTGCTTAACTAGAGTCATGAATGTGATATTAGGTAAAAATATATAATAATGTTAAAAACCAAAAGATTCATTCTTAATATTTAATTTATTTAATAAAAATACACTAAATATACAATTTATTATAACTTGTATTTTCACCCTTTTAGGATATGTCTCATCTCTCCTCATCCAAGTGGCACAATTAAAACACCTATAGGCTATGGGTAGCTGAAGAATGAGGTGAATCTCTAGATAGGGCTAGATCTCTTGATGTACCACCTTTATATCACTATTATACCTATGTATACAAGGAAAAGGAATAGAAAACTAAAATTAAACAATACTAAAGGTGGTGATACACTAAATCAATTGATTACTACCAACCAATTGCATGTCACACATAAGACTAAGATACTATCTAGGCATACAATTCTCTAATCTGAATCTTCTCACATCAATATCTCATTATGAGGTTGTGATGAATGTTTAGGTTAGGAGGACTAGAAAAAAGTCCTAGAGTGGAATTATTGAATAGACTACTTGACTCAACCTTGAAAATTCATAGAACACTTCACATGACCTACAAGTAGAAGATTTAAAGCTACAAATAGGTGAGATAATGAGACAATTTTGCTAAGGAAACAATAGTCATCACTAAGAAAGATTAATCATTCAAGTGAACACACTATGAATATTCATATAAGAGGTAAAATTAGTAGTCTTTATTGATCTATGGTATGCAAATGAATACGGCTTCACCATACTCAAGTGGAGCATTTTTACAATAGCCAAAATGGCTAGTTCTTATAGAACTCAAGAAAGAAGTGGGAAAAGAGAAGTTCAAAGGTCACTTGAACACTTTTAAAGATGTAAAAATTAGTTACATGTGCATGAGAAGAGAATTTGAAACTGATTATTCAAGGTTAGAAAGTACAAGTGTCAATCCAAGATATGAAACTCTTGAAATGTGGCATAAAATTCCTTTTATTGGCTCAGAAAACTACCTTCATCATTTGGGATTCTTGAATAACCCATAAATGAATATTAGAATAAATAATTAATAAAATAATAAGGGGGTTTATGTACATGAATTTCCATGTATTGCTTACTATCCTAATTATCAATATTCCTCCCAAAATGAGTTATCACCATCTATAGTCAAAGAAAAATCCTATTTCACATACCTTGTACACTTGGATTCCAAAATGGATTTAGTTTCCCATGAAAATCCATAAAAAATAGATTGGATTACATGTGTCAAGACCATCCATTACATTATAGGCATCAATCAAACCTTCAATAGGATTCCATTTAAAGTTTTCATACTTCTCACCATCATGTTCACTACGCTAGCTCTAACTAGCTGAGATGAGATCTCTTTTAGAAACACTTAAAATTAATTATTAAGCATGAAATTTACATTGGTAGTTATATTATTTATCAAGCTTCCCTCCCATGTGATTGGTATCTTTAGACTCCCTTTAGAACCTACAAAAGACATAAAACTATCAAAAAGTATATTTTGTACCCTATTTGTATGGATTCCATACAAATCAACCTAATTTTAGGGAGCTTGACTAAGTATTATACAACATCCAATCATTTTTCTAGGAAAATTATGCTATTTTGGTGCATTATCTATTTCATTTTGAACATCAGGTCTAGACTAAGGGTTTAAGAGGGGTGTAAGCCATTTTTGTTTCTTAAGGATCATTAATAAATCTTAATGTCCTAATGGATGAACCAATTACACAAATTCATTTTTCAAGACCCTCTTCAACCTTCACTAATTTCTTGAGTTCCCATGCACTAAGATCATATAATTATGAGCTCTTTAATTTGACCTTTTAGGTTCTCCTTGTTTTACACAAGACTGATGTGATTGTGAGTCCAAAAATGGATTTCCTATACTTTTCATAAAAATATATTATTTAACACACCCAATGTCACCTAGGGAAATTTTTAAATCCATTTAAGTTCTCACTTAAGGTTAGAAATGAATATGACGCTACGTTTGGCTTTGGCCTAGTCAAGGCCTAACAAGTCTACCTATATGTTTGAAAGCCTAACGCACCTTGTTGAGTTTATTTCCTTTGAGCATGGTTAATATTGTTTTTTCATGAATCATTAAACTCTCATAATATTCCTTCAATTATCTATCATTATCTAACTCATCCACATACCTTCTCCTCTCTTCATACTTTTTAGATTGTCTTATTGTTTTTCAAGAGTGTTCTACCTCTAAGATAGAATATAGGGGTATCACCATATTACCTATGGAAAAATGAGTGTTTTTTAGATAAATAAGGTCCAAATGACTCTTTTTATCCAAAATTAAAGTTTTAATCTTTTAATTTGGTCCTCAAACACCCCAAACTCTCTAAAGTAGCCCTTAAAATTGGATTGTGTTAGCATTTCTATGTACCATTCTCCCAAGAAGATGATTTTGATGAAATTATATATTTATTTATTATTATCACACATTAAATTAATCCTTTATTACCTTCCCATTTACATATTAACCCTTTTTAACCTCTAGGTTACTCATTCCCACCATTTAACAACTTGAAGTGTTAGAAGAAAAGTGTACGGACTGCCACTTCAAAATAGACCCAAAGAGAAGATACTTACCATTATTGAAACTTGTTAGTTTATTATAAATTCTTATAATCCCATTATATTTTATCATAATTTTACAAATATTAAACTTACTTAGACTAGGCACTTATACTTCTTGACTTCCTAAGATAGGGTACCTTGGTTGTAGGTGGATATTGGCCTAAAAAATCCTATGTAGGCTTGTTTTAGGCTTGAGACCATTGTATCTACATATCCTCTAATTCCCATGAGGTAACTTGATTTCATACTAGTCCAATAAGATTCAATACATGATTTCAAAGTTAGCCCTCTTTCCCTCACTACTTAAACTTGTACCTTGAAAGGCTAGCATGATTGTAACAACCTATTAGGGACTTGGGGAATTCTGACTTGAAATTCATCATATTTGACCACCTTAAAACCTTTGTAAATTTGATAAAGTTTCTCAATATATAATAAAAACACTAAACATACCCTCTCATTTCATACTTTTCCAAAAAGTGAGCCTTAAGAAACTTTGCGTTATAGGTTGTAGGAAGACATTTCTCAGTGTGCAGACTGGAAGTGTGCTAGAAGGTCCAAATTTATTCAATGGTTCACTTTGATGTTCAATTAATTATCAACACATTATTATAAATGAAATAAGGTCATCTATCTTATTCCCAAACACCAAACTCCACCACATGGCTATGAGAAACCACTTAGCTTAGACTACTATAGATATTAGTGAATGATTTCAATGAGCTAATTGGCATATTGAAGGCTCTTGAAGACTATGCTCCCTAACTCAAATATCATCCTCATTTTACAAGGTTATAACATTATGTGTTATATTCAACATAAAAACATTAATAGGTCTTATAACTCAATTAAAACTCATATGAGAAACCTCCAAAAGGGTTTGGACCTTTATTCTACCATTTTAGGGAAATTATCCCAAAGTGCCACAAGTTTACTTAGAAGGTCTCCTCAAGGTTATAATAGAATAAAATATTAACAACACTCTTCCAAATGGTTTTAAATCATGTTAAAACCTTCCAAACCTTATAGGGCACTCAAACACAATTTCCATGCTCCTTCAAGAAGTGGCAGGCTATACAACTATTGTAGGTGACTATTTTATGTTTTTGATTTGCTCTCATAGCTCTTGAAATGATTATTTAAGTTTAATTTAGAATTTAATATTATAAATTGATATTGAAGAGAAATAATACATCACTTCAATTCAATATGGAACCATAACATAGAATAAATCTCCAACAATTGGAAAAATTGACTGCATCTTCACTTATTCACTCCTCTTTATAAATTGAGCTATTTGGATCATCGAACCACCCCTAAACATGAAAAAAAGGATGGGTAACATGTGATAGGGGATTAAAATACATCTGGAATTCATCAAACTAATTGTGTTACACAAACCAACTCAAACAAGAGAAAAACCTATAGGATGCATAGATTGGTAAGCAAATTTGATAGGCTAACTTCTTAAGAATGGTTCATAAAGCACAATACATCATTATCATACAAATAAACATCAAAAATAATATAACTAAGTGTATAATACATCCCCATAATTATTTTTCTTGAAACCTCTCCTATTGATCATACCATTTGAAAACCTGAGGACCATTTTTGCTTGCCAAACTTAGTGGAAAGAAAGAGAAGCATTTTTATTAGTTCCTTGGAGATTATGATCAAATTGATCATTTAAAAAATATTTTGGAAGATCAAGGGACACTCTTGAAGTGTCATCATATATATTAGGCTATACATTTTTGTACACCTCATTAAATGTTCTTTTTCAAGAAAATTGCCCTTTTCTCAAAAGAAACTACTATTTTTTAGTAAAAAATGGTTTATTAAGGTATATTATGACACATGGGGCATTCCATAATCATTTTAAACCTTAAAATTTTCAAATTAAGCTATACAAATCATTTAATTCTCTATTTGACCCCCAAAATGACTCAAAAAGACATAAATATTGAAAATGACCAATACCAAGGCTAATGTGACATGAAATGACCTATAATACACCTTATGAAATAATAATATACCCATTAGAACATCTAAATTTAAATTTTTTTACATATAGGGGTCTCAATTTGACCTTTAGGGTCAAATTTGGTCAGCAAAAGTATCACAAACATTCATTTAATCCATCAAATGAAGTGAATGAAATCCAAACATCTAGTTTATTATAAATAATAAACATAATACAAAAACAATCCTCAATATAGTACACCATCTAGGTCATGAATATTTAGAGCACCAATTACTTTATCCATTAAACAACTTATAATATTATTTCTCCATGAAATAATATTATAACCCTAGATAATAAATTGTTCATATTCTACATATAACAAAACCTAGTCCTTTTATAAAATTATGTTTTATAATTAATCTCATAAATATAATAAATTCTTTTACAAACACCAATATAATCAACCATTTATTATTTATAGTTATAGTAATTATAACACAATTGAATGATATATATATATATATATATATATATATATATATATATATATATATATATATATATATATATATATATATATATATATATATATATATTTATATATTTATATATATATATATATATGTAATAAATGCTTTTACGAACACCAATATAATCAAGCATCCATTATTTACAGTTATAATAATTATAATACAATTGAATGATATATATATATATATATATATATATATATATATATATATATATATATATATATATATTAGTGCATTCATATAATTATATTATACTATTATACATACTTCATTTATGTAGTACACTACTAAGGTTACATCCACTATCTTTTGTCTTTAGTGTGTATTGTATATGTGAAGTATATAATTAATTTAAAATAAGTCCCCATAACCTTTTATCTAAATAAAAAAAATCCATTTCCCATAATAAGTAGATACACATAATCTTCTATAATTTAAACTCTTTCACATTTATCTTGCACCATATTCAATTCATTTTAAATCAAAACAATCTTTCATACTTTGCCTATTGTATGAGTGTAAATATAACTAAACAAAAATTATTTCACCCTATTCAATTTTTATTCAAAGCATGTAATAACACTTAGTCAAAAATGTCAATTCAACACCCAATCGAATACCTTCTCAAGTATCAATGGTAATTTCCTAGATTTGGTCAATTTAGGGAAAAATCAACACAACTAAGTAATCAAATTGTTATGAAAATAAACTAGTAGGAAATCATATTCTCAGTCCCTATAAATCTATGTAAATTATATATACATAGTTCACCTATATAGTCCCATATGTATATTATCAATGTTCATAACTTAACTTAGCCATAATATAATTATCAGTCCCTAATTTTTATATTTTTATAAACCAAAAATAAGTAATCCTATAGTCAAATTTATCATCTACCCATACCAAGGTAACACCAAGTGATTATGCAAAAGATACTAATTCTATATATAATCTATTGATGGTAATTAAGATTCCATAACTGAGCTTCAAATTTTGATGAAGATTAAAACCCAGTCATATAAAAATATTATCCTCTAACTGTAATACACACAATTTTATTAAATGACTTTATGGATTACACACACACACACACACAAAAACACACACACACACACACACACACACACACACACACACACACACACACACACACACACACACACACACACACACACACACACACACACACACACACACACACACACACACACACACACACACACACAATGTTTTACTATATTTGGGAAACTATAGGTTTAATTTCCTAAATAGTAAAGGGGTATAAATTAAGGGGAAAATCAATAAATAAATGTTCCTTAATTAGCCTACTAATTTATTGAATTTGCAAGTGCTAAATTTATTTCTAAAAATAGCAAACAAGGGGATAAAAATTAAAACTTAGTTGATTCTAGGCTACGACAGATGAGATAGAGGCTACAAAGTATTAATCTAGTTGGGTATACTATCCAAAATAAGATCTATAAGTTTATTCTCTACCTAGATAGGAGTGCCAAAAATGGGACACCTAGAGGTCCAACATTTTAGTCCAAGTTTTGGAACTATAGTCTTTAGTGTCTAAGATTTTTAATCTTTTTGGGTTCTATTCATTTGCTTTGAGAGACCCTGTGCCTAAAATATCAAGTCTTGATTGATCACAAAGCTCTATGTGTAATTTATTTTTTCTTCAAGGATCATTATTCCTCTTCATTCTTGATAATTGATCTTGAATCTAACTAGAAAAATGGGTTAGTGTGTAATAAGCACGGAACGTGTGATCACACCCCATATGTGGGCACGTTGCCTACATACCAATACTCTAAATAGGGATCAAGGCTAATGTATTTATGTTAATTCAAATGTGTATTATACAATCTTGTGTATGTAATGTATGTGTGCAAATTTTGGCAAGTTTGAGATGACTCATGATTGGTGTAAGAGCTTGGATAGGCTAGAAATAATAGTTGTTGGTTGTATGCAAAGAATAGTGGTTATTATATATATAGCTTATGCCTATTTAATAATTATAAAGTATTATAAATGACCTTTGAATGGGATTTTATATTAAAAATAGTGATCCTAGGTTAGATGAACTTGCATTAGGATAACAAGGGAAAAGACAAAGATCTAGGGAAATTTGATCATTTGAGGCTATTGTGGACTTGGACAACATTGCTAAAAAGTGGACACCCTAGGTCCCAACATTATAATCCAACTTATGGAACTATTATCCAATGGGAAAGGGACTCTAGGGGATATATTTGTGCCTAGGAGAGGATTTTGAGACAATAGGGGCTGAATTTAGAAGGCTTCAGATGACTGGGAAATAGTGAAAACATGCCTAATCGGGTTGTGTGAGTACGAAAGACCTATGGTTTAAGTGTCACAAGTCATGATCAATTTGTATAAATTTAATTTTAGTATGTCTAAATTCCCCCTCCCTTTATTTTAAGTATTCAATAAATTAAAATACTAGGATAAAATTAAAAAAAGAGAAGCGTACCTAAAGTTACCTGTGAGGCTAAGCCCAAAAAGCTATGTGATGTTGGGTTGTGTGTAGTGAGAGCATGTTGTACTGTGTAAGTCTAAAAAAGGAAAGTGAAAGTAGATCAATTATTAATATATATGCTATATCTAAAATAAGAATGTATAAATCTAGGTAGAGAGATAGGAAGGAAGAGAAAGGAATGAATACACCTCACTAGGTATGTAAACCAATACAAAACTTGTTATGCTATTGGGTTATGTTGGGTGATGCTAGAAGTATGATGAACCAAGAGTTATATAAATTAATGAGATAAGTTCTCAATCCCATTAAAACTAGAACAATAATGTAAAGATAGGACCTTTGGCTTCATCATCACCAACTATGTGAAGTTAATGAATCATGCATATGCTAATCGATGTTTGGACCATGTGTCTAATCCCTCTGAATAGGTGGCTTAAGAATACAAAGGTTATATATACCTTTAGCTCCATCATTACCTCATGATGTGAATCTAAATGAGAAAATATCAGTATAGATGAATGCCATATGGGATGGCTCATGGATCCCCTGAATGTGTTGTGATTTGGAAATGTTGGCATGGATAGTTGAATGTGAATTAGAAACTAGGCCACTATTTGCCACTTTGAAAGACAGAGATTAGACTTGTATAGAATCCCCTCCTAAAACTAGAATCAAGGCTTAGGAAGCCACTCGAGAACTCAGGTATGTGGGAATCAAACTTGTATGAAATTTTACTTTAATATGATTCTAACCACTTGTAAATAGAGTAAGGCAAGCAACTACTGGAAATGTGTAATAAAATGTTATAAACTCAAAAATAAAGAAGGTCCATGTGCCACACACATTGCCCCTAATAACTAGTGTCTAGAACATAGATTTTGAATTGAAAGTTGTATTAACTACCATGTTTTAACTAAATATAAAAACCCTCATGCTAGAATGAGGCCCCTTATATCTATAGTTTTTTAGCAAAATAAGTGCTAAAAATTATTGATTTTTGGACTGAATTATACTAAAAAAATTTATTGAACTCACCTCTCTATCTAATTCTAGATAAATTAAATATTATGTTTTTTGGACAATAACATCATAAACTAAACACTTTGGGGTCTAGCATTGTAGTCCCATTTTTGGCACTATAGTCTAGAGTGAAAACTAATGACTGGTCTAGATTCTCTATTGTCTACCTAGTCTGGTTTGCTTGTGCTATGTTATAGATTCTAAATTATACTATTCTAAAATTTCTTTTTTGACCATTAGGAGCTTTGATCTTTATGACAAAACCCCTATTTATTTCCCCCTCTTCTAAGAGTAGGAATGAAGACCCTACAATGACTACCCTTAAAAGAAGAATCTTTACAAGTGTGTTAAGCTATGAAAACATTTGATATATAATTGATATGCATTATCTCAAGCTATAGGAAAAGTTATAGCGAGAGATTGTTACATCCATAGGGGTATGCCTAGATATATATAACAATGTAATATCATGTACATAAGAGTAAACTAGAATTCAAAATGTTAGTTGTTAGTTGTTAGTGGCATGGAGGGATAGAACATGATGTCCATCATGGCATCTAAGAATCAAGGTAAATGCATGATTAGAATCATGGAATTACACACAAAAATAAGTAATCAAGCAACAAGAATACAAATTAATAAGCAAAAAACATTCAAGGGTGGCCAAGGGGCCAAAAAATCACACAAGGCATAAAAGGCATGTTGAAATTCTACATACTCACACAATGAGAACAAGAAAAGATTGGAATAAGGGCCAAAATCACATGAAAGGCACACATAAAATACATTAACAAGTTTCCAAAGGTACAAACATATACCTAAGAACAAAGGACATTGGAAAATCTCCTAAAATGTAAGCAAGAATCAAACAAGAACTAGAAAATGAAAACACATCTAGCTAATCAAAGAGAAGAGTGGAAGCATGCAAAGTATTAGAAATATAAGCATGCATCTAACTATGGAAATCAAGAAACAAGAGTATACAAAATATGTAATATAATACTAATGCATATTCTATGAAATATAGAAGTGTGATATATGCTAATAGATGTCTATGTAATATCTATGTAAGGAACATACTACAATAAGATGTCTAGACTATATAATGTAAGAATGACATAACCTAGATGGTGTAGTCATGTAGAGTATGCCCCTAGTGGGTAGATGTATCGATATATAGATGGAATGTAGAAGTAAGATTCCCCCTTAATGGGTGGAGTGAAGCAATCAAGGATCTAGATGTACTACACACACTTAAAGAAGATCAATTGAAGCCTAGTAATATAGATAAATTTATAAACAATAGCATAAAATAGCATAATGTAAGTCTAGCATAATGGTTAGAAATGTAAAACATAGATGATGCATAAAATTGACATGTTTTTGTATTTTTGAAATATTATATTGTTTTTATATTTTGAAATATTTGAGCTATGTACAATCAAGCAAAGGAAACTATGCACAATCAATTAGGAGATAATGTGTACAATCAATTCTAGAAATAAATGATACTAACTAATGAGTCTTATATGAGACTCCCTATCATGGTGTCCACTATCAAAGAGTGGAATCATGTGTGATCATGAAACATGATGGAAATGCTAAGATTGTGGCTCTAAAATTTGTATATGATATAAATACTCTAAAATCTTTGAAGTAGAAACTAACTATGGGGACCCTCTATAATTCTTAAAAGTGGATGCAATTTTAGAGCTTGTAAAGATCCATCTAGAAGTAGGAGAATCTTATTAAACATGTGCTCTATGTGTAGATGCATGAGATCACAATGAAATTGCTCTAGATGTGAATATTATGGCTGGAAGCTATCTAGAATCCCAAATCTATGGAGGTGTATGAACCATCTATACTGGTGATGGATATTGTATCTATATTTAATGTTGAGTTAGAGGAAAAATTAGTGGTAGAGCTAAAACTGGTAATCAAACTAAAAATAGCTCTAAAATCATAAGTGGTAACTTTTATGGAACTCCAATAACTATGATAACTTGATTAGTGTGAATAAATTTCATGCATTGATGTACTGTAGATAGAATTAATTATATTTTTTGTATCCAAGGTCTACCAAGTAACATGTCAAAAACTCCCACACTAGGAACTATAATAAATGAGGTGGTCATGTGTGTAGGACCAACCTATAGAAGAATGAGGATCTCACCCAATGTATGTTGACTATGTCCACTAAAACCACTGATGACTACATATGTTGGAGTAATATATTGCTTTGTATAACCTAAGTGTTGTAGTAGTGTCATAGTACACATTTTAATTTTGGATCCATTATGAATTAGAACACTGTGAATGGGTTGACCATGAATAAAATATCTAATGAATACCATGTGAAAATATATCTCATCCTCAATAATTTCCTACTCAAAAAAGGATAAGGAAGGTCGAACTAGAATGCAAGAATGAAAAGTATGAATCATGTGGCTCAATGGATGTGTATTGGCTATCAATTCCATGTATGTAACTGGTGGAGGATGTGCCTAATATGCATGATGTACATCTGATGTGTCTTATGCCTATGACTTGCCATGTTGTAAAAATTGATCTAAAAATATTTTGAGTGACTTATCTTGCATATCCTATATCTTATGCCTGAGAATAATGCATCTATTCATAGCATGGAATGGTTCCCTTTGATATTCATAAAATGCATTTTCATAATACCCTCATGAAGAGGCTTTACTAGATCAATTTCTCTAATAGGAGGAAGAGATATGATGTTACATTCTAATAAATTTTGTATAACTCTTGCTAGAGGAACTGGTAAATTTGTAAAAGGTCACCAAGGAGGTGCTAATAAAATAACTCTCTATGAGGGTTTTGAAGATGCATTAACTATTTACTAAGTTGGTCCTTTACTATCATTAAATTTGACCTTATATGGGGCTTTACTTTTACTCTTATTAGTTGTATTTGGTGCACATGTGTACTTAAGTTTGCCCATTGAAATGAGTTTGATTTCCCTTTCTTTTAAAGTGTGACACAATTTAGTGAAAGAAGAGAAACATTTGAACATGATTGTCTCATGTAAAACTAGTAGAAGACTTGTTTGAAGAGGTCATGTAACTCCTGATCTGCTATAGGGCTAGTCATCTTAGCCAATATGGCCTTGTATCTAAAAACATAATCAGTGAGAGGCTCATTTGGTTTCTATTTTTGTTGTGTAATTTGGGCATATGAAACCTTATCACTGACATTGATACTAAAATGTGCTAGGAACATGTGGGCAAGAGGATTAAATGCATTAACTAACTAATTTGGTAGTCTATAAAACCTTGTAATTCATAATCTTTGAAGTTCCTTGGAAATAATTTAATTAATAGCTAGTCATATGGTACATAATCTAAACATGCTATGTGAAACACTCTCAAATGTGTCTCTAGATCACATTGCCATTGCAAAGAGTGAGCTTAGGTTGTACAAATATAGGTGACAAGGGTGTAGCATATATATGCCATGTCAAAAGTGTATGCAATAGAGTGAAGGAATCTAATGCCTATGTAAATATAGTGGTACCTTGTTCAAGATGTTGCACCTTGGATTGAAGATATCAAATCTCTTGCATAAGCTTTCCACATCAAGAGATAGGGATGTACTAGCTATAGTCAATGGAATATAATAAGGTTGGGATGATATAGGGGCTTGTTGTGGCATAGTTTCCCCTATAGTGTCATGTGAAAATGATGGCTCTATAGTTTGAGAAGGCTCAACTTGTTTGGCCTTCTTTAGTTCCATGATAGATTTCAAGATGTTAGCATGATCATGGTGCTTTTCCTTGAGTCTTTACCTGAATTTTTTTAAAATCAAATCTTTATTGAGTATAATTTCATTATCAACAATGGTTGGAAGTGGATTTGTAGTCCAATGTGATAAAACATGAGCATCAGTATGTGTCTCATAGTTATTATTTTCATATTTTTCATTATTAGAATCATGTTCATTGAAATTATTGTAATTTGGATGTGCAAGATCTATAATAGGGACTTGAGTTGATTGCTTATCCATGTTATAAGAATGGGTTGTAGGAATCTAGTTGAATTCATGAGGGTTGCCACTAATTATTTCACTCTATCTCAAAGGAAGAGATGCAAGGAGTTTAGATGTCATAAGGGAAACAATTTGGAAAATAACAGAGTAGATTACACAAAAATAATCTAAACAATGAACTAGAATATGCATAAAAAGGATATCAAACTCAAAGTATGTAAGGTGATAGTTTAAGATGCAAAGTAGGGACTAATATATGCAACTAGGGATTTTTTATAAATATTATTTTCAAAATACTATGAACTTTTGAATTTTAAATTTATTTTCTAAGCTAAGTATGCAAGATAAAATTCCAAAATCTATGAGAAATTACTTGCTTGAATGGGACCTAGTAGACATAACTAGGGTTTTACAAAAAATAAAGTTTCTAGAATTTATTATGAATTTTTGAAATTTGAATTGATTTTATGATTTTAATATTCAATCAAAATTTGTAGAAAATAAGTGGAATATTAATTGAAAATTACTCAGATTTAGTTGATGCAACTAGGGATTTGAAATGATTTTTTTTCAAAATTAATGTAATAATTTGAATTTTTTGTTATAAACTTGTATAATTGAGCTTGAAAAATTTAGGAAAAATCTTTAAAATTTTCTAAAAATAGCAATATATTTTTCCTAATAGTTTCAAAGTGTTTATATGCAAATAGGACCTAGTATGTGCAAACTAGGGTTTAAGTGAATTATTTAAAATATGTAAATTAATTTTTAGTTTTTTAATTTTTAAATTTATGAAAAATTAGGAAAATATTTCAAAAAATCAAAAGTAATTAGCCCTAAGGTTTTTAGGGTTTTTGTGCAAAAATTCAAAGTAAGTCAGGTTCACCAAATGTTTTACTGAATTTGGGAAACTATAGGGTTTAATTTCCTAAATAGTAAAGGGGTCTAGATTAAGGTGAAAATTAGTAAATAAATTTTCCTTAATTAATCTACTAATTTATTAAATCTGAAATTTCTTAATTGATTTTTAAAAATAGTAAACAAGGGGATTGAGAGTAAAGCTTAGCTGATTTTGGGTTGAGATAAAGGTGATAAAGGTTAAAAATTACTAATCTAGTTGGGTAGACTAATACATATAGGATACAAAAAAAATTTCTCTACCTAGATAGGAGCATTAGAAATGGGACACCTAGAGGTCCAACATTGTAGTCTAAGTTTTGGCACTATAGTCCTTAGTGTCTGAGCTTTCTAAAGTTTTTGGGTCCTATTCATTTGTTCTAGGAGACCATGTTCCTAAAATATCAAGTCTTAGTTGTTCACAAAGCTCTGTGTGCAATCAATTTTATCTTCAAAGATCCTAGTTATTTTTCATACTTGATAGGCAATCTTGAATCCAACTGGAAAAAGGGGTTAGTCTGTAATATGCATTGAATGTGATATCACATCCTATGTGTGGGCACATTGTCTACATACCAATACTCTGAAGAGGGATCAAGGCCAACATATTTATCCTAGTTTAAATGTGTATTATGTAATATTATGTATGAAATGCAAGTTTATGTAAATTTGGGAAATATTTAAAT
The DNA here is from genome assembly GCA_037957365.1 of Torreya grandis. NCBI lineage: Eukaryota > Viridiplantae > Streptophyta > Pinopsida > Cupressales > Taxaceae > Torreya > Torreya grandis. The sequence goes on from JARHVA010002768.1 coordinate 1,362,573, forward strand.
GACTCGTGACTGGTACAGAATCTTGGATAGTCTGGAAATAATAGTGGCTAGTTGTATGTAGAGAATAAGAAGATTTACTTGAGTGTGCTTTAGTATATTTCTAGCTTGTAACTTTTGAATAATTGCCAACCCTTATAAATGACCTTTGAATTGGATTTAATATGGAAACTAGTTATCTTGGGTTATTTGAATTTTCATTAGGCTGATAAGGGAAAAGATAAGGATTCAAAAAAATCTAACCATTCGAGGCTATTGTGGACTTGGAAAACAGTGCTAGAAAGGGGACACCCTAGGTCCCAGTGTTATATTTAAACTTATGGCACTATTTTATAAGGGTAAATGGACTCTATGGGATAGATATGTCCCTAGGAGAGGATTCTAAGATAATAGGGGTTGAATCTAGAAGGTTTTAGGTGACTAAGAAATAGTGAAAACATGCCTAAGCAAGTTGTGTAAGCGAGTAGGAGAGACCTATGGTTTTGGTGTCACAAGTCATGCTCAAGTTATACAAATTACATTTTAGTATGACTACATGTGTGTGTGTGTGCGTGTTTATTTTGTGTGTGTGTGTGTGTGTGTGTGTGTACATATATCTACATATATACATACATATACACACACTATCATATTTAAATTTGATAGTTGATTTTATATATATATATATATATATATATATATATATATTCATATTCATGTGTGTGTATGTATCTAAAAAACATATATTTGTAACTCCAAAAGAATGAATTATTTAATAGTTGAATAAATCATGCAAACATATTCAATTGAGTATTTTTTTAAAATACCCCATGTAATATATAACAACCTAGTTCAACATAAACATCTCAACCAAACTATATATATAACCTATGGAGTAAAACTCCATTTTGAATAGTGAATTTGAATTTCTAAGGAAGGATATGATAATTATAAAGCATCTCAACATCATGGCTAAGACCTACTATGTATCCCTAAACTTTCCAAGTTACCCTAGGTTAGATATAGGATTATGTAGAGGTTGAACCCTCCACAATGCCCTATATACATCCCAATGTAAATTTACCAACACCATTATAGTAGAATAACCAGTAACTTAACAATTTGAAAACTCATTCACAAAACATATCACATATAGAGTTATTTAATTACAAAATCAACATGTTAAAATGTATGATTGATGAAGGATGTTGAGCCTATATCTATGTCAATTCCTTATTCTTCATTTTCTACACCTTCTAACTTTTTCTTCTCATAATGTCATGAGTCCTGATCCATACTCATTTTTAGTTCCACCTCACTCCTTTATCTATTTTTCCATATTCTATATTTATTCCATTACCCATCTTCTTCAGCTAATTAAACTCCTTATAATTTTTTCATGCCCAAATTGATTAACTACTCATAGTCCACCTCCATTCATACATAACAAAACCCCATGATTACACCCAAAACCATACTTAAGTCAATAGATGATTAGAGAGCTAATCAGTCTTGATGCTTCTTTTCAAAAATCCCTAATTAACCATATTATAGTCCCTTAACAAATCCACATGCTTATGATTTAAACAAACCATCATCAACCTTATTATTCACTTAAGTAACCTTCTTATGTTATAATCCATGCAAAACTTTTAAACTAGTTGTTTATCCAATGCATTTCCCATGCAAAGACTAACAAAACAAATCATATAACTTTAGATAATGCAACTATGCATAACAAGACTTATCTATTACATTAAATTCTATCCACTAACATATATATTAATTATAATTATTTTTATAATCATTTATTAATTAACATTAATATATCCATTTATATATATGAATATAAATATTTAAAATAATGGTTAATTAAATACTATCTATTTAGAATCAATGTTATTATTATTATTATTATTATTATTATTATATTTAATTATTATTATCTATACTTTATAGCTCAAATAATGATTACAAAATCCATCAAGACATCATAATGTTTTACTATGGAGCTAAACATAATAAGGCAATGATATAAGTGAACATAACCAAATTCATTTGTTAAGCCAAACAAGATGAGCTATGTAAGATCACAAAATATAGTGAAATCACTCAAACAATCACATGATCATCAACATCAATCAAGATTATACCATAAAGCATTCTAATAATCATCTAAATAAAAAGTACACAAAACATACTATGATATCCATATCAAGCAATTATGAAACATGATATGATAACTATTGTGGTCAACGGTTTTTATATTCACTCTTTGTCGACCCCCAATGTCTCCATCTATCCAACCTCTCTAATGATACTCTCCCTCCATCACGATTCAAGGGAAGAATTTTTCCTACATCAACCTCATGTAAATGAAATTAGTTATCTTGTAACATAATTATATTCATAAAACAATGATGTATAATAATCAAATATGATCTCAAATTACTAAATATAAAGTACCACTAACTAACAACATCTAATCATGTAAATTAAGTAACACAAACTTTCCCATAATTATCATATGTCATCAATATTAATCAAATATTATTTAATCAACTAATCAACTATAATAATCTATGGATTAAACAAGTTATTTAGCTTAGAGAGAAATCAGGATGAAACATCCTTCCCCCCTAAACCCGGCCATCATCCTGATGACTTTTATTCAAACATAAGTTATGAATTTAAATCATTATTTAGTAGAAATAATATAATAAGTAGTAACAAATCAAGCAAACAAACTGGAAAATAGCCTATAAAAATCATCATAATCCTCCCAAGTGTCATTATCCTCAAAGTATTGGTCTCACAGGACATTTCATTATGACAATTCTTTATTATATAAATGAAGTTTGTTAATTAATCTAATTGATTCTACTATGACCACCCCAAGATCCAAAACTTGCAAAGCATTCCAATCCAATACATGTGAAGGATCGACTATATACATTTTAAGATAATACACATGGAAGACATTATGAAAAAGAGCTAGAGATGATGGAATTGAAAGTCTATATGATATAGGGTTGACCACTTCCAAACCCTTGAAGATTCCCACATATGTCTGTGAAGGTTTCATGCAATTCCTTAATTTAATTGAGATTTTTTAGGCTTAACCCACAAAAACACTTTATCACCAACAAAAAATTTCCTAGCAATTCTTTCTTGATCATCATAACTTTTATGTCTATCATTGGCCTTGGCCAACCTCTACCTGATTGTCCTAAATTACTCTTATATTTATAAAAACATCTCAGGTCCAAAGACTACCCTATTTTTCAACCTATCCCAATTGATTAGTATTCTATACCTCCTGTATAATGCCTCAAATAGATCCATATTAAATGTTGATTGGTGTGATTTGTTGTAAGCAAACTCAATCAATAGAAGATACTCTTACCACTTGTATTATTGATTAATGCAATACATATGAAGGAGATACTATAAAATTTGATTAACTCGCTCTATCTATTCATCAATTTATGGGTGATATGTAGTGCTAAAGTTCAACTAAGTACCCAGAGCTAAATTTAGAGTCAACCAAAATCTATAATTTATCTTTTGATCATGATTTGAAATGATCTTCTCTAGAAAACCATGCAATCGATACACTTCCTTTACAAATATATTTTTGAGAGTAGGTACATTATCAATCACATTGCCTAGTATAAAGTGAGCTACCTTGGTTAGTTTGTTAACTAATATCAATGTCATGTCATGCATATTTCATGATAATGGTAACCCTTGGATAAAATCCATACTGATCACCTACCACTTTCATTCTAGCATGTCAAGTGGAAACAACAATCCCACTAGATGCACATGTTTAGATTTCACACATTGACATTCTAGACAATGAGACACAAAATATGTTACAACTTTTATTAGTTAGTTTCCAAAATAGAATGGTTTAAGCTCATCCATGAGCTTGGTTATGCATGGATGTCTTAAATATGGGGCATTATATTGTTCTTTTAGCACTTTGCTCCTTAAATTCTCTCTACTAGGTACATAAATCCTATCATTGTACCATAAAAGACCATCACTCTCTATTCTAAATCCTTTATACCTAGGATTTTGAGCATTCTCAAACAACACTTTCCTAACCTAATCATATAATTCATCTCTTGTTGATAATTTGATCACTTGATCTTTGAAAGTACTCTTGATAGTATCCATGGTTCTATGTACTTTCTATGGCTTAAAGCATCATCTAATCTATTATATTTACCTTTGATATAGTTAATATGAAAGTCATAGTTAGACAAGAACTCTAACCATCACCTTTGATGATCAATTATATTTAGTTGGGTGAAAATGTACTTGATTCCCAAGTTATCAGTCTTGAGCTCAAATAGTTTTCCCAATAGATAATGTCTCCAAACTTACAAAACATACATAATTATCCAAATTTATAGGTCATGAGGGGTATAATTCATCTCATAGGTCTTTAGTTTCCTAGATTCATAGGCTACCACCGACCCATCCTACATAGGAATTCCTCCAAGTCCATCCCTAGATGTATATTTGATCATTGAGAATTGAGCATTAGGATTGGGAAATCTTATCACTTGTGTTGAATTAAGCCTCATTTTCAATTCCTAAAAGGCTACCTCACACTTCTTTGACCAGATGAAAATCTAAGTTTTTCATTGAAGAGAGGTAATCAAATTAGCTATCTTATAAAAATTTGGAATAAATTTCTTGTAATGAACCACTAATCCCATGAAACTTATTACCTCATGCACATTATTTGGTGTTAGCCACTCCATGATAACTCTTATATTTTATGTATAAACTATAATACCATACACATAGATAATATGTCTTAGATACTACATGTTTTTTTAGAAAAATGCACACTTAGACAACTTAATAAATACCAACATAAAGTGATCTAGATAATCTCTAAACACAAGATTCATAAGATTTATGAATGTTGCATGAGCATTTGTCAATCTAAATGGTAACACTGTAAACTCGTAGTGCCCATATCTAGTCTTGAAATATGTTTTCAAGATGTCCTTTTCTTGTATCCTCAACTAGTGATAACCTACTCTAAGATCAATCTTAAAAAATATTGTGGCTCCTCACATTTAATCAAAGAGATCATTAATGCATGGTAATGGATATATATTTTTAATCATCACTTTATTCAACATCATGTAGTCTATGAATAGACAAAGAGTACCATATTTATTCTTGATGAACACAACAGAAGCACCCCATAGTGACACACTTGGTTGAATCAAACCTTTCAATAACAACTCTTGAAGTTATGTATTTAACTCAAACAATTTAGTGGTTATCAACTTATACAATGCCTTAGACTATGGTTTTGATCTAGGTATGATATAAATTGAGAAATCAAACTTGTATTTAGGTGGAAATCCTCATATCTATTATGGAAACATGTCATGGAATTTTCTCAAAAAAGGATAATCTTTGATAGATGGTTCCTTGGATTACTCCATCTCATTTATCTTAACAATAAATCCTTGGCATCCTTTCCTTTAAGCTTTCTTGAGTTGAATGATAGATATCTACCTTAGTTTAAACTCAATTTTCTCACCTTGAAGTTATGTCTAATTTCTAACAATCATCTTGACACTCAACTTTCTTCAAAACATAGTCATCCTTGGCTTTATGATTCACACGCCAATTGACTCGTAAGATCACATCATATGATCCCAATGATGCTATATAGAGATCTATTAATGTAGTAAACTTAGGCAATCTAATCTTTGCTTCATCTAGACACTTATCAAATTTGACTTTTGACTCATTCCCATATTATATTAACCATGCATTTGTCATTATTATATCCCTTCTAGATAATTTACTAAGCACTCTAGGATCAATGAAACATTATGTAGCCCCTGTATTCACCTTTTTCATGTCATGTGCTAACTCTGTAGCTACTCAAGCTCTTGCATCATGTAGCACCTACTCATGCCTCTACTCTTGAAGATGTTCTTGATCAATAATATGCTCTTTAGGTTATTCTTAAGTAATCTCCTCTTTATGGCCATTCACTTCCTATTCTAGGGCCATGATTTTGTCCTTAGTCTCTTACATGGTTGCAAAGATTTGGTTGAACTTTACATATTTCTCAGCTATAAACTAGTTTGGATTCATAGGGGGTTTGGTATTTGAAGTTCCCTAAGCTCTTATTCTAGTGTGTACATTGTTATTCCTATATCATGAGAATAATTTTTGTGTTAGTGGACATATTAAATCCTAGTATTTGAGCCTCAACTCTAATACCACAATGTAACAACCCCACTAGGCTATACCAAAATATTACAATTTTTTATTTTAAATTAAATACACATATCCAATGCATATATTTCACCATAAGAAATCCTAACTAGTGATTTTTAACTACATCCATTAATTTAGTTAACCATCAATGTTATGGCTAATCCAATTATCTAAGGATCACCATGTACATATATAAAAATCATTAACAAATTAAATAACCATAATTACTTCATTTCAACATAAATGATATAGTAAAAAATCAACCACAAGTGATACAATATTATAGCCTCTACTATAGAAATTAAAATGCATAAATATTATAGTTTTAGTAGTATATAAAATATAGCAAATGATAAAACATGATATAAAGCTCCTTTGAGAAGAGTCTCCAAGACTCAAGTATCGATATGTAATCTCAAGTGTAGTCTCAAGTATAAAAATATAACTAAGAGAGAGAGTATCATCCAAGTGATTTTCCACACCAATCTTAAACCATAGATACCCCACACTATCTCCCAAATAATGGGATGTCCCTCCCTTCATGTATGGGTATATAATGATAGTGCAAGAATCTAGAGTAACAAACTAGAACCCATGTGTTGAAGATATCTAATACATTATGTGTACCATAAATAAATCCATTATAATATGATATTGCATAAATATGAAAAATATATCAATATATGAAATTTAAATGTTTAACAAACATTACTTTGGCCAAAGTTTTAATTAATAAATGATATCAAGGATCTGCTCATATACACCACTTGATCGGATTACCCTTTATCATGCATTGATGGAACTAATTAAGCTAGTATAATCTATCCACTACTTAATTAGGGTCATGAATGTGAGTTTCAATAAAATTAAACAATAATATTAAAAACCAAAAGATTCATTCTTAATATTTCATTTAGTTAATCAAAATATGCTAAATATATAATATCATAGACATTCATTTAATCCATCAAATGAAGTGAATAAAATCCAAGCATCTAGTTTACTATAAATAAAAAAAATAATACAAAAATAGTCCTCAATTTATCACACGATTTGGGTAATGAATATTTAGACTACCAATTGTTTTATCCATTAAGAAACTTATAATAATATTTCTCCATGAAATAATACTATAACCCTGGCTAATAAATTGTTCATATTCTACATATAACAACAACTAGTCCTTACATATAATTATATTCTATATTTAATCTCATAAATATAATGAATGATTTATATTTAAACATTCTAATTATTTTATAAACACCAATATAATCAAACATCCATTATTTTTTTATATAAAAATTATAACCTAAATGAATGTGTGTGTGTGTGTGTGTGTGTGTGTGTGTGTGTGTGTGTGTGTGTGTGTGTGTGTGTGTGTGTGTGTGTGTGTGTGTGTGTGTGTGTGTGTGTGTGTGTGTGTGTGTGTGTGTGTGTGTGTGTGCATTCATATAATTATATTAAACATAATTAATTTATAAATTACACTAATAAGGTGACCATCCTCTATCTTTTACCTTAGTGTGTATTGTATATGCGAAGTATAAAAAATATTTTAAAACAAAGCCCCATAACCTTTTATTTAACTGCAAAAACTCTATTTCCCATAATAAGTAGATAAAAAAAAAATTATATAATTCAAACTCTTTCCATTTATCTTAAGGTATATTCAAATCATTTTAAATCAAAACAAACTTTCATACTTTTCCTACTATATAAGTGAAAATATAACAAAAACTAGCCATTTTCACCCTATTCAGGTTTTATTCAAAGCATATATTAACACTTAGTTGAAAAACATCAATTTAACACCTAGTTGAATACCTTCTCAGGTATCAACGATAATTTCCTAGATTTGACTGATTTAGGGCAAACTTAACACATAACCAAGAAATCAAATTGTTATGCAAATGAACTCATAGGAACTCATAGTCTCAGTCCCTATACATATATGTAAAGTATATCTACATTGTTCACCTAAACAGTCTCATATGTATATTATCAATGTTCATAACTTAACCATAAAACATTATTAGTCCCTAATTTTTATATTTTTATAAACCAAAAATTAGTAATCCTACAATCCAATTATTCATCTACCCATACTTGAGTAACACAAAGTGATTATGAAGAAGATCCTAATTTTGTATATAATCTATTGAGGGTAATTAGGATTCCATAACCAAGCTTCAAAGTATGACTAAGATTCAAACCCAATCATATAATAATATTATCCTCTAACTGTAATACACATATTTTTATTTAACAACTTTACAAATTAAACACACACACATATACTATTGTATTTAAGTTTGATAGTCAATTACAAGTGTGGGTGTGGGTGTGGGTGTGGGTGTGGGTGTGGGTGTGGGTGTGGGTGTGTGTGTGTGTGTGTGTGTGTGTAACATAATCATATAACACACTCATATATATGAATATAATCACATTTAATTTTGAAAAATTCTCAAACATGTATTTTAGTATACATAGAGAGATATATGTGTGTGTGTCTATTTAGTTAATTCTTATTCAATATAAATCACACACACACACACACACACACACACACACACACACACACACACACACACACACACACACACACACACACACACACACACACACACACACACACACACACACACACACACACACACACACACACACACACACACACACATATATATAACTAAAAATATATATCCATAACTCCAAAAGAATTAATTGTTTAACAATTGAATAAATCATGTAGACATATTCAATTTTGTCTATTTTTCAAATACCCCATGGAATATATAACAACCCAGTTCAACATAAGCATCTCAACCAAACTATATATATACCCTATATAGTAAAACTCAATTTTGAATAGTGAATTAAAATTTCTAAGGATGGATAAGATAATTATAAAGACTCTTAACATCATGGCCAAGACCTACTATGTATTCCTAACCTTCCCAAGTTACGTTGGGTTGTATATAGGGTTCTATGGAGGTTGAGCCCTCCATAGGTCCCTATATACAACCCAATGTAAATTTTCCAACACCATTACAATAAAATACCAAATAACTTAGAGACTTGAAAACTCATTCAAAAAACATATTGTATGCCATCATAAATGTGTCATGTATATAAATCAATCCTAACTCAGAGAAGATAGATCATACTTACACTTATGATTGGGGATACATTAGATAATCAGGAACATGACCAATATGGGGATCCAATAGACCTAATTAAGGGATATATTATCACAATAAACCATAATAGGGAGGGTTCCAAAGCCTCTAGTCAAGAACAATTATGCAACAACCCTAACTAAGCACTATGTTTTCATATTCACTAAACTAATAAAAAGTAAAGTCTAATCTAGTGTTTGCCAAAGCTTATGGCACAAAATGGGTGTAATAAAAAACAAAAGTAAACATGTATAAGAGACATATACTCATGTAAATGTAAAATAAATCCTAATTCATGGAAGAGAAGTACAAATACATATCTATCTACTCTTACAAAGGAAGAATAAATTTAAGAATACTTACCTTTGAAGACAATTTTGTTGATCTTCAATCTCTCCCTTGGCCAAGATGTTTTACAAGAGGTTGTTTTGGTATGTAAGGATGACAAGGATAAATTATATATAGGCTACACAACCTATGAATATATCTAAAAGACATCTCCACAAGACAAGATCCATATCTCTAAAGAAAGTATGAAACCCTAAGATTTCTCCTCAAGTATAATGGTGCATAAGTAGATGTGTAATACCTCTTACTTATTCTCTTCTATAAATAATGGAAAAATTATCTTTTATATATAGGTGGATTTATCCCTACACCATTCTAAATGTTTTATATAATAAGGTTGACCTAGTCGACCTAGTATATTTATGGACAAAAATTCACTAGGTCACGGGCTATGTCAACCAAGAGTTGACCTAAATCGTAAATGAAATTTACCTAGAATAGTACATAGTTTACCCAATTGACCTAGTACTTTAAATATTCAAAAGGGGGTTTAGGCTAGGAAAAGGGGTAAAAAGGTGGGAAATGGCTGAGGAGTATACAAAAGAGAAGAGCAAGCTAAGTATATGGTTTTCAGGAGAGAAGTCTGTAGATAATAAGTGGAGAAAGGGATAACAATTCTATAAACCACTGATGATCTACCCACCCCTTTCCTGGTGCAACCCTTAAGTGTACACTCATATATATTAAAACTAAATGTGTTCTTGTAAGATAAATAGCATCAATATTTGATAAAAGTTTGAAAATACTATATGTATACATATACCCCACTCGAATATCATCACATGTCATGTGAGTGCAACATGGGATGGTACTTCAGGAATAGAACATGGTAACACATAATGATGATGATAATTAAAATATAGTAAGGATAAAATAATATAAATGAAATGATAGAATTGAAAAAACACATACCTTTACTTACCTTAGTTTTATAGATAAATAAGGAGACTACGAGAGATGTGAAGGCATCCAATGTGAAGAAAATTAGTTGAACCTATAGAAATTAGTGCAAAAAAGAGTGATTTTAAAGATTTTATATGATGTCATTATTATATAATTTTTTATTGTTTGAAAAATTAGTGATTAAAAACAAAGATATGAGAAAAATAAGGAATTTGATGGTAAATATTTGAAAGGTAAAGAATTGTGAATAGTAAGTTTAAATAGGGTGAAAGGAAAGTCATTTGCTTATTATTTGACTTTTTTTAGAGAAAAATAAATATTATACATATCAAATGAAATAAAAAAGAGATAAGATAGTAAGGAGATGATAGCCGAGATGAGAGGGACACCCAGTGATTGCAACACAGTTAAGCAACTGAGAATTTCAAACTTGATTTTTAGTATTTTTTTGAAAATTAAGTGTTTTATATAATTTTGTAATTTAATCCAATTATAGAGACCAAAATGAATCCTAGATATTTTCTAAGGGTAATAAAGGCCAAAAGGGGAAATGGGTTGAAATAAATTAGCATAATAACTGATAAAGGCATTTATTATAAGTATGGAAAGGAGTCAGTAGTCTAAACCAACTAGGTCAACTCAGTTAACCTAATAGGATAAAAGTTTTGATTCCACACTACTAATTTAGTAGGTGTGTGTTGAATTAGTTGATTTTAAAATCTACCAACTTAGTACCTTACTACTAACTTAGTTGTCTAAACCAAATTGCCAACTTCATACTAAGTAGGGAAAATTAAAGGGTTGACTTAGTTTCTTAAGTTGGCATGGTCAACTGAGGACTATTTAGTCAACTTAGTATTTGAATAAGTAGACAAAATAGTAAATAAGCATGAAATAGGTTGAAATATTAATACAAAGGTCTAGGATTCTTGACTAAGTATTGAAATGGCCAAGTAGGCCAAAAATAGGTTTAATTGGTCAAAACTTAATAAATGAAAGAAAATTAGGTTTGTTTTTGTTTAAAATTTAAAAATAATCTATTTAATTATAATTGACATGGAGGTCTAATACATTTTTTGTTGGTTTCATCTAAGATTTTGGTATTTATTTGATGCAACATGTGTCCCAAACATTTTAGAGTGATTAACAATGGAGGACCAAGTGAGGTTAAGCACACTAGGTCTAGGAGGTATTATGGAGATGTGTCGAGTACTATTAAATGAAGATCTTGTAGTCATGTTCTTAGGATCTTGGGAATGATTGATTAAACTTTCATATGGGTGGTGGATGGGGATACCATCAAGGTGGGTATCACCATAGAGGATTTCCATGCTATTCTTGGACTCTCAATAGGAGGTACGCTAGTGATCACGAGGGTACTAGATGGATAAGAATAGAGGCAAGCCTTAGCCTTGTGGATGATGTACTTAGACAAGATATATCTCAGGGTGAGAGTGAGCTTATTTGACATGTATACAACTCAGATTCCAAATATTTAAAAGTAAATTATAGGACTTTTGATATCATGGGTTCTGTGTCATAAGTTAAATGGAAAGGTACTGTTATATGTGATAGCCTTATGCTAGTCCATTTTAGAGTAGGAGGCACTATATGATATAGGTTCTATCATCTAGGTCCAATACATGAATGACATGTATAAGATGTTATCTAGAGCATAGAATACCATGGGCTAATGATTTTATTAAGTGCTTGGATATACAATAGGGTTTTGATGTACTTACTAGTGGCATTTCCCCATGTGATTGATGATCCATTTATTTAGGTACAGAGATAGTGACGAGATTAGGTGGCATGGGTGATGCCCCATATGCCTATGCTAGAGATATTCATTTGAGTAGATATTATGTGGCATCCATATGGGCACATCACAATAGTATGGCCAAGTTGGAGGATAATGACACCAACATTAGTGTGAGCATATATTATAAGACACTACACTTGGTGGATAGTGCCACATCCAATGACATGTGTATGAAGAAAAGTTGGGGCTCCATAACCCATTACCTTCAATATTGGTGTCAACATTTTAGGATATACATTAAAGAGATAAAAGGGAGAGAGGAGGAATGGAATCACCAATTACTAAGCCAGAGATTAGACCATGGCATGAGAGACCATGAATAGGTTGAGCATGATAGTTGATAAATAGATAGGATATGGATGTGGATGCATGAGTGATAGAGGTATTATAGTTGGCAACATAGTAGGAGGAATGGTGATCATCTCAGTTATGCCATCGATGGAAATTCTAGTAGTGATAGAGAGCACAGAGGGCGGTTATCCCAAATGACCCATTAGGTGGCCCAAGATAAGGCTAGTCGATAGAGGCATCACTTAGATGAGGCTTGAGATGGTCATAGGTGGTGATCCTAGGGTTTACATTGATTGAGTGGCATCCCATAGATGAGGTAATTTTAGGATGAAATGACAGAGAGACCATACTCAATGGTCACGTATATAGGTAGATGTTGATAGGCAACACTTAGGTAGGTAATACATAAATGGCTAAAATATGCTTAAGTGTTTTGAGATAAATTATAGATAGAGATATTTTGATATATATTTGTGATCTAATATATATTTGGTCTGAATTTTTTAGATCCTATAGAGGAGGAGACCATATGGGGATCCCTAGTGAGTAGAGTACTCATGAGATCTTGAATGAGGCATTGATGCCATATGACCCTACTATACTAGATGATCCCATGATACTATCTACCCTAGCTCATGAAAGTTGGTTTTGAATAACAAGAGAGGCTATGAATAAAGTATGGGAATGTATGGATGAGAAACAACCACCAGTAGGGGTGGGATTTAGAAAGGCATATGAAAGGTAGGCCTTGGCTTAGGAGAGAGTCATGCATATTGAAACCGTGACTCAACTAGCATAGGTATAGGCCCAAGTAGCCAACCTATAGGGATAGGTGATAGGTTTGAAATCTTGAACAACCTCTTTTTAGTGTATTATTTAGATGGGATTGTTTAAAACATCTATGGATAGCATGGTTAGACCATGCAATAAACATGATAGAGCCCAACCTTTATTTGGAATGATGTATATTTTTGTACTTTTTATCAAAAACACCTTATATATATATATATATATATATATATATATATATATATATATATATATATATATATATATATATATATATATATATATTACATTGATGGTCACTAGTCACTTAGTATCTTTTCATGTCCTTAATATATATATATATATTAAGGACATGAAAAGATACTAAGTGACTAGTGACCATCAATGTAGAAAGGAAACCGGTTCACTATAGACACAAAGTTGTGTAGGTAAATAAGTGTGATACTAAGATCAACTCATGAATTTAAATTGGTAGAAGAAAAATATAATAGATTTACCTTCCCATAACATGTTGCCCATTCTTCAAGACCCTTTACAAAGCTGTCAATTTACTATGAAGATTGGGTACTTGCATGAGAAAGTAGGTAGCAATAAAAGATTTTTTTACTCTCCTTTTCTAATATACTAGCCTATTATACCCTAATGGACCTCAATTATATTGATAGGTTGAATTTGGAGTTTGATCTTTGACTATAACAAAGACATGTGTTTTGAATCATGTCTTTTAGTGTGATTTAACTTTTGAGAATTTTGAGTGTTACCTTTTAGATCATTGCCTTTTCTTAAATGATTTGTCCTTTGAATGTTTTTATGGATTTTAAGATTCCTCCTCCATACAAATGTGGATTGACTAGTCATGAAATATATAGTGATACACACAAATGAGATTTATGTTTTGGCTAAAAGAAGCTAAGTAACCAAAGACAAGACTAACTAGGACATTAGGCTTAGTAATGAACTAGAATTTTCTCTCAATTCTCAACCATGTGTATGCTTAGTTTGAAAAATGGGATAGAGGGGAAGAAATGAGATCCAAAGTAGATTAAAAAAGGAGAGTTTAATGAGACGAATTGTTCATGTGTATAGAGATAGGATAGAAAAAAATCATGAAAAGAAAACAATGGAGTCTTAAGAAAGAAACTCAAGAGTAAAAGGAAGTCAATGATAAAGAAGAAATCCATAAGCAAACATAAATGAAATTATAAAAAATATAAAGTTCAAACTCAAATTCACCATGTAAGATAAATTTGACTCAAGGTTAAATGATATAAAAATTAGATAAAGATAACATTGGAGCACATGTCCAATCCAAAACAAGAATGTAATAACACCATGCATCTGTTCATAAGTACTAATAGATTTATCCACATACATTATCTAGAAAATTTGATAAGTATCTATAAATTTTAATGCAAACTATAGCTAATGTCTCCCCTATCTTCAACAAAAAATGGGAAAATACTTCACATCTAATCTCCTCAACAGAAAAGGTAGGAATACTTAATGGATTGTGATGAGGAGGGATATCATGAAGGGATTATTAGGAGAAGAAATGGGAGTGGTTTATATAGGAGATAAAAGGATCAATGGTGGGGAAGGATCCACATGTGAGGGACTCATAGGTGGGGAAGGATCCACAGGTGAGGGAAGGTCCACGGGTAGAGGAATAGGATGTTAAGAAGGGACCATAGGAGGAGATAGAACCATAGGATGTCTAACAATGGAAGAAGGGGGAACCTTCTTATGAGAATAACCTATGGGAAGAATATTAGAAGTCATGACAATGGTTAAAATATGATGTTTAATATGTTGTTTAAATATGTGGCAATGATTAGTGTGATGTGTGCCACATTGGGGCCAGAGGCAATATACCTCACTATACTTAGGAATATACTTAAGTAGTACCTTTAGGGGAGGTATAGCCTTGTCTAAGGACTGAGTGGTAGTAGGACACAAAGTATCAATATATTTGTATAGCTTGTGCTAATGTGTGGTGAATGACTATATATGTTATGGAAGTAACAAATACACCTATGAGTAGTATTGGTAGGTGTACTCATAGGAGGAGGTGTAACAAAATTGAAAGGAACTTGGGAAAGATTATCAATCTATTTGGTGGACAAAGAAGCTAGTTGTGGTAATAGAAACAAACCATCACCAAGAGAAGGTGATGCTAGTGGAGAGATAGGACAATGCTCGACAGTAGGAATGATAGGATTAGAAGCAAGAATAGACTCAAATAAAGTGAGTGTAGAAATAGGATTTAAACTAGACTCTATTAAGGGAGGGTTAGGGTATAAAGAAGGCTAAAGGATAGTTTCATGAATTTCAAGGATAAGTAGGCTATAGGGGTCATATTACTTATCAAAGTGATATGGCCTAGTCATAGCATGATTCATAATCAGATTCCTATGAGGTTATTCATAAACTAGAGGTGTCTTCACCATCTCTACCCTATGATAAATAGGAAAAATACTAAAATTAGGAATGATATATGATGAAACATGGGAAGATATAATAAAAGACTAAAGAAAATAGGAATGATAATGGATAATATCAACATCATGGGCCTGAACAAGACATATGAAGAATGGATCATCAAAGGTATAACCATCATCTTAATTAGTTGTATGAATATCAATGATAAAGGTAGGGATGACATTATCATCTGATGAGGTGTGATGAATGGAATGTCAAGTCTTAGTTAAGATAATGGGGATGTCATCATAATGTGGTTTGTAATAATGAGGTTGCAAAGAAGAGGGAAGCTAAGAGATGGGATGAGGTGAGAGATCAAAAGTTTTAATTTTGAGAATGATCTTATCAAGGTCATCATCATCAAAATCTAAGAGATTAGAAGGAATATTCCCAATGAGTTTAGGATGACCATTGTAACCTCGAGTGGAATTGATGAGAAAGTTAAATCATTGAGACTCATGAAATCAAACACTTGGCAATGGTTTAACCGTAGGAATCTTAAATACACCCCTATCTTGGAATTGTTCAAAATTCTAAGGATTGGTATCACCTTGAATCTTATAGATGGATCCATTATGAGTAAATTTAGTGAACTAGCAAGTAGAAAAAGTAACTACCCTCATACAATCAGTCTATGGCTTACCAAGTAGGATGTTATAAGATATAAGAAATTTAAATATCATCACCTTCATACGAATGCTGATAAGTGGGATAGTAATGGGGAGTCACACACAACATGAAGGAGGCATTTTCCTTCAATCATAGCTTTGACATGTGTTATGTGTGGATTTGATATTGCATTAAAAATATCCATGGGTTTTTATAAAATTGAGAAAGGTGACACAAGTATGAGAACCCTCATCAATCAAGGCATGCTTGACTTGGATATCACCAATTTGGACACTAATGAGTAGATATGGAATATCCACATAAAGAATAATCTCATAGGGGATCATGAAATTGATGGGAAATTTAAGGGAAATAGAAGTGTCCATTATTTCATCAACATGTATGGACATCTCTTCATAATGTTTCAATATGCTATCTTCAAATCTAGATAAGGTTACTTTATGTCCTACTAGGGGAGGATGAGGGATGTTCATTTTAAACAAAAGTTACATAAGATGGTTAAAATAACATGGAGAGGTCCTCATAAGCTAGATAAATGGAATCTAGGATGGAATATTAGTGACCTTTATGATAGGATCCCACTCATCATAACCCATAAGAAGATTGTTAGAAAGAGGTGTAAAGTATTGAAGGAGGTCTTAGAAGGAGGATCTAAAGTACATTGGAATTTATGTTGATAAGAGGTAGAAGGTCTAGTGAGAGGTTAATTTAGTATATTATGTGGAGAAGATGATGTAATTTATGTAGGATGGTTTTGAGAAGTGATAGAAGAAGTGTTGATAGATACTTTAGTATCATTGGTGGTAGGTAAAGAAGATGGAGGGATGGTAGAAATATAATGGGAAGTGTTATACGAGGAAGGAGTTGGAATTGGTTCATAAAAATTTATAAGGTCATATTTTCCCAACTCATTTAAGTGAGTCGGAAAACAATCTTGGATAACACAAAATGTGCAAGACAATGGAGGTGTGTAGATAGGTTGAGGATCAATGAAAGAAAGCACCCTTCATATTTTAATCATATTAACCAAATTATATTCAAGATTTGGGTTAGTAAGACTATTAAAATTATTTTTGGAAGGGGTGGGCTTATCTTTGGTATCTTGGTAATTTGGAAGAGGATATTTATAGGCAGCCAAATGAGCATTAGATAATTTCAAAACTTGAAATTTAGTATTTATTTCATGGGTTTTCAAATAAATGTCATAGGCTTTTTGGTATTTATAAATGATATAATCATGGTCAAAATTGGGACCAAGAATAAAATCCATAGCCAAATTATGAAGCTACCTATAGGTCTCATGAGAATGACCCCAACTAGCATAAAACCAACAAAATTTATTAGGATCATACCAATATTCCATTGGAGGATTGGGATCAAGTTCTCATGGAAGAGGCCTGGGTAGACATTTTAGTAATTCATCTGAGGATAAAGTTTTGTGAACATTGATGTTATTAGGTGACTATAAATCAGGATTAGTGAATTATTGAGAAGGGGGAGCTAGTTTTGAATATTAGTTAAGAATAACAGCTTGAATAGTGTGGATAGTGTCAAAAGAGTCTGTGAGACCATCATTGGTAGCATGATGATTCTTGTTATTGAGTAATATATGAGTACCCTCAAAAGTTTTGGATGGATCTAATTGACACAAAGAAATCTTAATGTTTATCTTGGTCAATAGCTTCCTCTAAGGTATGTGGAGAGAGAGTTCAGACACATTATTGTAACTTGGGAAAAAGAGCATTGGTAAAGAGATGTAAAAGCTTATCATCAGCCATGTTATGTTCATATTTGTTGGATAATTTTTTCCATCATTTAATGAATCTTGGGACATTTTAGTTTCAAGTTACTTAAAATTGATAAAATGGGCCAAGGTACTCTTAAGAAGATCATTACTGTGGAACTCTTAGAATATAACATTTACTAAATCTTCCAAACTAGTAATAAAATGAGTTTTAAGTTGGTTATACCAATATAAAGAATCACCCCTGAGATTTTTGGCTAATAGCTTGGTAGTAACAAAGGTATTTAATTCAACCCAGTATTTATATAGATTTCTAAATGTTTTGAGATGAAAAGTAGGATCAGTTCCCTATTATAGGAAATGGTAGGGGTGATACCTTCGATATAGATATTAGTAATTTAAGATGTAAGAGGCTCATTTTGAAGATGCTTGATTTTATTATTGACAAGAGGAGGTTGAGGGATCAAATTCCCATGGGAATCCCAAAGAGGGTATGGGGGAAACTTTAGATTATGCATGCCCCATGGCATCCATTAAGTGTGGGTTTGAATATGGATTAGGTGGTTTTGCATTTGCATAATTTGATTTGTATTCTTATCTTTAAAATCATTCATTTGATTAATAATTTTTAATAGGAGTAGATGGGTTTGAGTTGTAATATTGTCATTATTTAAATTATTAGAATTATAATTAGTGGCTTGGGTACCACTATGAGTGTTAGTAGGGGCTTCAGAAGATTTATTAGAATGTGAGGCACTAGTGGAAAAAATTTCTTATGTGGAAAAATATGGAATAGTAAAGGGATGAGAAGAGGAAAAATGAGAGGCATGATTACCATGGGTATCAAATGATACACTAGTGGAATAATTAAGGAGAGTTGGTCTTGGAAGAATCCCACTATGTGTAGAACCTACCATGTTAGTAGAGATACTAGGCATGGAGGTAGATAAAGTCAAAGAAGAAGAAGTCATTATATGAGAAGGGGTTAAAATAAAGGGAAGAGGCTGAGAAATAAAGAATCCAATATCCCCAAATATATGTGAGAACATGGGAGAAGGTGAATGAGGCTCTTTGGCTTAACTAATAATCATGAAATGGTAAATGGTAGAAGGATCCTTTCTTAGATGTTAAGGAAATTTAGAGATAAAGAAGAGCATTTTAGGGGTATACTATAATTTGAGTTGATCTTCAAGTGGGAAAAGAGGATTATGAAGTGAAGAGGAATGAGGAAGGGTCCTATAATGTTTTGTGCAAGTGGATATATGAACATTATTCCTATCCATAAGAGGAACCATAATCTTCTTATGGGTGACCCTATGAGGGTTGGTAAAACTCATCATATCCATTGAATTCAACTCATTATTGTCTTGAAATAAGAAGTTCATGATGAAGGATAAATATTAGATAAGAAAAATGTGATTCAAAAGCAAAGCAAATACAAAAAGGTAGATAAGAGTACAAAGTCAAGTAGGTTGACCTAGTACTAAAAAAGGGTCTAAAAACTAAGAAAATAGGCATACAAAGTTGATAGGGTCCACTTAGTATTATAAATTTGGATAGAGAATAGGTAGAAAAGGATACAGAGTCG
Organism: Torreya grandis; assembly: GCA_037957365.1. NCBI lineage: Eukaryota > Viridiplantae > Streptophyta > Pinopsida > Cupressales > Taxaceae > Torreya > Torreya grandis. The sequence continues at coordinate 1,382,594 of JARHVA010002768.1, forward strand.
ATAGGGTCAACTTATTAATATATCTTGAGGGGAAAAAACTAATACTATGTTGATAGGGTCAACTTAGTACTATAGGTAGGGGAAATAGACAATATGTAGGAGATTATGTCAAATAGAATGATAGTGTACTGAAAGAAGAAAAATTTTGAAAGTAATTTTGAAATCAAGAAGAGAAAATAAACCTACAATCAATTAGGTTAGTGAGGATGATCCAATTGAGGCACACAACACAAAACCTTACACCAACACTGGCCAATGCTATTTTTTATAATAAAACATATAATTGAGCAAATAACAAGCAACCAATTTGGAGATTAAATGCTAAGTGATCATCTAGACTATTTTTAGATTATTATAGTATGATAGGAATTTACCTAAAAGTAAGGAATTATAAATCAATCTATGGATAGTTTTAGGATGTTTAGGCTAAAAGGGATCTGTGTTGACAATGGTATTGGCTTAGTATTGGGGCCTACCCCTTCACTTCACACATCATAGAAATAAGGGTGTTAGGTTATTTTCTAATATATACCATTAACTACATATTTATACTTGGATATAAAACCAAGTTATCTTCCCCCTTGGTGATGAAATCCAAGTAGGCAAGCCTTGTGTAGATAATTGCTTAAATGCATTTTAAGATTATATGGTTTGTTAGTGTGTGCAAGAAAGATAAAAATAGTGAAACTAAATGGTATATTGAAAAACCACCTAATTAGACTATTTTATATATTCTAAACATGTAATCAACTGAAAGTGAAAGTGTGAGATAAGTACTAGCATATAAGTGTTAATTCTAACTTTGAAACATAGTATAGTGTCATTTTAGATGACAGTGTAGGAAAATATTATAGAATAGAGTCAATAGTGTCACTATTATACTAATGAATCAAGGATCTATTAAGAACTATGTTGATAATGTTGACCTATTCGTTTAGGGAAAAGATAGAATATAAAATTAAGTCAACAGGGTCAACCTAGTTTTCTATATAATAGTAGTTTTAAAGATTGTAAACTATGAAAAAATGTAATGAATAAAAAAATGATAGAGGAAGAGAGAAAGTAACCTTGGTGGATTGGAAAATGTAAAGGAAAGTGAGATTAACATTAAAGTGCCTTGATTTTTACTTGCAAATTCTACCAACTATGTTAACTGGGTCGACCTAGTTATGCAATTCCTTGTTTGCTAAAATCTATGAAAAATACTATACCAATAGTGTCAACCTAGTATATTTTTTAGAATTTTAGAAGTGTACTATGTCAATAGGGTCAACATAGTAGCCTATTTGGAAGTGAAAAATTATACTGTGATGACTTATTCAACCCAGTAACCTATATCTGATGAAGACCTATACAAATAGAACATAGTTGTTTTGATGCGACTATTTGTTAAACCTACACATAGAAGTTAGAAACTATATTGGCACTATCAACATAGTTTAATAAATATATAAAAATGATAAATAAAATGATAGAAATTATAAAAATGTGGATAAAACTTTCAAGCGTTATATTCACGTCAAGTTCACTAGAATGTATGCAGTCAAAATGCATCATGTCTATAAATCAATCCTAACTCAAAGAAGATAGATCATACTTACACTTCTGAATGGGGATATATTAGATAAATAACATGACCAATATGAGGATCCACTAGACCTAATTAGGGGATCTCTTATCATAATAAACCATATTATGGAGGGTTTCAAAGCCTCCAATCAAGAACAATTACGCAACAACCCTATTTAAGCCCTATGTTTTCATATTCACTAAACTAATAAAAAGTAAAGTCTAATCTAGTGCTCACCAAATCTTATGACATAAAATAGAGGTAATAAACAACAAAATTACACATGCATAAGAGACACATACTCACTTCAATGTATACATGATCCTAATGCATGGAAGAGAAGTAAAAATGCATATCTATCTACTTTTACAAAGGATGAACAAAGTTAGGAATACTTGCCTTTGAAGATGAACTTGCCAAGCCTCAATCTCTCATTTGGTCAAGGTGATTCACAAGAGGTTTTTTTGGTATGTAATTATGATAATAATAAATTAGTTATAGGATACACAACCTATCAATGCATCTAAAATACTTTTCCACAAGACAAGATCCGTATATATAAAGAAAGTATGAAACCCTAAGCTTGCTCTTCAAGTAGAATGGTGGATAAGTAGATGAACAATAGATCTTACTTCTTCTTATCTTATCTAAATAATGGTAAAATGATCTTGTATATATAATTGGATTTGAATCTAAGCCCTTATAAAAATTTTGGACAATAGGGTTGACCCAGTTGACCTAATATAGTTATGGACAAAAATTCACTAGGTCAACTAAGAGTCAACCTAGACACTAAATGAATTTTACCCAAAATAGTATAGGGTCGACCTAGTCAACCTAGTACTATACACAGTTGAAAGGGGGCTTAAGTTAGAAAAAGGGGGGGAAAAGGTTGGAAATGACTAAAGAGTATACAATAGATAATAATAAGCTTAGGGATATGGTTTTCAAAAGATGTGTAGATAACAAGTGGTAAAAATGGAAACTATACTACAAAGCACCAATGGTCTTCCCATCCCTTTTTTGGTGTACCCCTTAAGGCATGCACTTAGAGAGACTAAGAATTGATGGGTTCTTATAAGATAAATAGCCTCAGTAATTGATAAAAGTTTGAAAATATTATGTGTATACACATATCACACACATATATATTTAATTATAAAACCAACCTATTAAAATTTATAATTGACAAAAAATGTCAAGCCTATAACCATGCCAATTCATTTTTATTCCTTTTCTCTACCTTTTATATTTTTCCTCTTAGAATTATGTGAGTCCTAAGTCATCCTTATTCACATTTCCCTCTCACTCCTTTATTTATTTTTCCATCTTTTATATTTATTCCACTACCCATCTTATTTAGCTAATTAAAATCCTTCCAATTTTTTCATTCTTAGATAGCTTAACTACTCACAATTTACCTCCATGCATATGAAACAAAACCCCATGATTTACTTTGAAAACCATGCTTAAATCAAGTCAATGAATGATTATCAAACTAATCATTCTCGATGTTTCTTTCCAAAATCCCTAATTAACCATATTATAATCCCTAAACAAATCTACATGCTTATAATTTAAACAACCATCCTCGACCATATTATTTACTTAAATCACCACCTTATGTTATAATCCATGCAATAATTTTAAACTAATCATTTATCCAATTCATTTCCCATGCAAAAATAAATCATATAACTTTAGACAATACAACTATGCATAACAAGACTTAGAGCTTATGTTAAATGATATCCACTAACATATATATTAATTATAATTATTTATATAATAATTTATTAATTAAAATTAATATATCCATTTATATATATAAATATAAATATTTAAAAGAATAATTAATCAAATACAATCTATTTAAAAACTATGTTATTATTATTATAATAATCTTTAATTATTATTATATATACCTTATATCTCAAATAATGATTATGGAATCCAACAAGACATCATAATGTTTTACTATTCACCCAAACATAATAAGGTAATGATATAATTAAACACAACCAAATTCATTTTTTAATACAAACAAGATGAGCTACATAAGATCACAAAACACATTGAAATCACTCAAACAATCACCCAATCATCAACATCAATCAAGATTATACTAGAAAGTAGTCTAAAAATCATCTAAATAAAAAATACACAAATCATGTTATGTTATTCATATCAATAAATTATGAAACATGATAAGCTAAGTGGTTTATGCAAGGATTTTTGGATTCACTCTTTATCGACCCCCAACATCTCCATCTAACCACCCTCTCTGATGATACTCTCCCTCCATCATGATCTAAGGAAAGAATCTATCCCACATCCACCTCATGTCAATGAATTTACTTGGTTCATAGCATCATTATATTCATAAAATAATTTTTTATCATAATCAAATATGATCTCAAAGTATAGAATATAAATTACCACTAACTCATAGCATCTAATCATGTAAATTAAGTAACACAAATTATCCCATAATCAGCATATGTCATCAAGCTTAATCAAATATTAGTTAATCAACTAATAAACTATAATAATCCATAAATTAAACAAATTATTTAGATTAGAGAGAAATTATGATCTGATAAAATTAATGCAAATGTCCAAAAGATGTGATTGACAAGACTAGTTGAGGATGTCGAGATCAACATAAAATGCATCAAAGATGAGTATACAATGTGAACAAGTGAAAATATGAATAATGATTAATATTTAAATATTTCACATAATATAAAGTTTTTATAAAAAAAAATTATTAAAAAAAATCTCCACTAACAATGCTAAACTTGACCTATCCTCTTATTTATTACTTGTGCATTCAAAGGAAAGCAACCTATTTGACTTTGTTTTAAATCAAGCTATTAAAAAATGTGATTTAATATGCTATATTTTGTAATTTTTTTGGGTAAACTTTGAATAAATGTATCTTATTTTGGAATAAAATCTCAACCCTTTTGAAACTGTAGGAGTCTTTTATACTGTTACTTAAATAATTCATGCATATGGAATGGTGATTCTAAATGGGTGGCAATGAGAGTATACTCAGTAGGTGAAAATTCCATAGATAAGGGGTGCCTAGAATTAACAAAAAACTAGGTTTGAAGAGCCTCCTAAACATACAAAACTAGGTGAGGTTGAGTTGATGCCAAATACATAAGATGATACTAAACACATAAGATTAAACCTAAGGCTATATGGAGTTATGTAGGTATTTTTCATTAAAATGTAACAAGGCACATAGAACATGTAGTCATAAAGAAACCACAAAAAATGTGGTAATGACCATCAATAAACTAGATATATAAAAAAAATGACTCCACCAAAGATGAAAAATCCCACAAATGGATTCTATACCAAGCTTATTTTACAAATAAAAATCTCATGATTTCAAAATATAGCTTAACGATAATAAAAAACTAGACATATGCTTACCATAGGTGCCTCTCATACCATATCAAATATGTCACTAGTTATGGATAATGTGAATGCAATGGTAGAGATCACATAAGAAAAATATTATGCACACCAAAATTTTATTGAAGAAAAATGAAATCACTCAAAGATAATATTTTAAGAGATAAAAATAAAGTGGAGAAAACCCCAATATTTCATTAAGTTAAAAATATCTCATATGAGATGCATACTTATAGTAAAGTAAGCAAGTAATGTCTCCACAAAAGGTGTCCAACAGACCCTAGAATAGACAAGTGAATCCTCCACAAAAGGTGGTCAATAAAGCCCATAATAGATGAGTAATTTCCATGTCTAGAATATCCAGTTAAGGGAGTTAATTCCTAGCTAACTCGTCAACCTAGACACATAAGCAAGCTTCTCCATGAAAGTAGGAAAACTCCAAGGGAGGTAAAAAAGACCATAATATATAAACATGGAAAAAATAAAATCCCTACTCTAATAATGACTCATAATTCCCATAAGCTTTGATTTGAGAAAGCTTGATATGGTCTACTTTTATTCATAAAGTTGTTTGACTATGTGATATTTATGTTCATGAGGTTATAATACAATTTGAAATGATATATGTTTTGATATCATTCATAGTTCATATATATATTAGTTCACATGGGTGGAACTAATAATGCTTTTAAGATATTATTTATATGTTTTATTTACTTTAAATATAACATATAATTTAATTATTTGACTAAGGTTTGATCTTATATCTAAATATAAGTGCTAAGATATAAATATCTAAACCTATGTGTTAGACCTACGGGCAAGGTTTCTAAGTTGGTGGAAATGTTGATGAATTTTTTAGGGTGGTAAATTATAAGATTATAATGTGTAACTTTAAGAATTATATTTTAAACTTGGGTTCAAAGTCATGCTTTGATTTTAACGTGATTAGTTGGTAGTGACATTATGAGTGTTAGCTGGCATGAGGTCTTCTTTGATGTGGTTAGATATTATTGGTATTTGTTTGCATTTGTGGATGTCATTGCATTTAATCTTGATGTACATGCATTGAATAGTGAATTTTAGTCGGTATTTGGTGGCAAGTTTGGTTTGTATTAAATTTGGTAAAATGGTATAAGTGTGGCTGAACCACCAACTAAGTAATGATAGACTTGACATTGAATGAAATATAGACACATAATATTAGGTGGTTAATGCTCACTTCAAAGCATACAAAAGGTTAGTTTTGGTATTGTAGATGTAATTTTTGTAAGCTTTAGTGGAAGTGGCACTATATGAGTAAGAAGAAAAAATTGGAAGGAAATATAGGAAAATTTGGTGCATTTTCAATCAAGGTGATATATATTATTTCACTTTCTCATTCAAATATGCTTTTATTTCTCATTTGAAGTTCATATTTGAATTATAGACTTATAATGTTTACATAAAATAAAATTCATATTAGTAAACTATCTGAGTTATTGATGAAAGATTACATGGTTAGAAATACATGTAAATTGTTTGATTTTGTAGTTGGCTTATATTTAAATCCTTATAATTTTTTTGGCTTCATATAATTATTTTAGAAATAACTCAGGTTTAATCTGTTTGTATGACTTCATTTTTTGAAAGGTTTCTATGTAGTTTCTAGAGGTTCAAAACTATATATAGTTAGATTTGGTTAGAATATGAAGACATTTTTTGAGTTTTGACTAGAAATATTGAGATAAAAACCTTCCTTTCAATATTTATTAGATTTTAATTTAGTTGTTGGTAATAAAAAGGTATATAATAAGTTGCATGTTTTGATGGGTATTGGGTTTTGAAGTAAATTTTATATTTATACCTATAGATTAAAGGTCAGTTCAACATATCTATAATTATTGTGCCTTATTCAATATCTGAGTAACTCTTTTGTATTTTCATACATGCAAATTTGTGATAAGGAAAATATGAGTTTATTGACAATCAGAATGTGAGTTGCAGTATTAAAAGTTTTGTTTGTTACATATTTCGATCTTGTTCTTGTGTTGTTATTAAAATCATCAAACCTAGAGATAATTTTCATTTGAGAACTATTTATTTGTTTTGAGTATTTCAATTTTTTCAAATTTCAAATAAAAATTCCAATAGGTTCAAAGCATGCCTATAAAATTTTGTATTTTTTAGTAAGAATGGAAGTATCATTTTATCTAGATGTTGGCTATAGATTTATAATGTTATTTGTAAAAGTATATGCAGTGAATATAATTTGGCTTTATTATTTATGGAGGTTATTTTAGTAATATTTTTATTTGATTTCATGAGATATAAATATATGGTCAGTATATGTGCATTATCTTTCAGGTAGAAAAATAAAAAAATTGGCATAGTTGTTTGTAGTGATGATGTTCAAATTTTTCAAATATGTTTGTTGATTGGTTATTAGATTTTTGGTTTTTCAAATAAATTTGGTTCCAATTGGAATATATATGGTTATATTGAACATTGGCATGTGTCAATTTTATAATAAATGGAATGAATATTTGACATTTGAATACAATCAAGATTTTGTGATGGCATAAGAAAGTCATTATGATTTTGATGGCAGTTTGGGATATAAGTTTATTCTGACTAGCATTGAATTTTTTGAAATAAGATGTATGATATAAATTTTTATTTCATTTATTAAAATTTATGTATACTATATAATAAATTCTTCTTAAGAATCAGATGTGACATAATTCATTAAGTTTGATATATTGTAGTATGTTGATAGTTTTTAATTTAGAGAATAATCATAGTTTGATTTGGTTAAAAATTTAGTATAATGTCTATTTCGACTCCACCTAGTTCTCATAATTCACTTGATAATAATTGGGGACATAATCAAGAATGTCATAGAAAGGATATGTCTCCACAAATATATATTCTTAAAGGCTATAATTTCTAAGGTATAAAAATTGGTAGGGCCTTTCATAGACATTATAATCATGGAACACTCATGTCAATATATTTTTATGATTATGACCCTAACTTTTATAATGTTGTAAATTATTTTCATTTTAACCCTATAAAAAACTAAGGTAACAAAGGTTGGAGAGGTCATCCTCAGAGAGATCAATCTCAAGGATGAGGAATTATGAGTAGTTCCTCTCAACATATGCATACTAACTTACAGTCTAATCAAAATCATAATCCTCATCAATATCCTCAATATTGAGAAGCTACCCCCAAAAATGATTTGTAGATGACTATTAAATTACATTCTTGTGCTCTTATGCCACTTAATACTAAGCTTCCATCACCTGAACTAGCTAATGCAACTGTAGGTTATTCTAAGTTAAGCCTTGAAAATTCTCCTTCCCATATACTTGAACATGAAAAGATAGTTTCTTCAAGGGAAAAAATATTAAAGGTCAATACTACAACATCTCTTGTGAGCACTAGGATGGTTAAAAAACTAAAGTTGGAAGTTGTTGATGAAGATAGAGAGGGTGGAACCATATTGGAAAAGTTTTTAGCTACAAAAATGAATTACACCAAAATATGTGATAGATAAGGGTCATCCATTCATTGAAATGTTCTTTGAAATAGAAGATAAATGTATGTATTACTAAGTTATGTTGTTTATTTTTATGTTTTCATATACTTTGATCATACTTTAGTATTTTGATGATGAATATTTCTATTGGAAACGATAGTAGTTGAATTTATGCAACAATTTATATTTTGGATTTTGGAAATGTATTACTAAATTTTGATGGTTTAATAAATATAGATATAATGTTTGATGTCTTTAATTTGATTTGAATTGCTTAGTTGATGATAATGTTTCATATAGTTATTTATTTAAAGTGATAGTGATGACTAAGGGCACCCACCCATTTAGAATTTGTCTTTAGTCTATTAATATTTAACTGTGATCTATAGATTTATTTAAGTTTTAAATATAAGTTAAGTTATAAAATAAATTAATTTATTTCTTAAAAGTTGATTAGACTTAACAAATAACTAACTAGAATTAGCTATAACTTATTCTCTAACCATCTCTTGAGGAGATTGTTATAAAATAAGATCAAAGTGACATATGAAGTGGAGAAATATTACAAAAGTATTCTTGAAGACTCTGAATTACTTCAAAGTTCATCCATCAATCTCTTTTTGTGTAACATATTTGAAATAATACAACTATTGTTGATAAACCAATAGCACATTCTCTAACATTTGAGTAATAGGCTTGATCATAGTAGGTATATCTAGATTTCTTGTTTAGTTTATAAATCAATTATCTGAAGGCTATTAAGTTTAATATCTTATGGTGATTACAAATACGTAGTCACATGAGCAGAATCTAATGTACTTAGCATGAACAATGATGAACATCATTATGTGTGACATGTTATTGATCTATTCATATTGTGATAGATATTTTCAAAGATTTTTTACTCAAAATTAGTTTCTCAATAAAATCTTTTTTATTTATGATAAGATGACTCTTTAGAGACTCGTAAATTTGTTTTATTTCTCTTTGTTATTTAAATTTTTTATGTTTTATTTTTATTTTTATTTTTATATGTTTAATTCTAGATTAGATTAGTTATTTAATTATTTTAATTTTACTTAATTATTTTTTATTTTTTGTGTCTTTGTATTATTGATCATTTAGTTTATTGATATTACCTTTATTTCCTTTTGTATTTATTTTGATCTATTTGTTATCTATTTAAGTTTTAATTTGTTTATTTAGGAGTGTTGTCTTAGTTTCATTTCTTGTGTTAGGTGTTTTACATATAGATTTAGTAGTTTTAATTATCTTTTCTATTTGTTAGTTTGAATTGTAAATTTTAGATTAAGTTAGTTTTATTTTATTATTATTTTTAAACATCTTTTATTTCTATTCTTTTAGTTAGCTTTATACATTGTATAATTTTCTTTCTTATTAAGTAGGTGTTTGATTAATTATGTTAGATGTTATTTCTATTTTTTTCTTTAGTTTTCATTGTTAGTTGTTTTTCTTGTCTTTTAGATTTTTTTGTTTCTTTTCTTTGGATCTATTTTGAGCAAAACATGAATATCAAAATATTGTGGATAATTTGATAAAATGGATATATTCTAAGGAACATATATCTTTCCTTCAAGAGATTATCTTATATATAGGCTTTCTTTATCAGATAGGTTAGATTAAATAATCATAATCCATTTCCTTCATTTATTTTAAAGTGATGTTTGATTTTTAAAATTATAATGTCATAATATTTGATATTTTACATAATTATTATTTCTTAAAACATTTTAAAAAACCCTTTCACATCTATAATATCATTCATTGCATATTATATCCTAACTATTAGACTGGTACAATTCCATATTAACCTTTATGATAGGTGAAAGAGTTGATTAGTTGATGTGATAATTTTGATCATCAATATAGTAGAGTGCCATCTGGGTGAAATAACATAGAGATATTGGCCTCTTTGAAGTAGGCCAATATCTTTTTATTTCCCTCTTTTATTATGTTTATCACAATTTGGATCAAACCCAACCATTCATCAATTATGATTCTCATACTCCTAGCGTATGTCTAGTATAAGCTCAAGTCTAAAGTGGGCATCAACTTCAACTTTGGTAACATACACTTATTTAAGATGACTATTAGCCTCTTGTATTTTCTCTCAATGAGATAATTTATCTCCAAATAGGAATGAGTCTATTGGATCATCACCCAACCTTATCCTAGAGTCTCCACCACCTTTCTCAAGGATACAAATAGTTGTAGAAGAGCATCCTCGAAATATATGATTAAATCAATAGGGAAATAGATCTTAAACTATTATTTTAAGGTTCAAGAATCCTTTTTCATGTCTTCTATAAATTTTTATTACATGTCATGGGTATCCCAAATAATGAAGATAAGATCCTTGGCCACCTTCTCCTACACTATAGAATTCCTCACCTTGGTGAGGGAAAAGAATATTGTCAAGTCTACTAGACCATAGGGTTCTCTCTTACACAAATTTATATGTGAGGATACTCTACATACTCCCCATGGTGTAATTTAACTCCCACTATACATATGGGTTACCTTGTATTATCATATATAGAACCTACAACACTGAGACCATTCCTCATGTTTAGGGATGTGTTGGTGGGGTAGTGGAGATGGTAGTGACAGGTGGAGTATAAGGCAAAGGGGGATGGAGGAAGCATAAGTTGTGAATGAAGAAATTAGTGGAAGAGGATAATGCATAGGGGCATAGGGAGGCAAGAGGAATAAGGACGCATAGGGGAACATTTAATCTTACCACTAACCTTGGGTCATGACAACCTGAGGTGTGATAACACCCAAGAGAGGGGTTTTTAGAATAAGGGAATAGATTGGTTAATTAAATTTGAATCCATAGGTTCCCAAAGTGATAGAAATGAGAGGTCAAGAAGTAATGTGAGGAGCTACTAGAGTTGGTTCTAGAGGATTAGTAGAAACATATATAGGAGGTTAAGTGGGAAAAATAAGTACTTATACTAAAGGCTGAGCATGATCTTCCTTACAATTTTACTTGGTCTTATGCCTATATCTTCTTTAGGCATTATAGTAGAGGGAGTAGAGGTAAGATGGGCCAAGACAACCAATTAAGGAATTTTTTGGGCCATAAAAGGAGTCAAGGGGATGGCTTGGGCCATCTGAGATGTATGCATGAGTTTACTTACCACTATATTTTTTGGGTAACTTACCACTATATTTTTTGGGTAACTTATTTAAGGCAAGGTGATAATAGGTACTTGAACTTGTGGAATGAACAATAGGGGAATTGAAGAAGTCCTAAGTTGGGTAATGGATGAGGTAGATGGAAACAAAGAAGTGAGAAAACTATGCATGGTTGAGGCCAAAGGCACTTGAGTGAATTGTAGAAGGGATGAAATGGAGAAGAGAGGAGGAACAACCTAAGTATACTATTGAGCGGATAGGAAGTTGGGTGGTGCCATGAGAGGCAACAGTCATCCTCATATATAAATGTATAACTACATTATGTTTTTAATGTCAGTGATTCTTATCTCCAAAGTAATATTAGATTTTAGTCAATATTTCACCTATTTTCTCGACCACTATTTCAAACTATGAAAATTTAATTGTGATCATTTTTTTTTTGTAAATGAAACATATCTTTTAATGAATGCAATCTTAATCTTTCTGTAAAATACATGTTCTATGTGTTAAAATATATATCATCTCTAGTTTTGAATGAATATTAGTAATTAATAGAATTTAAATAATGCTTTGTCACTTAGTGAATGCAATGGTTATAATATTCTTTCCTACCGTAACCTCTTTATGAAACCTTCTCATTTTCCTCACAATATTTATAATTTGTGTGTTAGTATACAGGTTGTGTTGGAATTATGTGTTATTTGCTATGGGATTTTAAATATTGATACATAGTGAGGGTTTCATAAATTAAGCATTCTTCTTAGTTTCCTTAGAATATTCTTGTTGTATGACATTGAGTTAAAACATTCTGTTAAACTCATCACATAATGGTATAGCTATGGTAGACGCACTGAGTTTAATTTTTGATGCACTAATCTCATTCTTGCCTAGAAACACCCTCTCCAACCTTATTCTCCATTCTCTTTTTATGTTTATTTTAGTTCTAACTACGTCGCCTTTTATTAGAAAATGGTAAATTTGAGTGAATTAAAATTAGCATAAGAAACAAATAATTAACTTGTAGCTCAAGCAATAAATATTAAATCTTTCATGATGACATTTTATCTCTTGGATAGTATTCTATGTGGGCTCAATAATGAAGATAAATACCTATAACTATGCCTTGGGATGATCTCACATCAGTCCTAAAATAGAAGACAAGATTCCATCATTATTCCCACTATTCTCTTTGAAAACACTCAACTCCATGAGTGTTTTTGAGGAAGTATTTTATGGCGAAAAACATGCCCATCACTAGAGCTAGTAGTTCTAGTGGTCAAGGCATGATAGTTCCCTTAAAAAAAGACATTTACACAAGGAATTATGAAAAAGAGATCAAAATTATGGTCAATTATGATTAATAATATGCATCTTAAACATAAGAGTGATTACATAAGGTTGAAGGAGTGACTGACATCTCTCTTTCTATGAAAAATTTTGATTGATTAGAGTCCATCATAGGTATTTTAATGGATAAGCTTGGTGTTTATATGGAGAAATTGAAATCAAATAAGGAAGATGCTCTTTAAAATGAGAAGATGCAAGAAAAATCTCATACTAACCAAGATATATATCCATTCAAATCCAAGGAAAAGATAGAGATTCAGTAATATGATGAATATATGAATAGATAAAGTTTGGATCATTAACTATACTAACTAGAGTTATATTTCAGTTTGTACTAGATTAATTAGAGCCAACATATTTATTTTGAAATGATAAAATTAACCAATCATTCTTTAAATGGGTTTAAAATTTATGTTAATATCTTAGTTGTTAATAATATTCCTCTTATTATTAAGTGGGATGATTTTAAGATGCTAATCAAGAATCATATTTGTTATGATTAAGAATGACTAATGTTTAAGAAAAATCTTAGGAAAAAATAGGGCCAAAGCATGTAGGAGTACACAAGTGAGTTCCATAAGAAATATTCCCAGATGGAAAAATATATAGCGGACTATGACATATTGATGAATTATGTTGGTGGACTTCATAGCCATTTGAGGAGACTTATCCTCTTGTCAGGGCCTATGGATGTAGATGAAGCTTTTTATCAAGATTATTACTTAGATATGGATAATAATAAGGTTCTATCTACCTCTGAAACCATTCCAAAACAAGGCTATGTAATCATAGTGTGTCATAGTCACACTTGATGTGAAGTCCAACTTAGTTAGATATGTTACTAAGGTGTGATTTATTATGTGAAAATAATTACTAAATACACAATTAATTTGGTATTTATCATCACATGTATGAAAAGGGTTATCTATAACTTGGGGAATAATAACACCTTTTGCTCCACCAATAATAATTTCTCACTTACATCTTATTTCACTATATAAGAACCCTTTGATTTATTATGGATTGTAATAGATCTTAGAGTCATATCATGAACTAGTGGAGATGTAGTCTTTTATAGAGTCTTGTTATGGTTCCACTATTACTGATTATACACATATTTAATATTGTGTATTTTTTGGTGAATATCTCTCTCATCTGAACACTTTATGTTGATAGTGTTAATTATGGATATCCATGGGTTGTTATAATTTTTGATATGGTATTAGAGAAAGATTTACTTAGAAAATAAATGTGAGTGTTTGAGATTGGATTCATATCATTATCAAATATTGGTTTTTATTAAGATCAAGAGTAGAGAAGAAACCTTGGGAACTCTTTTTATTCTATTCAAGATCTCAGCCCTAGTGGAATTTATTAGGTTAGATGAATTAAATGAGCTTGGGGAATAATTGGGGGACTTGCATCCTATAATTTTGCTATTATTAATGAGGCAATCCAAGGAATGATTTATATGAATTTGGATCTATTATATATCCATATTTGAATATAAATCCAAAATATGAATCACTACCAATAGAGGTTTAATACTAAATTTCTCACTGACTTACAGAACTTCTACAGTCCTAGATAGAATAATTATAACACATTGAATTTCATATATTTATTTAGATTCAATTCACAATTTATAAAGGAAGGGATAAATCACTTGTTCACAAATAAATATTCAAAGAAATGAAGGGTAAGGCATGAATAAATTGTTATGATTAAAGGGGAATATAAATGCTTCTAGGACCACAATGTGTTTTGCTACATTGCACCACAATATGCTAAGTTTCAAGATGGGTTGGGATTAAGTCATATAGGGAGAGAGAGAGTCTAATAAGAGAGGATAAATTCTTAAGGTTAAGAATTCTTTAATTAATGAATTGTAAATGAGCTTGTATTTAGTTAATCACATATCATTACAAACTTCAAATAAAGTGAAAGGAATAAAATAACCTAATTAATATTACATAAGAACATTATATTTAAGGCATACAATCTATATAAAATCATAAATTATAGTTATGTAGAATTATTATTAATCCATTAAAGTAAAATGAAGTGGAAGACCTTTAAAGCAACTAGATGCATTTTTAAAAAAATCAATTTTTCATTATTTCAACAATGTTTGTTTACAAATTGACTTGACCCTTATAACATATTAGGAAACAAGATATATAAAAGGGAGAGATGGGTATTTACACAAAGAGGCACAAGATCCCACTCTTGGCCATCATGGCCTAAAATGGTAAAATATAATTATGTCCAAATTTTCCTTATTCCATAACATATAAGACATAATGGAATTTCATGGGCCACTAAGGAGCACTGGGGAGAAGTCTGATGTGGACCATATCTTAATAATTATAATAATCTTATTTTATCTACCAATTATCATTTTATGAGGTTAAACCTATGAAAGTAGATAAAAGACTCATGGATGGGCATATCTACTAGAGCTACTATACATGAGTAGTGTGGAGAGTACACAACTCTTTTATCTCTATGGTACTATGGAAGGCTAATGGGATGGCCACATGGTTATTTGTTAATATATTTAACTACTTATTCCATTTTTATAAAATATCAAATTTCTAAATATAATGCATTGGGGTTCACCTTCTTGTCTTGTACTTATGTACTAAAGTTGAATAAGTGTCCCAATCAAGCTCCTTGTGATTTTAACACTTATCTATTTTCCATTCAATTAGGATATGTGGACCTTATAATTATGTCATGGAATAATATTTATATATATGCCAATTCATCCTTAAAATGATAGATATGTATTTACAATCCTCTTAGGACCCATATTAATTTCTTTTGCTCTACTTTGTCTAGAGAGGAGCACTCAGAATCATGTCATATATTTTAACCTCTTAGTCACTTAATTGAGACATGTGATGTGACATGTATCTAATTTTAATTTATATAAGCCTTTTTTATTTGTATTTGGCATTTTGACCATGTTTAGTGAAATACAAACACATGCCCTAATCCTATCAATTTGAGGGTTCATGAGATACATATAATATTTTTTTGTTTGTAGATTTTGAGTTAGTGAGATGTTTCCATGTGAATAACCCTTGGTTGTGTTTATCATATATGTGAGATATCATTCCACATGAAAAAATATTATTTATCTGCATGATCAGTGTCCTTGGGTCTTGGGCTACTACACTATTTTACTCCAGAGGAATGTGATGTCAACACATTGCTCAACTCATTAATTTAGGGGATTGTAGGATTTACATTATTTTTTTATAAGTCTATAGGCTTAGTATGAGTAGGATGATGGCACATGGATGGATCTCACTTTCCTAGGGGTATTCAATTTTTGATTGTGGGACTAGCCATTCATATACCTATAAAGTTATAGGTGAGTGGGATTATGCCACATGGCATGATCTCAATTATCTAGAGGGTGAGCTAGTCATGGAATGTGTATCTATATCTATGAAATTTGAGTCATCATGGTGCAATGACATGGATGGCCCTAACTTATTTGGATTCCTACTAGACTTTGGAGTATGGGCTTACTCCTGTTAATCATAAATGAGTAGGATCATGCCATGTTACATAAACTCACTTATCTGAATAGTCAAAGAAACATAAAAATTCTGCCTTTGTCTATAATCTCTACATGAGTGGGATCATGCCATGTGGAATTATCTCATTTATATAGGGATATTTGATATTTGATACTTGGACCTACTCCTATTTTTCTCTAGAGGAACAAGATGTAAATACATGGAATGGTCTTAGAGCCTAGGGCCTCACAAAGTCTTTCCCTTAGTAATTTTAAGATTATAGAATAAATTAATTGGGATGTATACACATGGAATAATATCGGTTGCTCAATTGTTCAGGGAAATTGGACTTAGAATATTTTCCCTCATAAGTCATAGATAAGCATGATGAAAACAAACGTCTCAATCCTATTAATGTGGGTACTTGCCAAAGGAAAATATTTCGTCATTTAAAAATCCTTCATGATGAAGCTAGA
This sequence comes from Torreya grandis, assembly GCA_037957365.1. Classification (NCBI taxonomy): domain Eukaryota; kingdom Viridiplantae; phylum Streptophyta; class Pinopsida; order Cupressales; family Taxaceae; genus Torreya; species Torreya grandis. Next base: position 1,399,634 of record JARHVA010002768.1, read on the forward strand.
TGTTAACATATAGAGTGTTCATAGAGTTTTGGAACTAACCATTATAATTTTAACTTAGGGGCTTAGCCACTATAATTTGAATTCATCATCATTCTTAAATTTGATAGTTGTTCTAATTGTAAGAGAGGCATGCATTATTGGTCTCTGTAAGGAAACTTTTAGTAAAAGGACTAGGTATGAAAAATTATTCATATTACATGGGGATATTTATGGGTTGGACCAAGTAAATTTTGGAAAGGTGGCACTGTGGGTTCAAAACACTCCTAAAAAGGACAAACAACCTTGGGAAAAAGAAAAAAACTAGTTAGGCTAGTTAGTCCATAAAAACATAATCTAAATATGATGAAAGTTGTATTACTAATATATATATATATATGTATGTATGTATGTATGTATATATATATATATATATGTATGTATATATATATATATATATGTATATATATATATATATATGTATATATATATATATATATATATGTATATATATATATACATATATATAGATATGTATATACATATATATATATATATATATACATATATATATATATATATATGTATATATATATATATGTATATATATATATATATATATATATAACTTTGAAAAACATGTTCATTTATACTTGTAGACTCAAGTATCAATCAAATTACTAGGGCATCTTTTTGGGCCCAACATTCCCAATTCTCATATTTTAAATGGGGGCCCTCTTTTTTCAACATGAATACTTCCTTCTTCTATTTTTGATTAGTCACTTGGTCTTTAATTTGAATATATGAAAATGCTTATTTTTTAAAATTTTAACCATTATATATCATGTATTTTAAAATGCCTTTGAAAAAGCTCTTTCAGGTAAGCTCTGACTTAGAATTATACAATCAGTGTAACTTTTAGAGTTTTCCCAAAACTTGCCTTAGTAATTCAACTCATAAATTTTATTATTTAATTACATTATAAAAATGAAAAATGTTATATAATGTTTTACTTTATAACTTAGCCTATCTTCTATATTATGATTTCTCTTATAAAATTGCCTAAGTGTAAAATCTAAGTTTTTAATCTTTGGGCCTTTTATGATATTTGAGTTGTAGGTCTGACATGGCCCTTCAAATGTTTTATTTCACTAATTTTGGGTTTTTGAAATGGAAATTTGATTCCTTTGTAAATGAGTCCTATTTAATCCCTTTCTATTATTTTTATGTCCATTACAAATAAAAATAATGCTTTAATTTTATACTTAGTCAATTTTATCATTTGTTTTAACTATCCTTGGGCTAATATTTTCTCTAAGTGTTTCAATATTTTCTATGCAAGTAGATGGTTTCCATGACTTAAAACTTATTCAAAAAGATTATCCAATCAAAACACTTATCCATTTTTATTAAAAAATCCAAGCATTGTGGGTATTAGGATCACACCATGTACATGATCTTAGGGACTCGATGAACTGGAATTAGTCAGTAGCCAAATGACCCTATGGGTTTGGGTCCCTAAGAGGACACCATGTGGCATCATCCTAGTGACACAATGACCCTAAATCTAATTTTTTTCCCATATACCCTATAGGCCTCTATATTAGAGGGATTTTTTCACATGGCACAATATTACTAACTCACATTCCTTGGTGTCCATATAATCCTAAGCATCCAAGTTAGTGAGATTATGCCATGTGGCATCATCTTGATAACCATTAGTCCTATAGAGTTTATATAATCCTAAACATATAAATTAGTGGGATTTCACAATGTGGTATCATCCCACTAACCCATATTCCTAAGGATTCTGTATAGTCATAGGATTCTAGATTAGCAATATTTTGCAAACTGGCATCATATTTCAATCATGGGGCCAATAAAGCATACAAGTGGACCTAGGGGACATGTCAACTGACCATGTCATCATGAAGGGTATACGTTTAAATTTTATGGCCCATCAAAATGTAAGAATGACTTAAGTTGAGTAAATTAATAAAATGATCAAATGAGATAGTTTTTTAGGGAAGTCTAATTGGTTGGGGGTGATACGTGGAATGAGTTGGTCACTTTTAAGTCTACATATTATCCTAGGTGGGCTAAATAGGAAAATCATTCAAGGTACTTGGTCTAAAGGGAAGAATAAAAAGGATAATTTTTGTTAGATAGGTGTTGAAACCATGGAAGAAAAGACAAAAATAAATTTGGTTCTCTCTTGAATGAAGGGATTATTCTAATAGATTGTAGTTAAAATATTCTAGAGTGGAAATTATGACAAGAAATAGAAGCCTTGCATTACTTGAATACAATTCCCATTATTTTTTTATTCAAAGAATTCTACATTATTTTTTTAAGGGGTCTTATCTTATGTACCAAAACTTTGTATAAATCACGATAGGCTCAATCATCTCTTTTTCTTATTTTGTTTTATCCTCTAACTATCTACCTAGAGGGCAAAATCAAATGTTTTTATAATAACATTAAAATAGATAGCCATCTGGTTTGAAATTCATGTTGTTATTTATTAATTCTATTAATTTCTTTATGTAACATAATTAATTATGTTAATAATCAATTATAATACTTTTTTATTAATGAATATGCAATTTGATTGTGAAATAGCTAGTCTAATTTATCCTAAATTTCCAATCTATTTAACTTGAAGTTATGTTAAAACATTATGTGTAGTAGATATGGGAATTTCATATGCCTTAACTAAATAAACATTCATGATAATATGTTTAATTAATTCCTCATAATCTTGACCATTGAGTTGCCTTATTTTCTACTACAGTTAGACCTGGTATGCAATGGTATAATTGTGATCAAGCATGCTTTTGAATTTTGGGATTGACTATCTTGTTTCAGTCAAGAAACCAATTCATTTCCTACCTTACTCTTCCCCTCTATTTTATATCTTTTTTTGATGAATACCCTACCCATTGTATTATAATATGATGAAAATGCAAATGGGGAGTAAGATGACTTGAGAAAACATAAGTAATAATACTCAAATAATTATAGAGTATATTAAACTTTGGTGGTTAATTGCCATTGCTCACCCAGATAAATTATTTTAAAGTTATCAACCTTTTGGTTCAACTATATGAATCTTAAAAATGAGGTTACATTCATCCCATGTGTTGTTATCTCCATTTGTGTTCATTAGAATAGTTAACCCAATAATTGTATCTGTGGTGGGTCACAAATCGAGACCAATATAGCTATGGGAACATTCAATCAATTCATAATCAGACTATAAATTCATTATGAATAAACATATCATGATTAATATAATGACTTCAAGCTTAGATTTTGACTAATTAATTTCTAAACAAGAACTAAATATGGATTTTTAAGCTCAACGAGGGTCCTCATTTGAAATTATGAAAATGGGGTGTATTGGCCACAATAAATGGTGACTAGTATAGAGACAATATTGAATTAGAATTTAAAAATACATATTTAGATAATATTTATGTATTATTTATAATATTGGTCTTGTACACTTGAAAAAAATCAAACATTGGCTATTCCCCTCAGTTATAGACCATTTCCACTTTTGAATGTGTTGTATCTACTCTATCTTATGCCCCTTGGCCTATTTATTGTCTAAATAAAATTATGTTTATGACCCAAAACTTATGTCTTACCAATAATTCTTAAAAAAATACTTATCTTCCATCTTTTGAAGTTTTAATTTTGTACCTACTTTCTTGCTTATTGGACACTAGCATTCTAGACACACACCTATGTAAACGTAGGTGTCCTTATCTAATGCAAGTGTTTAGTTCCATAAAGTCATCTAATTTACAAATTAAATGTATCCTAATGGTTATCATAAGTTATTTTATGTGAGTTACTTATCAAAATGGATTTCTATAAATATAATATCAATCCTCATTCATTCCTCACCTAGAAAAGACCGTTTGACAAGTTTGACCTCACAGATCAAACTATCACCCCTATCATTCAAAACTTTGCTTGTCATGTTTTTTGACCTATTAATTGGTGTTTTGATATTTTAATTTCATTTAAATATTCATACAAATCCTTGATTAGCATAGTTTAAGGAAATTTTGATGAAATTAAGGTTTTGATCATCATAGTCATTTGCTTGTCTAGCCACCTTTATGACTAGTTTCAGATTGTGTCAAGAGGTGAAAAGAGTTTATAACATCATAATAGGAACTTTTATTATGTTATAATCATATCATTATTTATAATTTATCTAATTGGTTGGTGATAGGTTTGACTAACTTCATGACTCAATTACTCACATTTTGGGTCATTTTATAGCTTTTGGAATAGGTTTTGAATGTGAATGATAGTATAAGGTTATAATAAGAACATTATATAATTTTTTAGGCATGAAAATTATAATAGATCCATTTTTAGTAGTTTCATTAGACTTCACAAGTGTTTTTGGTAGTTTTAGTGCCAAAAAAGGCCTAATTTTAGGCTATTTGTACAGTTATCTAATTCAAAATTAAACTTATGTAATATTAATGACCTTATTTATACATGAAAATGTCAAAAAATTGAATTTTAAGAGGTTTTAGGTCTTAAAATAAATAAAATTGATTCATCTCTCATATTAACCTACTTGATAGCTCTAGAAGGGCCATTAATTTTTGCTTGGTATGGGTAGGAGAGAGAGTGTCAAGTCCAAATATATTTGAAAATTATAGGGACCATAATGAACTTAAATTTCTTTTAATTATTTTTCATATTCATCCCCCCATATTTATGAACTGTTGCTAAGAGCGTAAGGGTGTCACTATGAGCTAATCATCCAAATAGGGTCTAATTTTACGTTCATTTCTTCACTTGTAAGTTAAATGGATAAAAATGGTTTTAGGGGATTATTTTAGGGGTAAATAATATATTTTTAATGTTTGAATCATAATATAATTTTCCTTTATAAGTGGCTTTTTGATAGGAAATTGGTTACCTCTCTTAACTTGAGATTTGGAATTTTTCAAGAAATATTTATATATCAATGGAATGTATTTGTTTTCAAGAGTTGTAAATATAATTTTTAATTTATATTACATATATTTCATCCAATCAAGGTTTTAGTTATTTTCATCTTCAAAATGTCTTTCTTGAGACAACCTAGTTGGTCATTTGGCCCTTCCACAAGGTATAGTTGTAGATATAATGAGATGTTCAATGTTTGAAGAACATATTAGTAATTTTTTTATGATCTTGAGGGAATTAAAAAGGATTATAAATTTTGAATTTGTGACTAGAGGATGTTCCATATGATCTCAAAGGACCATGTTTTCTTAAGAGCTCAAAATCTCAGTTGTAAGTTAGATGAACAAGCTAGAAGGATATCATTATAGGTAATGGAAGTTATGAGGATTAATGAAGGTGATTATGTTCAATTTAAGGTCATAAAATTGTTTGAGAGTTTTCATGGAGTCCTAAATATGACTAGAAACACTCTTGGAAGAAAGAGATTTAGTTTATAGCCTCAAATGCCTAAAAAAGAACTAAAGGATGATATGCTACTATGTTTTCAACTTAAGAGATCTTCAAAAAGAATTTATACCCTTATGAATGTGTATGAGGGTTAAAAATGAGTTTTCAAGGTGATCTAGGTCCTTAAAATATGTGTTAGCTCTTAGAATTTTCACAAGGTTCATCAAAATCATGAAGAAAACTTCCTTAGAACTGAGTTTAGCAAAGTTTAAGGTAAGTTTGCATTGTTTAAGGTAATAGGTTATTTCTTGTTTCCATACTATTCTGACCTCTTCATATCAAATTAATGAATTTACAATGAAAACTAAAACATATAGAGATCATGAAGGTAGGTTTAATGGTTCAGTGAACTAATAGTCCATATAAAAGATAAATCTTCACCTACAACCATGTAGGTAAAAGTACATTCAAGTTTTCTATTTAAAATGAATTTATCTCAAAGAAAAATAAACGTGTTTCATGAATTAGTTATGATGATTGAATTAGAGTGTAAAATATGTTATAATTTCTTCCATTTAATATCAAGAGGATGTTGATAAGTCAAAATTTGACAAAATTCACATACAGTTTGTATAAACCATAACTCTACACCTACAGTCACCATAGAATTAGCACAGTCAAGCATAATACATTGAAATTGGTGTATTAAAGGAGATTGGAGGTTAAGTTTTCTTTAAATGATGAAATATATTATTAAACCATTTCATTGACCTTCTCAATTCATTCATAACACATCACCTACAAACCTACATCCATCCTCTTTTGGCTCAAACACTCTTTAAAGGTGAGGTTGGATCCAAGTGGAATTGGTAAGTCTGTATAGTCTTAATGAAGGGTATCAAAGAATAAACTACATATTAATTAAAAATATAAATTAAAATATTATTATTAATACCTCCACATGACCACTTATAGCAGGGTTTGATTAGGCTTTGACTAAAAGGCTTATAGGTGTGAGGTAAGGTAAATAAAGTGATAAAAACCTAGACACTTCTATATTCTACATTTTTTAATGGAGATCAAGAGAAACTTACCAAGAGTTTAATGAAAAATTAAGGTTAAAATTATCTTATATTAATCATATCACATTATGATACATCATATACAAACCTATAACCATCTTGTATGCATAAACGGTTTACAAACATGGTGTTCTAATTTGAGGAGACTTGTGTGAGTTAATGAGTTTTGAAGGGTTTGCAAAGGTTTTCAAAAGATGAAAATAGGATTTTAAGCCATGTTGTATACCTTTTAAGGTTTTAATATCAATATTACATCCCTCCTTAGTATGTACAAGGAGTAGATTAGTCATTTACAACCTCCATACAAACCTACAGTCAATCTAAAAGAAAAGTGAACAATTTGGTAGTGATTACACTACTGTTTGAATGTAATGATGGAAGGGTGACATGGAATATAATTTAAATGAATTATAATAGGGTTAATGAGGGGATATACTACCATTAAAATGACTTTGGATATCTTAAAGTCTCTTGAGTTGCTAACACAGTCAATTTATCATTCATAGTAGTCTATAATTATAGTTATTAAGTGAGGTTTGAAGTTAAAGTGAAAAAATTAGCTGAGTCCATGAGATATTGATAATATAAATGAACTTAAAGGTTAAGATTCAAACCTAAATGCATATTCATGACTCTTATAAATCACCTATAGTCCATATAGGTATTAATATTAACCTATAGTCATCTAATGACAAAAGTCAATCGAAAGGAAAGAGTGTAGGTGTTTCACTAAAATTTGTCTATTTCAATTCTAAAGAAAAATAGAAAATAATGGTAGGGATAAGTGATTATAATGAACCTAAATTAGTTTTTTCACCATATCTAAATTTTTTAATCACTCTTTTTTGTTTGGGGAGGACTACCTGCAAGTAAGAAAGCACTACCACAAAATGTTTGTTAGTAGATAAATGAGTGCGCTGCCAAGCTATGCACTTGTTCTAGGAAGTGTGAAACTTCCTTAGAGATGATAGCCCACTTTTTAGAGAGAAAAGAGTAATGAATAACCAAAATAGAGGAAAAAATATAGTAAAAGAGAGATAATTTTACCATTATTCATAACCTAAGTGTAGCAAAAAGTAACAAAGTGTAGGTGGTATGTTATGTTTGTATTTTGGAAGTTATTTGGGTAGGTTTTGGAAGGGTTAGGGAATCCACAATTTTTGACATCATTTATACTATCCATGTTGGTAAGGAAATGACCAATATCATTTATGCTACTAAAGTTGGTGGGTGAAGGTAACTGATGTCAATTAGGCTACCAAGGTTGGTAGCAGTAATAATTGCCTAAGAGCTTGTAGAAGGCTTTTATGGGTCTGAGAAATGGTTTTGGTCAGGTCTAGAAGGTTAGGGAGAGTTTTGAGAGAGAGATTATGGTTTGGATGGATCTAGTTAGAGGTTTTGTGTGTTAGGTTAAGAGGAAACAAGTAGGGAAGCTTTATAACTCCCTCACAAGGTTTAATAAAAAATGTGTATAAGTAATGAATAGTAGATGTAAAGTGATAGCAAAGTAACTACTTAAAAGACCTATATAATAAGTGATATACTTAGCTATAGTGGTGACTAAATGATAAGTTCCAGATGGATGGCTACTATCAAGTAATCTGAATCGATGCCTCGAATGGAGAAAACAAGTGGGTGTTGTTGGTTCTCAAGAGCTTAGTTCCTAATCTCAATTGACTTATGCAAAATAATAGTAAGCCAAGATGCCAAAAGTTGAATGCCTAAATCTTGGATCCAAATAAGAATGAGTTTTCTTGATTTCTACTAACCTAAACATTAGGTTGGAGTTTGGCTTATATAATCAATGTCAGCAATCCCATTGGCATTGTCCATGGGTTGAATGATGTTGGCAGCCTTAGAATAGGTAAAACTACTATTCTTAACTAGTTTTATATTATTCCTCATGTCAAATGTGGCACCCATTACAAAATGTAAAAAATAAGAGGTTAAGAAGGATGTATTTGATTAGGAATTTAGTTTTGAAGTGAGAATAAGTATTGGGTAGTTAGGATAAGAGGACTAAGTCTTGAGGTGACTCATTAGGTGAGAATTAGTCTTAGGATGAGGTGGTGAGGTAAAGTGGCATAAGGGGTTTTTTATTAACTTAATTAATTGTTTTAAATTAATCAAATGTATGAGGGGTAAAATCATGGGTTATGGAGGCTAATTATTATTATTAAAAAATGGGCTTAAGGGGGGTTTGAACATAGGGAGTTATGCATATGTGTGACTTAATTTAAATGTCAACATTTTCTCCTTTTTTTCTTATAATTTACACTGATAAGTTTTAAGAAAAAATAGGAGTTATACGTTCCAAGTATTGGATGAGTTATTCACCCTTAAAATGGGAATCGATGAAGGAGAAACCAGAATCAAGTACCAATTTGATAAGAAGTCAATGGGGTGAGTGAAGGAGAATGTGGTATCACTATGTGTGCATATACTACTATGAGCTATAGTTGACAAAATTTAAGAATAGGTAAGGATGAGGAGGACTCGTATAGAAATAACAAAAGCACAGCTTGTAAGTGATAACTAAGAAGGTCAAAACAATCAAATTTATAGCTATAATGGTCTATGTTTACCAAGTATCTAAGGTATGAAGTGCCCCTAGGAAACATAAAAGGTTTTAGGTGATAGAATGATCTTGGTTGCTATCCAAATCACTTAATATACATGTTTGTGTATAATAGCCAACTATAGTAGAATAGCATAAGTAGTCAAGACAAGCAATGCAAGGTTGGTGTAAAAGGGTCAATGAATGAAAAGATATTTGTGATCTCCAAGTAGAGTCATTGTGGGGGAGATTTAAGTGATCTCTAAGGGTGATTTTTAGGGTTAGGGAGATATATGTGATCTCCAAGTTGGTAGTTATGGTTAGGGAGATATATGTGATCTCCAAATTACCCTAGATTATGGGTAGAGTCTAAAAAATGGTACTAGTTATTGGTGAAAACATTAATTCAATGATGTTGACATCAATGACATCATCAATGTTAGTAATAAATAGTGTCAACATTGGTGGATTATGGCAAAGTTGTTGATATCAATGGGCTTAAGTGTTGATGTTAATGGATTAGGTCAAGTATATCAATGTTAATGGGTAATTAAACCTGACAAAAGGGGGCTTAGTAGCCCACATAACTCATTTGCAACATTTGATTAGAGATAAAAAGAGCTATGAGAGTGACTGAGATGATAGAGCTTAGAGGGGACCCAATGAGAGGCATGCCACAATAAGAGTTAGTTGTGCTAGCCTGGAGGAGATGGAGAGATGAGGTAAGATCCATTGTGATTGGATTTGGAACTTGATTTGGTTATTTTTATTTTTTAGGCTAATTTAGAGGTGTGGGAAAAGAAAATGTTACTAGAGGGGTAGGAAATGGGGTAGGATAGGTTTAGGGTAAGTTGGGAGGGACTTGGGATAGTTTCTAGGTGAAAATTTAAACTTTTGGGGATGGGTCATTTAGTCCTAGGGTTTAACCTATCATCAACATTAATAGGGTCCACTGATGTTAGTCAACATGGAACTAATGTTAGTAGGTTTTTGATAATGTCAGCTGACACCAAGCATTAATGTCAACATTAAAACCAATGTCAGTGACTATGAAGAACCAAAAAATGAGAGAAAGGGTGAGGTTGGATCCCTAATTGAAGAAGTCTACTAACCTAATGGTTGAGTTAGCCTCCAAAAACCCCATGACAATTGAGTACTACCTACATAGCTTGATTGAGGGCCTCAAGCCAATGTAGTTCTCCCAAAGCCTAGGGAAAAAGATCTAAGGTATGGTTAAAAGTGTGTTAGAGGAAATGGGTAAAAAAGGCAAGTTGAGATAGGTCAAGATGCTTAGTGCTTAAAATATAGGGCATAGGGTCAAGGGTCAAGGATATAAGTCAGGAGGCCTAGAGTTGTGATAGGAAGTTAGGCCTAGGGTAGAGAGAGAAGATGCAATAAATCTTAGTATACAGAGAGAGAGAGGTAGTGAAGCCTAAGGTAGAGAAGGAAGACTAGGTTATATAGTTAGGTGGGTATATGGATGAGCTAACCTTAAAAGACCCCATGTCAATTGAGTGTTTCCTACATATCCCAATGGAGGGCCTCAGACCAATGTAGTTCTCCCAAAGAGAAGGAAAGAGGTTGTGATAGATTATATTATAAAGTGTGTGACTTGAGTTGTGTGTGTATGGATATAGGTGAGGCTAGAGTTGATGTTGCAGGATTGCCTACTAAGGCTACTAACATGGATGAGGAGGGATGTAACCCAAAATGAGTGGGAGCATATGGCAGATATGGGGTTAGGAAGAGTGTGATGATATTGTAGAATCACTTGAGATGTGAGCCTGATGATAACATTGATTGAGAAATGAGATAACACCACCAACACCTTCCATATACTTACTAGAGAGTTGATAGTGACCCAGGAGGATGTATATAGGATATTATGGTTACCACTCTAGGGTGAGAAGCTATTTACATTATTGAGATAGGAGCATGATATACACATGGTGGCATTATATGGTGAGCATGTTAATGAGGTGACCTATCATTCAGTGAGTTTCACTTATGAGCCATTGTATATGGTTGATGAGGAGTAGCATCGACTGAACATCCTAATGATGATAGGGATCACAGTGTATGCATTACCATATGTATATGGTGGGATATTTTTATTACATTGATGGGTGTTCTATCATAGATGGTGGAGTAGCAAACTATTTTTGTATGGGGACCAGTGTTTTTAGCATAGTTATATAGAGAGCTATGGGGTTTGAGACTACATCAACGATATAGTTTGTGTGTTGGCTATTTACTCCACTATTGGGCATATGAACATATTATGGTGACATGAACATTTGGGCTACCTACCATGATTCTTACTGACTTCAAGGTTGGTTTCAGATGGTAGAGAGATGGTATGGCACAAACCCAAGTAGATGGCATAGTGCAATAAATTACTTATTATAGGCACATGATAGAGGGATTAATCCCTACAAACATTTTTTAGAGACCCTACCTAACATACCCTATATTTTGAGGATAGGCATAGTAGTTTGTTGGCTTATAGAGCTCATTATGGGTTAAAGGGAGATGAGTCAGTGAGTTGGAGATGGTGCTCTTGGTATGGGTCAAAAGGCAATTTGGCCTACTACAGGATGTGCCACCTACCTTCCCTCAATATAAGAGGGATGATATAAAGGCACCCCTACCCTTGATATTGGAGACAAATGGGCCATATTTTGAGGAACTACCAATAGGGTGAGGTGTAGTTGATTTAGGGTGTATAATGGTATATATGTCTTGGTGTGTAGATTTACATCCCATGGTGGAGGTCAAGAGGCCACCACCATATTTATAGGTATTAGTGAGAGAGAGAGAGATGTATCATTATAGGCATGGGATGCACTAGTACAGGGTAAAGATATAGCTTAAACATAGGTATTAGCCTTATAGGGATAGGTGGTGACATTATAAGGCCAGATTAGGGCACTATAGGGCCAAGTTGGGGCACTAGAGGGTCAGGTTACTACACTAATAGTAGAGAGGGATAATTTGAGAGCATCAAGTCAAGCTACTCCTCCTCCACCATAGGGACCAGTACAGGCTAGGCCTTCAGTTGGTACTATGGGACCACCAAATATTGTATCTCTAGTGAGATATACTACTACCCTGGATGAGATTGCCTATTATGAGAGGGACAATAGGGAGTTTCCATAGATTTAGAGTTATTTTGAGTTCCAAGAGTAGGATAGATCAATGTCACATGCCATAAATTCTAGCTCATGCAGACATAAATGGGCTGAGAGTGGTGATGATATTGTCTCATCATGACCACATGGAGAGCCTTGAGGACTCTAAGTAATAGAGTTATTTTTTTTGTTATATATGTTATATGCACACCAACCTACAATCCAAAGATGAGAGATGTATATTTTCAGAGAGAGATGATATTATGATGATGTATTGATGGACATGTATTTTGAGTGTGTGTGTGTGTGTGCGTGTGTGTGTGTGTGTGTGTGTGTGTGTGTGTGTGTGTGTGTGTGTGTGTGTGTGTGTGTGTGTGTGTGTGTGTGTGTGTGTGTGTGTGTGTGTGTATGAGATGTTTGTTTATTGTGATTCTAAGATGATTTATTATGATTTTTATGATGATATTTATGTAGATGATTATGTTAATTTTGATGTTAATGATGATCATGTTAGCTGAGTTAGAGTAGCATTTACCATATATGTGATGGTATATGCATAATTGGTTTGTTAGCTTCATCCTAGATTTTTTTTCATATTTGTGATGGTGTATGCTTAAAATGAATATGTTGGATATGTTATTTTATTTCTACATTTTTCCATATTTATGATGGTGTATGCTTAAAATAAATGTAGTAGGGTTGATAGTGCTTGTACGATATTTTCATCTCATTAGAGAGATCGACATGTGATTTGGATGGGAAAACAAAGAGGTAGAATGCTCGTGTACTAGAAAAGAGAATAATCATAACATAAATAGGCTCAAGAATATGATCCTCTTTCATGCTTTGCATCATTAGACCATTTTGTTTGTTAGAGAAGCATCGTGTTTACCTTATGTTAAGTGAGTTCAAGTTCAAAGTCCCTTTAACGAGTATGAAAAAAAGGTGTATATGAGGGAAAGTGTTTGGGGTAGCATAACCTTCAAAGTGGGGATGATATGCCCTTATTGTAGGTGACTCAAGAGCTACTATAGGCAAGTCTATGACTTAAAACTTTTTTTTTGTATAAGTTGATCAATGCGGGAAGCCTAAAATGGGACTTTGTATGTGTTGAGGTCATATGAAGCTGATCAATATGAGAATATTTTCATTTATACTTCTCTTTGATAACAAATCTTGGCCTAGCCATCCTTCAAGGGAGTGGTCTAAGTATTTGTTTTTTAGTTTAGATAGTTGTCCTTTAAGGGAGCAGTCTATTGATAGTAGAAAAGAGAAGTTACATAGATGTCCTTCAAGGGAGAAGTCTACATTGATAAATATGACCTTAGAGATTAGAAATTGTCTAGATATCCTTTTTTTTGTTGTTGTTGTGTAAGTTGATCAATGGAGGAAGCCTACAATGGGATTTTGTATGTGTTGAGGTCATACAAAATTGATCAATATGAGAATATTTTCATTTGTATTTCTCTTTGAGAATAAATCTTAGCCTAACCATCCTTCAATGGAGTGGTCTAAGAGTTTGCTTTTGATTTTTAAATAGTTATCCTTCAAGGGAGTAGTCTATTGGTATTAGCAAAGAGAAGTTAGATAGTTGTCCTTTAAGGGAATAGTCTACATTGAGAAACAAGACCTTAGAGATTAGAACTTGTCTACATATCCCTTTTTTTTTGCTTTTAGTCATGGACAAGTCTATATAGGCTTAGGAGTTTTCTAATTTGAGGGAAAAACCATAGCACCTCATAATTTAACTGAGTAGGAATAAGGGTTGAGAGGAAGGGAAATGAATGTAATAGGGGTGCTTAAGGGAAAATATTGATTTAAATACATGGTGAAGTGATGTTTATATAAAAAAATAATGGGCATAGGTGTAAGGAATTTAAAGGTTTGGGTTCTAGTCTTCCTTCAAGAGAAGACAAGTGATAAGTTCCTAAGTCATACTTGTGAGTTATGATGTAGGGTCCAAGCCAATTAGGGGAAAACTTACACCATTTGATTTCCTCCATATTCATCACATGTTGATTTTATTTTAATATGAGATCTCCAATATTAAAATATTGCTCTTTAAGGGTTTTTTTGTAAGTACATTTGATACACACTTGATAGATGTAGAGGTGGCTAAGGGATGTGAGATGGTGCTCATAAAGCAACTTGAGTTGAGCCAAATGTTCTTGGAAAAATTAATCATTAGTAAGTATGTCTTTTATATAAATGTGAAGAGAAGGAATCTAAACCTTAAGAGGCAAAACATCCTCTGTCCCATAGACCAAGGAAAAAGGTGTAGCACCCATAGGGGTTTAAATGCTAGTGTAGTAAGCCCATAAAGCAAAAGGAATGTGTGTGTGCCAATCTTTGCATGTATCATTGACTACCTTCAACAAAATTTTATTCAATGTTTTGTTAGAAGCTTCTGCCTATCTATTTTCTTATGGATAGTATAGTGATGAGAAGCTTAATTTAATTTTGAATGTATCACAAAGACTTTGGATAGTCTTATTTTTGAAAGATTTGTTGTTATCTATTATAATTTTATGAGGGACACCAAAATGATAGATGACATGATGGTTGATAAAGTCAACAATTTTGTTAGCCTTAGTGGAGATAAGAGGAATGGCCTTGACCCACTTGGTGAAGTATTTAGTGGTAGTAATGATAGAATGATGATGGAAGGATGAATGAGGGTTAATCTCCCCAATTAAATCTAAGCCCCATTAGGAAAAAGTCCATAAGTATTTTGAGACTTGTAAGGCATGAATTAGAATGTGAAGGAGATTAGTGTGTTGTTGACATTTAACATAATGCTGAATGTAATCACTATAGTCTTGATAGAGTGTTGGCCAATAATAGCTGAGTTGAAGGATACACTTGGAAAATGTGTGACCATTGAAATATCCACCGTAAATACCATCATGGACCTCCTTAATATAAAATGAATTCTTAGTATTAGTGAGGCATATAAGAAGGAGACCATCAAAACCTCACTTGTAGAGAACTCCCCCTAACATAGTGTAATGAGTAACACATTTTATGAAGGCATGTCTCCCATTATTGTAGAGATTAGAAGGGGTAATAGAAAAAGAAAGATAATTTGTGAGTTCCTTTTACCATGAGTCATGTGGGTTAGATGTTACAAGTTGATACATAGGAGGGTAATTATAAGTGATGCATGGTGACATAGATTTTCAAGGAAGTGGATGAAGAGGGTATGTGTGAATCAAGTGAAGCCATGGTGTCATTAGACTTGTTTATATATCAAGGAACAATTTGTAAGAGATAAGAGTCAAATGACCCTAAGAGTGTATCTACATGATGTTTATACCATTGTGGAATCTCATTTTTGTATAGATAAGAACCATTAACTTGATTAACCACTAGTTGAGAATCACCAAAAATGGTTAATGAATTTGATACCTAAGAAAAGAGCCATTTGAAACCCTAAGATCAAAGCCTCATATTCAAACATGTTTTTAGTACATTCAAAATCTAGTTTAAATGAAAAAGGCATATGATCACCATCTAGAGGAATAAGAATAACTCCCACACCCCCATTGTATTGACATTTAGACTCATCAAATAACATCATCATTTGATAGGAGATGTCATCAGTGGAGAGCGTTGTGATGGATTCATCAAGGAATTTAATGTTTGAAGGTTGGTTGTTAGGTAAAGGGGTGGCAGGTAACTGGTCAATGATTATTTACCCCTTAATATACTTTTGTTGAATAAATTATAGGTTGAATTCAATAAGTAACATGAGCCACCAAGCTACACATTAGTTGTGATGTGTCTTGGAATGCATGTATTTGAGGGGATCAGTATGGGTGACCACATAGGTTTTTTTATTTAGGAGATAATGGCAAAGCTTAGAGGTAAAAAAACACCAATGTGAGGCAATTTTTTTCATTATGGGTATATCAAGTCTCATAATCAATAAGTGTGTGGCTTATGTAGCAAAATACATGTTCTCAATGTTGATCATCTCGATGTGAAATCATAGTACCCAAAGAATGGTCTATTGTAGAGATGTAAAGGTATAAAGGTTGAATTTCCTTAGGTGGAATAAGAACCAATGGGGAAAGGAAATATTGTTTGATTACATCAAAAGCTTCTTGGAAATATAGATTCTAATGGAAGGAAACATCCTTTTTGAGGAGACGGTGAAAGGGTTGGCAATGATCTAATAAATAGGAGATGAAGTGGTGGATTGACTAAAGTTTGCCTTGTAGGCTATATATTTGTTTGATATTAGTAGGTTTAGGCATCTTTAGGATTACTCTAACCTTAGTAGGTTCAACCTCAATACCATAGAGAGAAATGATAAAACCTAAGAGCTTACTAGAAAGAACACCAAAAACACATTTCTTTGGGTTTAATCGAATGTTATATTAGAGGAAATGAGTAAATATGATTTTGAGAATCGCCAAGTGATCTTGGCAAAGTTTAAACTTACTGAGTAAGTCATCCACATAATCTTCCATAATTTTGTGTAGGATATCATAGAATATGTAATTCATAGCACATTGATAAGTGGCACCAGCATTCTTTAGACTAAAAGATATGACTCAATAATAGAAATTCCCCCATGGGATAATGAAGGTTTTTTTGTGTTGATCCTCAAGAGTGACTAGGATTTGATTATATCTAGAGAACCCATACATAAGGGATATCATCTCATGGCCGAGTGTTAGATCAACAAGTTGGTCGATACTTGGTAATGAGAAGTCATCTTTTGGACAAGCAAGGTTTAAGTCATAATAGTTAGTGCAAATATAGATTCCCTTAGTCACTTTTGTGATAGGAACAATATTTGAAATCCATTGTGGGTAGTCGATGGGTTGGATAAATTTAATAGAAAGGAGGCGTTAGAGCTCTTCTTTCACAAGGAGAGTAATACGAGGATGCATCTTGTGAAGTTGTTGCTTAACAAGTTTAACATCTTGATTGGTGATAATGTTATGGGTGATGATAGAGGGGTCAATACTAGACATGTCATTATAATACCAAGTGAAAGATTTACTATGGTTATTAATAAATGTTGCATAATCAACTTGTTTAGAGGAATCCAAAGATTGGCCAATCTTGAGGATATGAGGGTTATCATGAGAGGGTAGATTGATGTCAATGGTTGATCCATTTATCATAGCTTGTGTTTTTTATGGGAGTGATAATTGGATATAGGAATCATTTGCACCCATGTATGTGAGAATAGAATCATCATCTTGGCATTGGATATTGTTAATAGTGGGAGAATCTTCATTAATTATTTCAGGATGAATGAGAGGAAGGGAACTTGTTTCCTTTCCCTGGAAATAGGTGAAAGGCCCCAAATGGATGGAATTTATTGGAAAAAAAAATAGGAGGTATAGATACCTCCAATATAGTAGGTGATGGTGGAGAAGAAGGTAGAGAGGGAGATATTGGTTCTTCAATAATTTCTACATGGGAAATTTTTGTGAGTTTAGTTGGTTCATCATAACCCACTCCATGCCTCTTTTTAGCATTTTCAATGGTTTTGCTAGTGTAATATTCAATAGGTGTTTGGAGACCTTGCTCATAATGAACCAAACCAAATCCTTTCAAAGCACACCTATAGATATAGGTGTGAGTGAATATAGGGTTTCTTAGGAAAGTGAAGTCATAAGTAAATGTTTGTGGCAAAGAAGATAGATTTCCAACACTAAGAGCTTGATCAATTCTCCCATATGTTAAATTGGTTTGAAGGTTAGGGAGCCCATAAGGAATGACCATCCCAATGTGGGGATCATAATTTGGGTGCATGTGAAGATTTCCATACTCTTGTGGAGTATACAACATGTCAAGTGTCAACAAATGATATTCACCGACTGACAAATGTTGAAAAGTTTCCTCCATGGGATCCTTGTCAAAAATTTGTGTTGTCAGTATCCATGTAACCGAGGGAGTGGAGCTTGTAGAAGCTTCAAAAGTATCATGCAAAGAAGATGATGTCTTCAATGGAATGAAAACATCATTGGGACTATAATTCATTTTACACATTTTAAATAGAGGTGGGTCAATAGGTATAACATGCACTTTCCCATCATGCTCAAACGTGACACAGTGGTGCAAAGTTGAGGGTACACATGCCATAACACGTATCAAAGGTCATCCAAGTAGTATATTATATTAGAATTCTATATCTAAAACATAAAAGAGCTTAGGAATTATGTAGGGACCTACATGGATATGTAAGATAATAGTGCCCATCGTAGTAGTTATGCTATCATTAAAGGAGCAAAGTACCACATCAGTTTGGGACATGAAATTATCAGGAAGAGCTAGATATTTATAGGCATGGGTGGAAATAATATTAATAATATCTCCCCCATAAATCATGACTCTATTAACATGAGTTTGATCAATTTATGTAGTAATAAAAAGGGCAAAATCTTGATATTTAGGGTATTGAAGCAAAATTTTCAAATTACTAAAGGAAATCAGGGAGATGGAATTAAGAGAGCTGACCAAAGCTACAAGAGGTTTGGAATCATCATTTTTTACCTCAATCACTTACAAGGCACTAATCAAAGCTTGATGGTGTTGGGGTGAGTTTTGGATTAACTCATACAATGACATTTTCATAAGTGTTTGGTGAAGCTATTTCACCATAAAATTTTGAATAACATCAAAATATGTTGGTTTAAGGACACCTAAGATAGAAATATTGGGTTTGGGAGGAATTTCTTTGGAAAAGGAATGAACCTAAGGAGCAGTGACCTTTTCTTTACCTTTATCCTTTTGGTTTTATGATCATGTGGCCATATTAACTATGTTGATCTGAAATATAGGTGAAGGAGGTGGGGAAAGGGGTACGACCACATCTTTGGGTTTGAATTTAGGTTGAATAGTGAGAGACATTTTGGATGATAGAGGTGGAATAATAGGAAGGTTAATAGGAGTATCAACAAAGAGAGTGTTGACATCAAAGTGTTGTTGGATGACTGCTATGAGGGATTTACAACTCTTAGTATCATGTCCAAGTGAATGATGATATAAACACATTTGTGTATCATTAATCTAAGATGGCTTCATTCCAAGAGGACTATAAGGATTAATGGGAGGAAGAGTTATTATGAAATATTGCAATAACTAATGTAATAAAAAGCTCTGAGAGCCTACAAGTGGGCTCATACTTTTTATGCTAATGGGAGTGGACACCTTATTTTGTTTAGGAGTCATAGATGTGATTATAAGTTGTGATTTGTTTGGTGGTGGTGAAGTTATGTGTTTTTTTTACACTTTCTTGGTGTTAGGTATCATGGTGTCAGATGTGAAAGGCCTACAAAGTGGCAAAGGTAGTAGTGGAGGTAACTTAACCTTTTATTTTGATTGGGTTGATAATAATCTAACTAAAGTAGATGGGTGTGGTCCCAAAATTGATGGTAAAGTTGAGGATTGAAGAGGGAAGGATCAGTGAGATCTAGGAAGCTTAACACTTTTTTATAGTTCAGGCCATGAAACTCTAACTTGTGGTTGAGGAGTTAAATCTAATTTCACTTATGGATGAATTAAATTAAATATGGGGCATACGCCTAAGGACCTCATATACTTTAATGTGGTAGATGCCTATGAGGGTGAGGGTTTTGACATATATGGATGAGCTTCTGGTGATTTTGGTGAAGAACCTCTAACTTTGTCAAATACCTTAGGGTAAAGGGTAGTGAGAGGTTTTGTGGTAAAGGTCGACATGTGTTGTGTTGGATAAGGATTTTTAAGCTAGTCCCGAAATGTCATGTGATCTAGCTTCATAGAGTCAAGAAATTCTAGACTTTTCCCCAATCACAAGAAGGGTTTAGATAATTTAGGCCTTATAGTTGTATCTTTAAAAGGTTAAGGTGTCTGAAAAAGAGGGAAATTTTTGGTCTTGGATACTTTGGGATAAAGATGAGAAAGAGCCACAATAGGGTCTTCTTTGACATAGATAGGAGAAGAGGCATGGTCTTCTATAGGTGGAGGAGAGGTAGGTGAAGAGGTTTCTTCAAGGGGTAAATCATAGGTATTATTTCTCCTTCAATAGGTAAATTATGATCCTCCATAGGTAAAATAAGTGGTAACAGTGGTAGAATTGGAGTAGGCACAATAGGTCTCTCATCTAATGTAGGAGTGGATAACACTGACTCTTCAAAGTGAAAAGGTGGAGTGGATGGGGTATTACTCTCTATCGGTGGAGGCAAGGCAGGTGAGGAAGGTTCCTCAAGAGGGTATAACATCAGAATGATATTCCCTTCAACATATGGTTGTGTAATGGGTAAGAGGATAGGTATATTGGTGCAAAGGGAACTAGCAATTCGGGCTCCTCTAGTGGTAAAATAAGTGGTAAAGGAGGATATTCCTCACATGGGAGTGGAATAGGTGAAATAAGTTCTTCTACTTGGTGAGGAAGAATGGGAAAAACAAATGCCATTGACTGTAGGGGAGGAGTCAATAAAATGGGTGCCTCCAATTGAGGGGGAGGTTGAACTAGAGGTAAAGGAAAGACCATATTAACTATATGGATATTATTATCACATGAGTTAGTCATGGTCTAAACAATATTTTGATTGGTTGAATGGTTAGGAAAAGGATGTTTGAACACATCCATACTTTGCTTAGGGGGCACATTAGGATTATCTAAGATGAGATCACCCATATCAAGCATGTCTTGAACAATGTTCTTGAATGCCTTATAGTTATTAGAATTATGGCCATTAACTCTTTGGTAACCACAAAAATCATCTTCCTTGTACCAAGTTGGAATAGGACAAGAGGGGTCAAACTATATAGGAGGTTTGATTTGAGGAAGGGTTATGACACCTTGTTGCAATAGTTTTTCCAAAATAAATATATATGAATCCCCAATGGGAGTGTATTTTCATTGTTCATTCCATTGTTGGAATTACTTGGTCAAATTTTGGGAAGTCAAGGAATTAGATGGGTTTGTGGTTATGGAAGTAGCTAACTTAATGACCACTGCATTGGTAGAGCATTTAGCTTTTTGGTTAGAAGGAGAAGTTTTAGAAGAGGAGTCATTTAATTTAGAATTGTAATTATTACTATGTAACTTGACTCTACCTTCATCTATAACACAAATTTTGAGTTTTTGTGCCATTGTAAAGGCTTCATCAAATGTAAAAAAAATTTGTACCTAGAGTGTGGATGAGATGTGATTAACAAATTCCCTAGAAAAGAGCTCAATAAGCTTAGGTTGGGGTAAGGAGAAGGAGAGTTAATTGATCAAGCCTTTCCAGTGAATGACAAAATCTACAATAAACTCATCATCAAATTATCTGATAGAATAAAGGTCTATAATAGAAACCTTTTTATAAATGTTAATATAAAAATGGTCTAAGAATATTTTTACAAGTTGGGTAAATGAAAAAAGAGAGCACTGAGTTATAGATCCATACCAATCCAAGATAGCACCTGAAAGAGACATAGGGAAAGTCTGAAGTAGTAACGCATCATCATGCCCTATTAACTAACAAACATGTCTAAATACTCACAAATGTTGTTGTGGGTTCTCTTTACTCTAGAAACAAGTAAATTTGAGGGTTCTCATTAGCTTGGATAAGGGAAAAGAGGCAAAGAAGGATCGATGGGTTCATTACATATCTGATCATAAGATAGCACATTCTTTGAACCAGAAATGGATGTCTCCAGATTAGTCATCTTGTCCATCAGCATCTTAATGAGGTTTAGAGGGGGATTAGTCTAAGGGATACCTCCTAAGTTATAAGGAACCTGATAGGAAGTAGAGGGATCATATGACATATCTTGTTGAGGTTGTGTTGGGGTAATATAAGGATAATGAGTCATAAGTTGGGGGACAAAAAGAAAAGGGGCTTGTCCCATGGGGTTAGAGATTATGCTTTGGTTATATGTTGTTATAATAGCTTGGGTTATGGAATAGTGAGACTAGATGAAGGGTGGGTCATAACTTGGGTAATTATAGGTGCAAGAGTAGATGGAATAGGTACCACTTAATTTTGGAATAAGATGAGACTTGACTAAACTACTTATGGTTGTGAAAATTAGGAAGTCATGCTAGGGTTTAGGTGGGATTGGGTAGTTGGTGATGCTAAAATTTGAACATTGTTTATTTTGGGTTACTAGTCAAGGTGTTGGTTTGAGTAACCATGGGGAAAATAGTGGAGGTAGCTGAAACTGAAGTTGTCTCCATTAGAGAGGTTAGCATTTAATAGATTGGGTCACTTGAAGAATTGTAGGTTCAACTCCTAGGAAGGTAATGCTGAAGGGATACCACATTATGATCAAGAAATTTAGAAAAATCTTGATCTCGTTTAGGCATAATAGGAATTTGGTTGGGGCTATGAGTATTCTCTGTATCTGAAGTATGCTTCATGATAGACTCAATAACAAGAGGGGATGGTGGAAGTGGTTGCTAGCTTGCATAATTGGCAAGAATTTTGGCTTGAGCTCATGTCAATACCATACAATCAGAAGTATAAATAGTCTTACTACACTATATTAGTGAAAAAATAAGGAAAAAGTAGGTTCATGTATAGCTAAGTGGGTTGTTTTAGCTTGTTATTTTGAGTAAATCAAAATTACACAGTCGTCGACGTTGGTCACTTGACTAATGTCGATAGTAAAATTTTATCAATATCAGTGGGATTAACCAATATTGGTAGCTAAAGTCTACTGATGTCAATATGGTTAATCGATGTCAGTCACTATGATATCCTAGGAGATAAAAAATCCAAAGTTTTAGAAACCCAAAAGTAGAAACTAGTTAAAATAATGGATGTAAGAGGTTTATGTAAGAAGGAAGAACACTCAAAAAACATGATATAATAGGTCATACAAATTGAGTATTAGAAATAGTTTTGATTTTGTGAGTCAATATAAAAATGTCCTTACCAACTCCAAAATATAGAAGGCAATAAAAAAGTAAAAAAGAACATACGGCCACTAATTATTAATTCCTAGATATTAATTTTAGTCTCATGTTGGCTTATTCCTTAATCAAATAGTGAGAAGAAAACATGGTTGTCGAAGGTACTAAAAAGTAATCTAGAGTTAGTTTCATGTTAGTTTTAGTCTCAAGAGGAAATTTATGTTAGACTAGGTACATGGTTTGTTATAGGAGCTTATTCCCCCATACTTCATGGACCTGAATCCAAGCCAGACCACTTAGCTAAAATATACCTTCTACCTAGAGTTTATACTCCATTAGAGAATGGAGTGAGTTCTCCCCTTGGTGGTGAAATCCAAGTATGATAGCTGGGTAGGGTAAGGTGATCCACCAGTTGATGAAATCCCAATGGACCTTGTCTTAGGTGAGTTTAGATGTTTATTTTTATGAGTGTGATTTGGTTGTGTAACATAGGTGCACTACAATTCATTCATAATTCTCGTAGTTAACTAGGTGAGCTAATATGCATAAGTAAACAATGAAGTACAGTAAGTTTTAAACCCAAATATGAAATGTTTAGATTCAAATGAAAACAAAGATGAAATAGGATTTGAGAATGAAATTCACAATCCTAATGGGCATGCAAGAAAGAGATAAAAAAGAGATTCTTTCAACTTGTAATAAAAATGATAAATTGCTTTTAAAGGCAAAGAGAAAACAAGAAAATTTTAGTTTATTATTCTTAAAAGAAAACAAAATGTTGAATTTTTTGTTTTGAGAGAGAAAAGAAGGATAAAGTGCAAGAAACTAATTTTTCACTATAATTAACCTATATGAATGCTTAAAAAAATAAATGAACCCAAGGAAAACTCTAGGGTCCCACCAAGCATGCCAAAAATGTTTCACTAAAATTTGTCTATTTCAATTCTAAAGAATAACAGAGAAGAATGGTAAGGATAAGTGATTAGAATGAACCCAGATTGGTTTATGCACCATATCTAGACATTGTGAACACTCTTCTTTGGAAGGGGAGGACTACTTGCATGTAAGAAAGCACTACCACAAAAGGTTTATTAGTAGATAAATGACTGGGCTACCAAGCTACATGTTTGTTCCAGGAAGTGTGAAACTTCCTTAGAGATGATAGTCCACTTTTGAGAGACAAAAGAGTAATTAATAACCAACAGAGAGGAAAAAATAGAGTACAATAGAGATAATATTATCATTATTCACAACCTAAGTGCATCAAAAAGTAACAAAGTGTAGGTGGTATGTTCTTCTTGTATTTTGAAATTTGATTGGGTAGGTTTTGGAAGGGTTAGGAAATCCACAATTGATGATGTTGGTTATGATGTCTAGGTTGGTAAGGAAGTGACTGATATTGGTTATACTACCAAGGTCAGTGGGTGAAGGTAATCGATGTTAGTAAGGTTACTGAGGTTAGTAGGGGAAATAATTGCCTAAGAGCTTGTAGAAGGCTTTTTTGGGTCTGAGAAATGGTTTTGGTCAAGTCTGGAAGGTTAGGGAGAGTTTTGTGTGTGTTTGAGAGGGAGAGAGTATGGTTTGGATGGATATAGTCAGAGGTTTAATGTGTTGGGTCAAGAGGAAACAAGTAGGGAAGCTTTATAACTCCCTCATGGGGTTCGGTAAAAAATGAGTAAAGTAATAAATAGTAGATGTAAAGTGATAGCAAAGTAACTACGTAAAAGACTTATAGAATAAGTGATATACTTAGCTAAAGTGGTGACTAAATGATAAGTGTAGGATGGATGGCTCCTATTAGGTAGTCTAAACTAATGCCTCAAAAGGAAAAAACAAGCAGGTGTTGATGGTTCTCAAGAGATTGGTCCCTGATCTAGGTTGACTTATGCAAGATAATAGTAATCCAAGATGTCAAAATTTGAATGCTAAAATCTTGGATGAAAATAAGAATGAGTTTTATTGATTTTTCATGACCTAAACATCAGGTTGGAGTTTGGATTATATAATTGATGTCAGTGATCCCACCGATGTTAGCCATGGGTTGACCAACGTTGGTGGCCTTAGAATACGTAAAAATACTATTTTTGGCTAGTTTTATGTTATTCCTCATGAAAAATGTGGCACCCATTAAAAATTTTTAAAAATAGGAGGTTAAGAAGGATGTAGTTGATTATTAATTTATTTCTGAGGTGAAAATAAGTCTTGGATAGTTAGGATAATGGGACTAAGTCTTGAGGTGACTCATCAGGTGAGAATCAGTCTTAGGATGAGGTGGTCAAGTAAGGTGGCATAAGGGGTTTTTAATTAAATTAAATATTTTAAGTTAATTAAATGTGTGAGGGGTAAATGCATGGGTTAGGGAGGATAATTGTTATTATTGAAAAATGGGCTTAAGGGGGGTTTCGACATAAGGAATTATGCATGTGTGTGACTTAATTTTAGTGTATACATGAGGTATGGACAAGGATTGATAAGATATTTGAAGGAACATGAGTTTTAATGATAAATTCATGAGTATAATTAAGGATATAATAATATAAGGGTAAGGTATAAACACTTTAGGCACATTTAATACACCAGAGGTAAGCTATAGGATTATTTCAAGTATTATTCAGTTTCAAACTTGAAAAGGAAGTAGAGTATGAATATAGGTGTTATGAAACTATTTTGGAGTTTTAAACAATCTTGAGGCCTATTGGAAGATATTAGTTTGAATTAAACAACTAAAATACAAGGAATGCATAATCAAGAATACCCTAAATAATAACCTATAGGCTGAGAGAACACATATAGACCTTAAGCCTAAAGTGAACAATAGGGGTAAGATGGATCTATAATTCATATTAAAATATATACCAAGACT
Source organism: Torreya grandis (assembly GCA_037957365.1). Taxonomy (NCBI): domain Eukaryota; kingdom Viridiplantae; phylum Streptophyta; class Pinopsida; order Cupressales; family Taxaceae; genus Torreya; species Torreya grandis. The sequence goes on from JARHVA010002768.1 coordinate 1,425,525, forward strand.
TCATAAATTCATTATTAGACCAAATAGAAACATGAGAAAGATTTATCCAAACTAATTTTTACTTCCCTGTATATAGTCAAAAGTAATGTAGAGCTCTACCTACTTAGGTAAGTATTTTGCTTAATTAAGAATGGTAAAAGACTATGAAGAGATCTAAAAATGAGAAGATAATTTGAGAATTATTTACAAAGAGTAATAAATAGTTCATTGGTACTAGTTAGACCTAATTATGAAGCTGAAAAGGTAAGAACTTAGTTAAAACCTAAGAAACCCTACAATCACTAGCATGTTATACCCAATATTGAGGGAAATCGATATTTGAAGTCTCTATAGGCATGATCATGCCTTGAAAATTGGTAAGGGGGGTTTTCATAAATTTAATAATAAATTAATAGTCTCATTTAAGTCACACAAATAGGGGACATACCCACTATTTTGTCTCAGACCTAGCCCACTCCTTTGGCAAGGGGTCGTCATGAGACTAAGGTGTATTTTGGTCTCAAAGAGCAAGATAATATTTAAATACCTCATGAAGGGTCCTTGGGAAAATTTAAAATGATATAAAAGGTCCCAACACACCTCAAAGTGGCATCCAAACTTAGTTTTTAGTCCAATCACCCTCGAGGGCTATTAAAGAGATGACAAGCCTAAACTCCAAACACCCTAACTAGCACACCATGAGAATATATAGGAGTAATGAAGACTTAAAAATCATTTATAATCATGGATATGATCTTTATTAAGGTGTATCAACTCATCCTAGTAGTAGGGATGACTTTTAGGACCCAAAACATAGATTTGACCTCTTTTGAGCCTCAAGAACACTAAGCAAACCACCTAAAGGGAAATTTAGTAGCAATTATAAATAGAGATCAAAGCTCCTAATGATCAAAAAAGTAGTTTTTAAAACACTCTAAATACAATCTAGACATTAAACTAGGTAGAAAAAACTAGGAAGACATCAGAGAATCTAGAATAGTTACCAGATTTGGCCTTGGATTAGCACCAAAGTTAGAATACAACATCAGATAGTAGGGTGTCCTATTTTTGGTGTTCCTATCTAGATATTATAAAACCCATGTTTCTAGAAATAAATATAAAAGTTAGTTTAGTCATAGGTTTGTTACCTTAGTACAATCTAGATTTAGCATGTTTTAATATAGTTTTTGCTCAGAGAATCTAGATATAGAGGGTATCATACATGACATGATGGCTCTCACTTCCATTTGAAAATTAGGAAATTTTTTATAACTTTTGGATCAAAATCCATGTTCTAGACACCAATTATTTAGGGAAATTTGCGTGGCACATTGATCCTCTTTTTTTTTGAGTTTAGTTTATTTTCCAATAATTTATTAGTAGTTGCATGCCTTACTCCATAATAATTGGTTGGCATCCTTTTTCAAGTTTGTCTTTCATACAATATTAACTTATTGAGTACCTGAGTTCCTGAGTTGGATTTCACATAAGCCTATTACACTAGTTTTGAAATGGTTTTTATACAAGCCTAATCTCCATATTTAAAAATTTCTAAGAGTGGATTAGTTTCCAACATATATTTGGCTATCCATGCTAACATTATCATATCATAGTATATTCATGGGATTTAGAATCCATCTCATATGACATTTATTCCATACCGATATTACCTCATAGCTTTAATTTTAAAGGACTAGCTAGCCTTTGTATTCTTCAGCCACCTATTTAAAGGGATTGGACACATAGTCCAAATATGAATTTACACATGCATGATTCATTAGCTTCATTCAGTAGGTGATGATGGATCCAAAGGGCCTACCTTTGCATTCTTGATCCACTTCTAGGGAATTGAGAACTCAACTCCATTCATGATACTACTTTTGGTACAACACACACCCAACACAATCTATCATCACAACAAGTTTTGTGTTGGTTCACCTACCCAATGAGATGTATTCATTCCTTTATCTTCATATTTATCTTACCTAGCTTTTTTACATTCTTAATTTAGATATATCATATCTATTAAGGACTAATTTACTCTATGTTTTTCATTGCAAATTCACACTTCACACCATGCTCTCTCTACATACATCCAACATCACACAGCTTCATGAGCTTCACCTTTATAGGTAAGTTTAGGTATGCTTTCTATTTTTTCTTTATCATAGTATTTTTATTTTATCAATCACTAGAATAAAAGGGGGGAAATATAGTCATATAAAATGTGAATTTGGTAACTTGAGTGTGGTTAATGACACCCAATCCATAGGTCCATCTTCCTTACTCTCATAACCCTCATAGGCATGTTTTCACTAATTCCCAATCATCTATAGCCTCTTAGATTGAATGTTTATAGACCTATATTTCTCTTTCCATGTTTAATCCATCCCCCCAAATCCTATTATCCATGGACAAAACGTCCCAAACTTAGACTACAATGCTAAAACCTAGGGTGTCCTATTTCTAGCACTATTGTCCAAGTGTATTTTAACTTCTAAAAGTCATATTATTCTGAATCCTTATCCTAATTCATGTTAGCCTAACATGAATTCATTTAACCCATGCTCATTAAATACCCTATAAAATTCCATTCAAATTCCATTTAGAAGGGTTAGCACTCATTTACAAGAGAGAAGCAAGAATACAAGCAAGATTACTCAATCACTTTTCATTATTCTTTACATGCAGCCATCCAATACTATTTTAAGCTTATTCAAACCTTTACACCACTAGTCCTTAATCATTCCAAGTACACCTAGTTTCACATTTACTTGAATTTTCATCACACTATTGCACCAAACACTTCAATGGGAGAACTACATATAGCTCGATCTCTCCTCAAAGTATTCTTATGTAGGAAGCATGACCACACATGGGGTGTGAAGTGCATCAACATATATTTTACACACTAACCCCTTCTCTCTTTTCTCCAAATTTTACATTCCAGTTAAATCAAAAAAAGGACATAGGATATTGAAGACTAAATCAAGTAAACAATGAGATCTATGGATTTCCAAGATTTGATATTTCATAAATAGGGTCACACAGACCTCATGCACAAAACTCAAAATTCCTAGATCAATAGGACTACAACACCAGAACCTAGGGTGTCTTACTTTGGGTGCTCCTATCCAATTAAGAAAGGAACTCTAGATTCATGTTTGCGATAGTTTTCCAAGTTTGCACATAGATTTCTAGACCCTATCTCAGTTAGAACAACACAAAATCAAATAAGTTTAATTTTCTCTTACTCACTACTATTTTTAGAAAAGACTTAACTATAGTCAAATTTTACAAATCAATAGTCTAGTTATTGTACATTATTTGTTGATTTTATCTACTCATATCCATTTATTATTTAGGAATTAAACATCCAATTTCTGAAAAATAATAAATCAACAAGTTTATGATATATTTATAACTTTAATCAATGAAAAATTAAACTAAAAATAGAATCATAAAATTAAAATCTAATACAACAATTTTATATCACTGATAATATATGGACAGCATGAACTAATCCTCTTCATAAATTAAGCAAACATGCATACTAGACAAGTGAAAGTCTAGAAATGGAACTCTAAAAAGAGAATTCTAAATATATAAATCTAAAATTTTAAAAATAAAAATATAATTATGGTTAAAATAAATTTAAATTCATTTAACTAAACATCTAGTGAACTGGACTCTAACTAGCACTTTTATCTATTTTTTTGGAAATTCCCATAAAGTGTTTGAAATTGACTAAATAAATAATTTAGGAAATAGTTTAACTAAATAACCCTTAAACTAATATAACACCAAATAAACTAAATATAACATGACTACTCAAGTTCCCATATTGGCATCATACTTAAAAAATGGATTCCATTAATATAAGATAAGGATCATACAAGATTACAAGAGAGAGAAGAAAACTACAAAAAATAAGTTTATTGTGTGGGAATCTAACAACCAGGAATTTTTGTAGTGGAAAAACTTCATTAATTCATGAATATTCCAAAATTTTGAAGTCAGGATTTTGTAATTTTTTGGGTAGATGACAACATGATATCACATAAATTTTAGGATTTAATTTAAAATTAAAGGTCAACTTGCCTACTTTTTAAAATAAATTTATTCCTATATATGTATGTCATCAACACCAAGAAAGCCTATCCAGGGGCATTCACCACCATAAACAATATATTAAACTTTGTGTAACTAGAAAGAGAGTGAATGTAACTAAGTGTCAGATGATAGAAATCAGGTGTTAGATAAAACTAACATGGTGTTGGGAAATGATATTAAGCATGTGTCTAATGATAGTAAATATGTGTATAATGACTACAACAAGCTATCGATCGACTGTAACTAGTCATCATTTATTTTTAGTGTTAATTTGATAGCTTAATCTAAGAGTGTTAAGGCATAAAAATCCCAAAACCTAAATATTACTACATATTTTAATTCCTCCTAAAATGTTGTGTAATTTTAAAAAACAAATAATCACAATCTGAGTTTCTATGTAAACATCATGGCCTAAAGAAGCTGAGGAGTTGGTATTATACTTAAAGATAGATGGATGCATGATGTAATCATGTAACTACATGATTGCAATCACATGACTACATAATTGATTTGAGTGACTACATAGTTCTTTTGCATTATTACATCGTGTAATCATCAATATACAAATCTAACGTCGACTCCTCAGCTTTTAGAGGTTATAACTTTTGCATACGTACTTGAATTATGACGATTTATTTTAAAAATTGAATAATTTTTTAAGACAAATGAAAATATGCAATAATATTTATGTTTGAGTAATTTTTTTGTAAAAAACTCAATTATCCATGTTCCATCACTTGATTCACTTGCACAGTTAACCACCTACATCCATTTATGACTAGATGATATAGTCAAGAAATTATATGATGCAGTCAAGTGACTGCATGATGCAGTAAGATGGTTTCATGATGTAGTTACTTGAATACATGGTACAGTTAGATGAATGCATGGTTCTACCTCATAATTCACCATGTTTTACTTCATAATTTGCCTAGAATAATATAAGTTTTCCAACATAACTCACCACCATTGCAAAACCGATCCACTTAATGACCTCCAAGATTTTTTAATATGGGCCACTAAACATTTCCTTGCTAATATCCTATTAGACAAGGCCCCACCCTCTAGTTTTCAACAAAATGAGATTGGTAATTAGGATACATACCACAAAAAATACCATAAAATCTGTGGTCTCCCCGATTATTATTATTATTATTATTATTATTATTATTATTATTATTATTATTATTATTATTATTATTATTATTATTATTATTATTATTATTATTATTATTATTATTATTATTATTAAAGTAGGGGTCTGAGGGTGGCATCCTCTAGTAGAGTTGAGGAGCATTTACCCTTATTAGGTGGCATGCTCAAATTAAAGTTGGATCTTGTGTGTCCTTTGAAATGACCATGGTGATATCCAATTTATTTTAAAAATACCACATTTAATAATCCCTTTAGTAATAAAATAAAACACCCATTTTATAATAAGTTTCCATATTACAAATAAAATTCCCTCTTTAGGAGTACTTCCTCCCTTTTTAGAAAACAATTTCCCTCCTTTATAATATGGTCCCCCCTAGACAAAACAAAAATCTGTTAATAAAAAAATGGGGTTTGGGGGAGTTGAACACTTGATCTCCCCATTTACTAAAAATGCTAACAATAGGCATAGTGTAAATTCCACCAATATATACCTTTGATCATAAAAATGACCAAAATTCAATTTTAATTTTAAAACCAATTGAAAAAGTTAAAACCTATGAATGGTGATGTCAGAACCCCAAAAACTCAATAAATAAAAACTTGACTTTTGAGGCTACAAGGATCAAACTATAATAATATGTTTGTCAACTAGGAACATTGATTAAGAACCATTCATTAAACATGTATTAATGAATTTAAAATATATTATAAGTATGAGTGCATGTGTACACTATACTCTCAGTAGTTATCCTTCAAGGCAAGGAAACCTAAAATATTTCTTGAAAACCTCTGATGAGATCATTACCCATTTCATTACTCTAAATGTAATAGGGATTATGATATACATCATTAGGAGTTTTATTATATAAATAAACATTAAATATCAATGTTGATTTGTCTATAAAATAACCACTATACCATGGTCATCTACAAAAGTGAAGATAAGGAACATAGTACTTCACCACACATTATTTTCATATGAAAGTTAATTTGCACAATCAATATGAATTTTAAATGGTTTGAAGTATAAATAACTGTCAATCAAGGTAACACTATTCTCTATAAACCATGTCAAATTTAAATTAGTGGTGTCACATAACTATTGACAATTTGGCCTCCCAAGGCTAAATGCCAACCCTTATAACCAAAAAACTGTTCATGGCATTCACCTAAGACTCTACATGGTGTTATCCTAAATGATTATATCTCCTAATTACTTCTTGAAGTCATTAAAAACTCATATGTGTGTCATTGAGTCTATTTGTGATCACCATATCTCCTAGATGTCTTAGTCCTTAGGTGATATGCTTGATTTCCATGATGTCATTGATAGTTATATGAAGGGAGTCTTGTCATTGTCATGTATCTATTATTGGATGTATAATCATTGAGAGGGGGGGTGATTCAGTGATACAATATATTTCAAACTTCAATTTTTATCATTTCAAACTCTTAATCTATTACCATAAGCATTCATAAAGCATACAAGATATTCATAACAATGAATAACAAAGATGATGCAAGATCAAACACACAACATATGAATTATGTGGGAAAATCCCATAGAGAATAAAAACCACTCTCAAGCCTACAAACACATGGACCACTTGTCCTATAATATTATAAAAAAAACATGAGACCTTTTAGTGAAGCACCCACTTCACAAGGATCACCCACCCCTAAGTATGAACAAACACCAACTTATCCTAGCTATTGAGCACCCACACAACACCTATGAAATCAATAGCTCTACAACTCTGATTTCCTTTAAAATTTATGGAGAAATAATGTATAACACCTCTCTTTAAAATCTTCATATAGACTCAAACTTTCTTATATAAGTAATGCACCCAAAGACCCTTTTAGATCACTCTAAACTTCTTTGCTCATCCTCAATCTACTAATCTACATGATTACTATTATGACATCAAAAATATCCTCAACCTACTCTATTCTTCATTCCATCTAATGGGAATGTTCCATATGATCTCTTTCCTTCACCTATATCTTCTACTCTCTCAACACTTCCTCATAAAGTCTTAAAACCATTACCTTAGCTTTCGCTCTTTATAGAGTCTTCATGAATATCAACTTCTAAGTCAGCCATAATACTTGACTTGAACCTTAAGAATTATATCATGCTAACACATAACTCAATACCAAAATCATAGGTTGGCCATATCATCCATGGGTCACATTTAAGCATCTACACCTTTCAGTTAGGCCATAGTATTCCTTATAGGTCTCATGGAGACTAATTACCCCGTTAACACCTCATCGAGCAAAAAAAGAACACAAGATCACTTTTAAATAGATGGGTCCACTCCATATGACATATAATACATGTCCAAATGAATACATCCACCAAAACACTCTTCTATTAAAGCACAATTTACGCAAACAATAGTCTTGTACATAATAACACCATGAATGAATAACTAGTCAACTTCGAAGCTCAATATCTAAAAATTTAAAAACACTTAAACCTTATAATAAAATTTTATGGATGTGAATTGAATTCCTATTCAAATTTATTTTTATTCCATCAACAAAGTCCTCTTAGATCAAAACATACTATCAAAATAATACAAACTAGTTTTTCCCTTTGACAATTCAAATGCCAATGGTCACTATTCAAAGCAAAACATCTAACATTTGTCATCATCTCGTGCTCCCTAAAAGTTAGATAAATTATTCTATATTGATCTCCTTAGAAGTATCCTAAATTTAAATATTTAATTCTTACCATTGATCATTGATTTACACTTTCACAATTAAGACACTTGACATGCTTGTGTGCCTTCTAAGCATTGACTATTTGACTCAAACCGCATCATCAATATCCATCTACATGAACACCCATGTGCCATTTATCTTATGTTAAATCAGTCATGATTAAGACATATGTCACTGGTGCATGAAATATTATGAACCTTTCACATTTTTACTTCATGCATGCTATTAGACCACAATCTAGATGATGAATGCTAACCTTTAGATCTATGTTGACTAGTTGATCCCAGATTTCAATGCAGTTAAACTTGATAGCCTCTGGCACATCATAGTATGTAAGAAAAACTTAAAATTTTTATAAATTTAGATATAAAATACTTCAAGAGTCTGAATCTTCAAGGATCCTTCTTAGTGCTAGAGACAACATCATGAAAACCTTTAACCACTATTGACTTTCTAAGTACTTGCACTAAATGCACAAACTTGCTAGTAAATTCATATCCATATGATGTGCAGTGACAGTCTGGATTCTCTTAATCTAGAGTATACATGTTTATTTTTTCAAATGATCAAATGACACACCAAAACTTCAACAAGACATATATGGATCCTCATAACTTCTTTGTCCTTACAAACCTACACATGTGTCATATCTCTCCAAGCTATCAAACACAATTTTTTTGTCATTCATGCATTAGTACCACATGATCTCTTTAACATCAATGATAACCTAAGACATAAATGACTATGTTAAAAAATATCCACTTTTTTCATTGATGTAAAAACACCTTTAGAATGACTTCTTACGTGTTTAAACTCCTCTATTCTGATCTTTCTCCCCCTTTGACATTAATGATAAAGGGTCTCTTCTTCAATATTCCAAATTGATCTTTGACCTAAAAAACTACTCATAGAGCTTAGAAAGTTCACCCTAACATCAATATCTATCTCATGTCATCTTTTCTTTGACATACACCAATATGAACTTGGGATTCTCTGATCTTTAGACTTATCTGAATATAGAACCATGTATGAAGATTCAATACCTTGTCAAAACACATGACTTGGTTTGATCAAGTCATCATATCAACCTTTTTGAATTCATAACTATAGTAGACATCTTCACACTTTTATCATGATTGAAGCATATTCACATATACTCCCCCTCACATTATTCACATCTTATTCAAGCAACTCAAGCTAACTAAGTTTGTTCCCCCTTATCCAAACACATCTTACATATTATCAGATTAAAGAGAACATACCTTTTTATTGATTGACATTTTGATCATTACCTAGAGCACACACACTTGCTTCCACACATGAATGATGTCTCCTAAAAATCATAGGTAGAGACACCCACTTGTCATAGAGGGACTAAATATCCCAAAACTCAAGAGACTCCCAGATCTCCATGCTCTTACTTGACTTACAGTCCTTCCTCATTTTCAATTTGACTTTGAATGAGTTCTCAACCTTATTATTTTCTTTCATCTTGAGATCTTGCTTGATTTCCTTGTCCATTTGGGTAGATAAGGCTTATTCCTTGATACTTAAATTTGTTCCCTATTCTATCATGATAAATAATCCACTTTGATCATGTTTTTCATTTACCTCTTTAGGCCTTCATTCACTATGGCTCCTTCTCTTCATGATAGGATTAACAATTTTTGAAGTAGAATACTAATCATTCTAATAGATTCTTGGTATGTGACCTTTCTCATGACATTTGAAATAAATAAGGTTTCTTATATTGTAAATACATTGTGATTTATATATATGATGATTCCTTTAAGTTTCATGAATTCATTTATGTACCTGATCATTTGGTGTCCTAATGAAGATATTAAAAAACTTTCCAATATGACCAAACCCTTAACACTTGTATCAAATGATGTCTTTATTTCCTTATGAACCTAGTGAATATCTTGAGTGATGATGTTATTCATTATATCTAAGACCAATTCTATCACTTGCATGATTTTGACTAATCAGAATATTGTCAAGATATTTTGAGCTCTTATCAAACTTCACAAATGACTTCACTTTACAAAATGTCTTGTCTAACTCAGCTTTTAATGACTCAATTTTAATAACACACCTTAATCACACATCTTATTTGGATTTGAGGCTAGTATACATAGTTTTTAATTAACAATTGAGATGGTTGACAGTATCTTCATGCTCCCTAGTGTCATTATTCATTCTTGCTTCAAACACACTGAATTACTTTTCATAGTCTTTGATTTTTGGCATCATATTATTATTCATTTTCTTATCAACATTTATATCTTCAAGATTATTCATCAATTCATCCTTATTATTTAAATCATTAGTTGTATCTTTTTTTATCATGAGATGATCTATTTCAGAGTTGTTTGCTTTTGACTTCTAAAATGTTTCAATCTTGCTCATAGCTTGATTTAGTTTCATCTGCAAGAACTCCATTTCTAATTGATACATGATACACTCTTCATCCTTACTCCTTACTTCTTAATTAAGATAAAAAAACATGAGTTTCAAGCTATTACATGATCCCATCATCCTCCTTGACTTCATTACTTAGCCTTCCTTAAAAAATTCCAATTTACTCCTCACAGGATTTAATCAAGAAATCTTATTTTCTATTCTTTCTTAGTAGTATATTCATTTCTTCCATAATATATAGATATTTATCTTCAAAATTGAATTTCTTATCTTATTCATCTGATCTATCTCCACCAAATAAATCTTTTCTTAAAGAGCATTCACCTTCATCATCACTACAAGCCATGAACAATGTCTCCTTATCCTCATTATGAAAAGAATCATCACTATCAGATGTGTTTAATTCTTCTTCTACATAGGAGTTACTATCTTATTCATTGTAAAGGCTCTTACTACCTTTTTATGATTCATTCTTTCCATTTTTCTTACTAAATAACTTTTTGTACTTGGTAGGATCCTCATATTTCTTGTGTTCATCCTCCTGATATTCCTTATAAGCTTCTTTGTGTTCAAACTTGTCTCTACCTAGACATATAGATGTAAAATTAACAACTTTACCACATGAAAAACATTTAAAATTAACTTTTCCTTCATACTTCCCTAATCCTATAATTAATTTTATTGTAATCATGGTTTCAAATTAATCTTCATTAAGATCAAAATATTCAAGACTTAACTTGTTCTTCTTGAATTTTGTCTCCTTGATCACCTTGAAGGCTTCTTCCTTCTTAGGAGGTTTGTTCTCATCAAATCTCATCTCATAGGTAGCAATGATTCCATGTAATTCATCCATCTTCATCTGAGTAAGATCATGACTCTCTTCTATATCATAAACCTTTGAATCAAACTTAAGTTTAAAACAATACCTTATATACTATAGTATCTTCATCAATCACCTCTCCAAGACCTTTGATCATGTTTAATACCTTATAAAAACTTAGAAGATATGATGTCATAGTATATTATTCCTTCATTTTTTGACCTTTAAATTGCCTTCAATAGGTCTAAAATTTAGCCAATTTTACCTTTGAGTCTCCTTCATAGATAGTCTATAATTTGACTAAAGTTTTCTTCAAAAAATTGAAATGGATCAGTTTGGTGAAATCAGCCTTGGATAGAAAATAAATTATAGCATTCATATCTATATAATTATTCTCACTCAACTTCTTGTCAACAACACTAGTTACAAGAGTAGTTGGTATAGTGTAACCATCCTGATAGATTCCCTGATATTAAACCCTAGAGACATGATGTATGTCCTCATCCTTGCACTCTATAAAGAATAATTTGACCTATTAAATAATATTTATTTATTTTTATATAAACCCTAAATTTTTTGACTTGTCATATTGTACCTTGTATCACATTTAAATGGTTAAACTTGGAAATAAGGTCTAGATATGATACCAATTATTAGATGTACAATCATTGAGGAGGTGGGGGTGAATTAGTGATGAAATGTATTTCAAAATTAAATTATTATCTTTTCAAACTCTTAATTAATGAGCA